>OZ012740.1:339104496-339439028 GCA_963859935.3 Lathyrus sativus | reverse complement strand
GCTGTTGTCAGAAGAGTTGTTCTTGGCATAGGGCTTTGACTTATGATATATTCTTTTGATCCGTTTATTGAATTGTTTTCCAAGCAAGGCAATTGCTTTTGACAAGTTCTCCTCATTTTCACCATCTTCTCCTTCTGAGTCATCTACAGTGTTTGAAACAAGAGCTATGCTTTTGTTCTTTTTCTCCACATCCTGATCACATATTCCCATCTCAAAGGTTTGGAGAGAACCAATGAGTTCATCCACCTTCATGTGACATATGTCTTGGGCTTCTTCAATGGCAGTGACCTTCATTGCAAACCTTCTAGGTAAGGACCTGAGAATCTTCCTCACAAGTTTCTCTTCAGGCATCTTTTCTCCCAAGGCTCCTGAGGTGTTGGCTAGTTCAAGAAGATTCATGTAGAACTCATGAATAGTCCCATCCTTCTTCATTCTAAGACTTTCAAATTTGGTGGTCAACATTTGTAGTCTAGACATCTTAACCTTTGAGGTTCCCTCATGAGTAGTTTTGAGAGTATCCCAAACCTCCTTAGCCAGTTCACAATGGTGTACAAGTCTGAAGATGTTTTTGCCTATACCATTGAAGAGTGCATTCAATGCTTTAGAGTTACCAAGAGCTAAGGCCTCTTGATCTTTGTTCCATTCCTCTTCAAGAATTAACACAGATACTCCATCCTTGTCAGTCTTCACAGGATGTTCCCAGCCAAAGTTTGCAGCTCTCCATGCCTTGTTGTCTAAAGATTTTAAGAAGGCAATCATCCTCGGTTTCCAATAGTCATAATTAGATCCATCAAGAATTGGAGGTCTATTTGTGAATCCTATGTCTTTATCCATAACGCCAAAATTTATCTTCCCTAGATCTCACCCAGAAATAACAGGCAGGGTGCCTGCTCTGATGCCAATTGAAATTCTGGCTAGCACGATGGATGTTATGACATCCACTGTAACATAAACTATTAAAATGTTGTAAAGGAAATAGTAAATCACACCAGTAATTGTTCACCCAGTTCAGTGTGAACAACACTTACATCTGGGGGCTACCAAGCCAGGGAGGAAATTCACTATTAGCAGAATTAATTCAGAGTCAAACAACCCAGTTTGCACTCCTCACTTAACACCTGCCCAATGACACTTCTGCCTAGAGACACTCTAGACCTGAGTATACCCACTCACTCCCCCTCAATCACCTCAGTGATATCAACACACAATTATAGAACAGTTATGGAGATACACTCCAAAAGCACACCTTGATCTTGCTTCACAGCTTTGATCAAGTGACACACGCTTTTGCTTAACAGCTTTGAGTGACACAACAGATTAGAACCTACCTAACTAATGCAGCATACAGTTGCTTGGTGTACAAGTATTCCTAAGACACACTACACACGTGAAGAACATAACTTCTTCACTCACAAGGACTCTTAGTATGCACTCTCTAATCTTTTGTCAAGAGCTACTCTTCTAGGATTGCTCCTTCTGTTATATATAACAGCAGTCAGTCCTTGGGCCTTGGTGCAAAAATTAGGTTTACCCAAACCTCTCTTCAAAAAGCTACACTTACCACTTAGGTCAGGTACATTTAATTTCGCCAGGGCTTCTAAAATGTTTCTTGACTCCCAACTTGAGCTTCTATAAAGTTTCCTGAATTCTAGCCTGAGCTTCCTCATTCTGAATAACAGAAAAAACAAACTCTGCGCGCCTGATGTCATACGATCAATGTTATGACATTAAGTCATGACATCCAACTCAACTTACTACTTACCCTGCATATTGTGTGTCACGTCATTAGTTATGACATCCATACACACTCTAATGTTTTTCCACAAAATGCATCCAATCAGAAGCACTTACACCAACAATCAGAAGTTGCTCATCCACTGCTTTCAAGACAGTTTTAGTGGCGCCTCTCTCAAGTGGTATATGAACCTAGATAAGAACAGTATCCATTGTTTCCAGGATCTCGCTAATGCTTTTATGAAGCAATATAAGTATAATCTTGACATGTCTCATGACCGCCTTCAACTTCAGAATATGTCTCGGAATGAGAAAGAGTATTTCAAAGAATATGCTCAGCGGTGGAGAGAGCTAGCTTCCCAAGTTGAACCTCCTTTGGCAGAAAAGGAATTGACCGGAATGTTCATGGATACTATATCCCCTTTTTGTTGGGAGAATATGATTGGGAGTATCTCTTTAAGTTTTACAGATCTAGTAACTATTGTCCAAAGATTGGAAGAAGGTATGAAGAATGGTAAAGTATCTATGGCTGCTGAATCTTCCAATAGTGCAAAGAAATCCCTTGGGACCTTCCATAAGAAGAAAGAAGATCAGACCAACACTGTCATGGCTGATGTGAGAAGGCCTCGTCCCCAACCTCGGTATAATCACCCTACTATTGTTGCCATTACTCCTGTTGTTAATGCTCTACGACCAGCACAAGTTCTTTAACGTCCAGCTGTTGGACATAACCAGTATCGGAATAGGAATCAATTTGATCCTATCCACATGACATATACAAAACTTTATCCTGACTTGGTTCAATAAGGGTTGATCACTACAAGGACTCTACAACCTCCTTCTAATCCCCTTTCAGCTGGATTTAGATTTAATCTCCACTGTACATTTCATGAGGGCGCCCAGGCCATGACAGAGAATTTATATGCTTTGGAAGCCATAATGCGTGATTTTGTAAAAGATGGAATCCTTGGCTTTAAGGATAGCCACCCAAATGTTCAGAACAATCCTTTGCCAGCACATCAGAAGTGAGCTTCAGTCCACTTCAGGAGACTATCTTCCTAAAAGCCAGTATTTCAGACAGAACAACTCGTCCTTGTTACTGATTAGTCATTAGGCCATGTTTCTTGTTGTTTGCAATTTCCTTATTTTATACTAGTTGTTTGCCTTCAAATTATGTTTGTACTTTTGTATTAATGAAATGAGAATTGCAACTTTTGATTCAATTCATTTTGTCCAGTATTTGCATCTTTATGCTTTATCTTTTAAAATATGCACCTTTAGTTCAAACTTCTGACATGCAAATATTTGATGGAGGATGATGAAAACATTATACCTATAACTGTTATCGGTATGCTTTCAATCAAACTTTGTTGACGATGTAAGGCATTGTTTCAATCCCTTATTCCCTTGTCAACCCCTTCGAGCCTAGAAGTAGGAGTTTCTTTCTTTACAAAAAAAACCCCGAAATCTTAACCTTGGGGTGGGGAGTTATCAATTAACTCGGTTGTGTGTTCATGCGGTACACCTTTCATATAAAGGTTGCAACCATAATTTTTTCCTTTGCACACAACAAGCAAGTGTCGAAGATGTTTTTCAAGTCAAAAGCCAATGACGGTTCACCGTAATCATTAAGCCAGACAGTCACTTTCTTTCAAAAAAATCAAAAGAAAAAGCCCGCTAAGTCAAAACCTACAAAGAAAACTTAGGCAAAGTTGGGACATCCCGCTGACTATAAGCTTCAAAAGAAACAGTTCAGGCAAAAATTAGGGATAATAAAAGAGGAGATCCTTAAATCATTCACCCTGAAAGTCCTCAATGACAAAAACAATTGAGTGTTGTAAGGAAGTAGTGACTGCCATTCCAAAAGTCCCTTAACTTTTGAACCATCATCACTATCATCAGTACAATTCCTACCTTTTAGGAACCTGAGTGCATAGTCTGAGTTAACTGAGCATAGGACTGGAGATCATCACGAAGATTGGGTGGGAACAAATAAAATTTGAGCCTTTATCCATTGTTTCTTAAACCGTGAACCAGGCCATGTTACAACCCTAAAAGATCTAACTGAAGCAAAGTTATTTTGAAAGCATACTACAACAAGGTTACATAAACTGACTCCAAAAGATCTTTGTAGGTCATTTGTTTTGACATTACCACTTTTGCTTTACTTTCCACTTTTCATGTTTTGAACCACCACGTTCTGACATGTGACTCATATGTTTTACATCTTTCAAAAATGATTTTTGTTTCAAAAGCTGCATGAACTTTGAATTACCATGTTTGTATGAACACTTTTAATTGCAAACTGGCTTTCTTCTAAGGAATTTACAAACAATTGAGAAACTTGGTCGGTGATCCTATCAGGGGAAAGCTCTTTTCACATCCTATTGAGAATCAGTTCAAGATTTGTGTTTTAGTGCAAGTCCTTCTCAGAACTGGTTTATACAGAAGATTTTTCAAGACTCAGGTTGGGGCAAGCTTTCCAAGCATATAGTAAAACAGTCATTTCTATCATCAGACAAGCTGAAACAATTATCAGCTCACCTACAACAATCAGTTAATCTAGGGCAGTTTACTTGAAGAGTCCCCAAGCAGCTCTTCATCCTTTCTACATGGATCATCAACTTGATATAGTTTACTAGTGTGGCAGAGATATGCTCAACAGTAGCATCTTTAGTCCCCAGGCAGAATGACAGTGATATCCGTGTTAAGGAATCAATCTTCCAGTCTTGTCTTCTCACCAAAAGAGTCGAGTCGTGTCGTTGGCGTCTGCATTTGCATTTGATCATATATCATCTGCATAATTCATATACATATGCCTCTCATTAGTGTTTCATTATCATTTGCATTATCCATAGGTCATGTTGTTATCAACGTCTCACCTTGTGGTCAAAGTCCAACTTACTTGGCCTCTACCAAACAAATATTCTCTTTTTGTTATCTAAAGTTTTTCCATATATTCTTTTGTGTTATGACGTATTCCCAAGACTCTATCTGTGTGTGATCTGATGTTTTTCCATATGTTTTCCTTCGATTCTGATGCTTTTCCAGAATCTGTCCGGGGTTTTATCGGATGTGTTTGTCTCTCTGATGTTTTTCCAGATTGAGTCTTTTGTTCTGATGTTTTTCCAGATCCTATCTGATATTTTTCCAAATATTCCTTTGTCATTCTGATACTTTTCCGAAATTTCATTTCTTTTACCGTCTGATATTTTTCCAGATGTGTCTTTTGTTCTGATGTTCTCCTGGAACCTATTTGATGTTTTTCCGGATATTTCCATTATGATTCTGACACCCTTCCAGAATTTGTTTTACTCCCCAGTGAGTTCTCATATATATATATATATATATATATATATATATATATATATATATATATATATATATATATATATATATAATATATATATATATATATATATATATATATATATATATATATATATATATATAATATATATATATATATATATATATATATATATATATATATATATATTATATATATATATATAATATATATATATATATATATATATATATATATATATATATATATATATATATATATATATATATATATATATATTATATATATATATATATATATATATATATATATATATATATATATATATATATATATATATATATATATATATATATATATATATATATATATATATATATATATATATATATATATATATATATATATATATATATATATATATATATATATAATATATATATATATATATATATATATATATATATATATATATATATATATATATATATATATATATATATATATATATAATATATATATATATATATATATATATATATATATATATATATATATATATATATATATATATATATATATATATATATACCCTTTGCAATTCTGATGCTTTTCCAGAATTTGATTTCTTTTACCATCTGATGTTTTTTCAGATGTGTCCATTGCTTTGACATTTTTCTAGAATTCCTATGTGTCTATCTGATGCTCTTTCAGATACGACTTTGCGTCTGATGTTTTTCTAGATGTGTCTTTTATTTTGATGTTCTTCCAGAACCCCTTTGTGTCTATCTGACATTCTTCCAGATACGACCTTGCCTATATGATGTTCTTCTAGATATGTCTTCAAAATCATTTCCCGTAGCTTTTCTAAATGTTTCAGATGTATTTTTAGAATCTTTGTCTTCATCTAATGCTTTTCTAAATGTTTTCAGTTTATTTTTGACTTTGGTTACTAGCTGCTGAATATTTTTAAGTCTTTTCCCATTCTCCGTCCGATGCTTTTCTGGATGTGTTCCAGAGTTTATTCGATGTTTTTCTAAATATCTCTAATGTTTTCCTGAGTTCATTTAATGCTCTTTTGAATGTCTTTGATGTTTGTTATTTTCCAGAGTTCATTCAATGCTTTTCTTAATGGCTCTGATGTTTGCTAGAATGTCTCTCATGTATTTCCCAAAATTTTCCTCACCTCATTCAATGATCTTTTGAATGTTGTGACTCTTTTCCATCCAGTTCCATTCATGGATGATTGATCAGTGCATTTAGATGCACCTTCCTCTATGTTTAGACTTAGGCATTCCTATAGTTTAGTTTGTTTAATTTCCTATTTTATGATGTTTTTACAATTTAATGTATTTCCAACTTTATTTGATTTTCGTTTGTTATTTTCAGCATTAGCAGCTTTTAATAAAAAATTCATAACTGGAGCTACATGAATCGGATCGATGCATTCTACCAGTCATTGGAAAGTCAAGGAAGAGATCTACAACTTTCATGTTGCACGAAGAAGCTTATTCGAATTTCTTAAGTCTCGAATAATTCGTTGAAGTTTCTGACTTGTGATAATGTAGTTGTTTTTCCCTTTTGGGCCTGGTTTAGGTTTCCGACCCAGTTGAGTGTGTAATGCAAACCTTATTCTGTTTATAAGGTTGTTGCTGTGATGCAAAACGGCTACCCTAGTTTTATTCTGAAAATTCTTCGCTTTTTACAATTGTAATGGAGAACTAATTTCCTTAGGTTAATCTGTTGTAATCGATTTTCGCCGACACTTTGAGGTTCCTTTAATTTCCAATAAAAACTATTTCCTTTCAATTCTTCTCTACGATATCTTGTTTTCTTAATTCGATTTATCTTAGGGGTGATTGATTTATTTCGATAATTTCATGTTCTTATGCTTTAATCGCGTTTGCTTAATTCGCGTATGTTCCCGTGTTTGCTTAATTCACGGTTACTGTATCTAATCCGTTTGCTTAATTCGGAAATTAAGAATGTGTCGTATAATAACAATTGGGCTTGTTTGATTTTTATTATAATCAAGAAGGAGATAGAGTCCGCTTAGAAATTGGGAAATAATTGGATCGATGATAAGTTAGGAAACTGAAACAGCAAATTAATTGTTTCAATTTATAATTTTAATCACTTTTATTTTTAATCACTTTTTTTAATCCAAACTGAACCCCCCCCCCCCCCCCCCCATATTTCATTACTGTAATTGGTTAATTACTACAAGACTCCTTGTGATACGATACTCGAGTCATTGCCGCTAAACTACTGTTTTTCAAACTACTCGCTTTTGATCCGCGCACGACAGCGAATCAAATTGGCGCTGTTGCCGGGGATTCTTGTTGATTTTAGCCAATTTTAGAATTTTACTTTAGAGTTTTGTTAGACTTATTTTATTTTATTTTATTTTTTTTTTGTGTTTGCTTGTTGATTTTTCAGGGTTGCAGTATAGGAGTAAGCGTTTCAGCCTATCAGGTAAGTCGGAAGCTACTGTTTCGATTTGCTCCAAATTTTTTCCAGAAAATCAGAAAAAATCGACGAAGAATGCTCTAGAATAAAATTCTAAAAGATTTTGACCCTGAAAATCGCAAATTCCTTATTTTTCTATTTTATTTGATTTATTTTTTATTTTCATATTTTCAAAAAAATCCGATTTTTTTTGTAAATATTTATTCTGATTTGATTTGATTTTTAATTATATTTTGATAATTTTTAGATTTTATTTTATTCGGTTTTCTATTTTTCCATTCTTTTTCTTAATAGGGATATTGTTGGTATTTTTCTAAATTGTTGCTACATTGCGGAAATAGTTATGAGTTTTCTTTTTCTTTGTTGATTTTTTCCTATAAAATTTAATATGACAAATCAAAGAACTCTTAGAGAGCTTGTTGCCCATGATATGAATTATAATGCTTTATGTACAAAATATCCTGTTGTTACTGTACCTTTCAAATTGGAATCTGGTTTAATACACTTGTTGTCAAGGTTTAATGGACTTGCAGGTGAGGATCCGAATAAGCATATGAATGAATTCTAAATTGTGTGTTCTACACCTTCTGAACCTTCATTATAGGACCTTGTCAAGCAAATGACTATAAATGATCTCCAATTCCAACAACGGACAAAATCCTTCCAACAACGGACATAATCCTCCATCCTAGCCTTGCAAACACAAATTGGACAGCTTGCCACTATAGTGAATGTCGTGCAGGAAGCTCAAGAATCGAACAAACTACCTGCCCAAACAGTAGTGAATCCAAAAGAGTTACTATCTGGTTTAGTTGATGATACTTATCTTGAGTTGTTATCTGATTTTCCATCTTTATTAGATTATGATGATACTTACTCTTGTGATTCATGTACCGACACTAACATTTGCTCTGTTTGTGCTGAGATTAATGTTGTCGTGTATGGTAATTTTTTTCATGCAGATGAAGTTGTTTATACAGCTGAAACTCATGACATCACGGCTGCCCCAACCTCACCATCCATTGAATAACCTCCCCCCTTGGAGCTTAAACCAATTCATAACAATCTGAATTATGCTTATTTAAATATGGATAAAAGATTCCAGATATAATTTCTTCTAACCTTGATTTTGATGAAGATAATAAACTTTTGCTGGTTTTGAAGAAACATAAGAAGGGAATTGGATGGAACTCGATGGAAGATAGAAGAAAATTAGTTAGGCAGCCCTTTAATCCTCTAATTCTTGATGTTATGAAAAAAGCGATTACATTCACGTGTCAATGCAACACTTTTACTTATCGAATATTCTTATTTGATCTTGGAATAAAAAGCAAAGACACTAATACAAATTTCAAGGGCGATGGATGCTACCCAAAGTTAGTCCCCACTTTGGAAGATGAGACTGCAGGAAATCTCTCTTTGGGAAATGCTGCTTATGTGATCACCTATCCACCTTGAATACTCGGGTGTGTTCTTTCCTTTCTCTCACTCTTATTTATATTTATGTTCTTTCATTGAGGACAATGCACGTTTTAAGTGTGGGGGAGGGAACCATTTTTTTATTTTGTTTTCTTTGTTTTCTTTTGGTTTTGTTCTTAAATAATAAATAAAAAAAATTGTTTACTTAGAACACAATGCATTTTTTTGAAATTTTTAGGCTATAGATCAATTTGAGGTTAGATTGTGAAGACTTGGGAATAATTCATAAGATCGGTATCGTTTTAACACCTTAAGTCTCCTGAATATGGAAATTAATTTAAATACTTGTTATGGCATAGTCTTGAGTTCTCGTCCTTTAATAGCTCTTAATTAGTTTATCTAGCAGTCAACACCATCTAGAAATCACACGCTAAGTAATTAAGCTGATGCAAATAAGTGAATGATCTCGTGCTTAATATGAAGTCAAAATAGGAATCCGCCTTTTAAGTTAGGTGACCCTCACCCGGTCACTTAGGCTAACGGTTGTGAAACCTTCAAAAAAAAAGAGAAAAAGAAAAAAAAGACAAAAAAGTGTCTAATTTTGAATTGTTGAGAATATATGGATCATAGTCACTAACAAGCTTATTTACCATGTGTTTGAATAGATAAAGGGCTTAATGTGATTGCACTAGAATGAAAGAGAGCAAAAAGGAGGATGAGTAAGTTAGACTTAGGCATAATGACATGATTTGGATTGGTTTGTACAGGAGGGAGTCTTATGACCGTATAATTGTGGATTTGTGTTCTTAGAGTGCAAAATTAGTACCTATCGATGCGATCTTGACCAAAGAAGAGTTTACATCCTAGAATGAGTATCTAAATGTTTGTGTTTCATGAGTTTCGGTAATACTTTGCTCGGAGTGCAAAGGTTCAAGTGTGGGGGAATTTGATCAGTGCATTTTGATGCACCTTCCTCTATGTTTAGACTTAGGCATTCCTATAGTTTAGTTTGTTTAATTTTCTATTTTATGATGTTTTTACAATTTAATTTATTTTCAGCTTTATTTGATTTTCGTTTGTTATTTTCAGCATTAACAGCTTTTAATAAAAAATTCATAATTGGAGCTATAGAAATCGGATCGAGGCGTTCTACAAGTCGTTGGAAAGATAAGGAGGAGGTCTACAACTTTCATGTTGCACGAAGAAGCTTATTCGGATTGCTTAAGTCTCGAATAATTCGTTGAAGTTTCTGACTTGTGATAATGTAGTTGTTTTTCCCTTTTGGGCCTGGTTTAGGTTTCCGACCCAGTTGAGTGTGTAATGCAAACCTTATTCTGTTTATAAGGTTGCTGATGTGATGCAAAATGGCTACCCTAGTTTTATTTTGAAAATTCTTTGCTTTTTACAATTGTAATGGAGAACTAATTTCCTTAGGTTAATCTGCTGTAATGGTTTTCGCCGACACTTTGAGGTTCCTTTAATTTCCAATAAAAACTATTTCCTTTCAATTCTTCTCTGTGATATCTTGTTTGCTTAATTTGATTTATCTTAGGGGTGATTGATTTATTTCAATGATTTCATGTTCTTATGCTTTAATCGCGTTTGCTTAATTCGCGTATGTTCCCGTGTTTGCTTAATTCACGGTTACTGTATATAATCCATTTGCTTAATTTAGAAATTAAGAATATGTGTTGTATAATAACAATTGCGCTTGTTTAATTGTTATTATAATCAAGAAGGAGATAGAGTCTGCTTAGGAATTGGGAAATAATTTGATCGATGATAAGTTAGGAAATTGAAACAACAGATTAACTGTTTCAATTTATAATTTTAATCACTTTTTTTAATCCAAACCGAACCCCCCCCCCCCCATATTTCATTATTGTAATTGGTTAATTACTACAAGAATCCTTGCGATACGATACTCGAGTCATTGTCGCTAAACTACTGTTTTTCAAACTACTCGCTTTTGATCTGTGCGCGACAGCGGATCAATGATGACTGTTGATTATCCAGTGGAGCTTATTTAATGTTATTCTAAATATCTCTGGTGGTTGCTAGTTTATCTCTTACGTCTGTTTATGTTCCAAAGTTTCATTCAATGTTTTTCTGAATGCCTTTGATGGTTGTTACTGTTCTTTTCTGGAGTTTTGTTCAATGCTCTTCTGACAAAACCTCTGATAGTTGTGACTTTTTTCCCAGTAAGTTTGCTTTTGTTTTCTGGATGTTTCTATTATTTCACTGTGTGTTACTTTCATCATCTGATGCTTTTCTGGATGTTTGTGTTTCTGTTTAGGGTTTGTCCCTCTTTTTTCAAGTATTATTAGATACTCTTTATCACCTTGATAGATGTCCATAATATTTTGTTTTCCTCAGTTGTGTATCCTAGATACTTTCTCCCGTGAAGTTGTTAGTCTTTTCCAGTGGAGTTGCAACATCTTCCCAGTATATATTCATCCCTTGTGACATCTTCCCTCACAGGATCTTCGTCTTTTATTTCACATTGTATCATATCATAAGTATTTTTGTGGCATCTTAGGGCCAAAAATTGCACATGTTTGTATTTAAGTCTCTCCAATCTCGTCGAGACGAAGATTTCAATCTTCACATCTCCGGATCGAAGAAACTTAATAGGGGCATCTGTCACACCCTAATTTTTTACTCTAAGATCCCACATCTTTTTGCATCATCTGTGTTGTTTATCATGTCTTGCATCTTGCATAATACTCAATTTATCACCTAAAATAAATTTTTTAGAATTACAGCTGAATCGGTCAAACTAAAAGTCAACTGTGCGTAAAATCAGTAGACGAAAATATTTAAAATATAGCTTGCAAACATCAGTGATATTAATCTACGTTTCACATAGTTTAACATGGCGTGCTCATTTAAATTTTTTGATCACTTTTCGATCATATTTTTGGACAGTTTAAGCAATTTTAGCAGGTAAAATTTATTTCAAAATTTGGCCAAATGATGTATTTTTATGAATTGTATATTTTACGCTGATCTTTTTTATGTATTCATTTTATTTTTCTGACCACTTCTATATTGGTCCAATTATTCGTTTTTTTTTACCGTTTTTATTTCTACTTTTAATTAATATATTTTTTAGCTAATCAATTTTATTTATTTTTGTTAGTTAATACCTTTTCTTATTTTATACTTAATTTTTTAAATTTCAATTTTTAATTTTAATTTTATTTATTTTAAAGAAACTTGTCAAATAAGTCTTATAAATTTTATTTATTTTTTTAGAAATTTGTCAAATAAGTCTCATAAATTTTATTTATTTTTTTAGAAACTTGTCAAATAAGTCTCATAAATTTTAATTATTTTTTTAGAAACTTGTCAAATAGGTTTCTTAAAAGTGATTTGTTTGAGTTCTCATCTACATAACCACTTTCCTATAATTTTCTCCTTCCTCATGTTATGTGCCATCACTTCATCACACAAAGTTTACACTACACACTTTCTACTACTTTTTTCTCTTTAAAACCACATAAATCATACTATTTTTTCATACTCACATCACCCTCATACTTCCACATAAACTAAAAACTCACTGTCCACCATATTCTATCATCACTCTTTCATACACAATATCTTCCATGATATGAATAACTCACATTCATTTTTCCAATAGTAAACCACCACCTACATTTTCTTTTTCTTCATGTACCTCTAACCTCACATAAAACATCATCCTCCATCTAGACACAATACTCTCTCGTCTAACCTTTATCAGATAAAAGTGGCGGTCACAAGATACAAGATTATTGTTTCTTTTAAATGCCTTTGTTTAGTGATTAAATTAGTTATTTATATCATTTTGTTTTAATTATTTATTTCTTTATTTATTTGATTTGTATATTATTTGGAAAGACAAAAAAAGAGATTTTTAATTATTTATCTTTTATTAGTTAATTGTTAAATATTTGAAAATGTAAAAAATATATGTTGTAATTATTAATTAGTATAAATATTTTAATTTAATTTAATTAATTAAACTATTAATTAATTTTATTAAATATTTATATTTAAGTTAATTAATAATTCTTGTTGCCCGATTCTATCTTTGTGACTTACTTCTTTGCTTTTTGGTTTTGTTTCTTTCAATCAATTATTAATGTTCTGCCATTAATGTATCTACACGATGCTTTGTCGTGTATGCTTTTAGTATTTGTGGATTTTATATGTGTGTCTGAGGATTTTATTTGCGATGTTTTGTCGCGTGCTTTTAATTTGTTTCATAATGTTTTGCCGTGACTATTCTTTCTGTTTGTGGATTTCTGCGATACTTTGCCGCGTATCTCTATTTGATTACCATGATGTTTTCTCGTGCGTATTCTGTGCTATTTTGTCTGTTTGACCTTACATGACGCTTTTTCGTGTACGGTATCTATATCTTCATTTGATGATTTCCATTTACATGTGTTCTTCCATGTATTTGTTGTTTTGTTTTCTATCCTTGTTGACCTAATCCAAGGGAAGAGATTGTGTGTTGATTTATCGTCACTGTGCATGTTCCTCGTCTGTTCTTTACCTGTCTTAGTTGTTCTTGGTTCTTAGAACCTGGCAACTCGTAGTTCCACAAACTACAGATGCTCTGATTTCTCAAGTTCTTCTTGAGAATACGTAGGCACAAAACCCTGATCCTTGGTGAACAATCTTTTCTTTTCTTCTGTTTTTTACACTCTTTTCTTTTTTCACTCTTTTTCTTTTTCACACTTCTCCTTTTATACATAGTTTCCGAACTACGATTACTCTGACTTCCTATTAAGGATACGTAGGCATAGGATTGCGAGATCCTAGCGAGTTACCTTTTATATTTTTATACTTTGTTATTTTTCTACCTTTTTCTTTTTCACCTTTTCTCTTTTTTACCCATCTTTTACCTTTAGGGTGTGTTTGGTTCAGGGTAGATGGAGGGGAGGGGAGGGGAAATTTTTAATTAAATATGTTTGGTTCAAATTTTAGGAGGGGAGGGGAGGGGAGCAAAATCCCTCAAAAACACACTTTTTGGTTCCCTCCGAATTGGGGGGATTTGGAGGGGAGGGAATATGAGTTTTTATATTTAAAAATTATTATATTTACTAAAATATCCTTAGTTTAATTTCAATATTTCAAAACTATTTGTTTTCTTTTGTGTTACTGTTTTTTCTCGATTGTTTTCATCAACTTATTATAATTGTTCTCCACCTTCAAATTATTTAATAATTTTTATAATTAATATAAATCATAATCATTGTCTTTTTTATATAAAAAAATTATGTTTCGTTATATTCGTTTTTTTCTTTTAATTTTGTTATGTACTCTATCATATTTTTTTTATATCAAATTGTAAACCATATCATTTTATTTATTTTTGTTTATTCATTTTATTAAATATTTTGAACCATTAATACTTATTAACAAGTTATTTTATATATTTGTTTTGTTATATGATTCATCACAATTTAAACGATGTTATTGGCATATAGTTTAATTTATGTTGGAAAGTTATAAGTCGAATCAATTGTACTCAATTTTTTAACTTTATGTGACAAATAAATACTTTTTTAATCACTCAATATTAGAAATTTTATTATCAACAAAAATACGTACGAATTATTCATATTTTAATATCATATGACTTATATAAGATCATAAGGATAAAAATGTAAATTATTAATAAAACCACTCCCCTCCCCTTCTGAACCAAACACATTTTTAATTAAAATCCCTCCCATCCCCTTCTGAACCAAACACATTTTTAATTAAAATTCCTCCCCTCCCCTTCCCTCATATCTTTTGAACCAAACACTTATTTGATTAAAAAAATTCTTCACCTCCCCTCCCCTCCCCTCCCCCTCATTTGAACCAAACAGACCCTTAGCAAATAATTTTAGGCAAAACACAAATATTCCAAAAGATTCCTATAAAGTACTACAGATGCTTAGGGTGTTAGTACATTCCCTTAGTATAACCAACCTCCGTACCTTTGATCTCTCTTTACTTAACTTTAGGCTTTACTTTTTCCTTTGCATTTTATTTATGGTTTTTTTTTCTTCCCTCGGATAAATTAAAGATCGGTGGTGATATTTTATAATTTATGATTCAAGTTAATTAATAACTTGATCTTCGATTCTCACCGCGACATATATGTACTGATACAAAATTTTTGATAAAGTTTAAAAGAACACTTTCTTTTTTTAACAGCGAGATTACATTGATTAAATTATTTATAAAATTCAAAATCAAATTTGTTTAATTTTATACAAATTAAATACATTTTGAAACTTTTAAAACATAACTATAAAAAGAGTTATAGAGGTAGATTCTTTTCTTACATAACAATAGATACATAAAAACAATTTTTTTAATTAAAATTCTTACAAAATAATCAAGGGGCATCACATATTTTATTTGAATTCTTTGACTTTGTGACCATACAATGAGTTCAAAACAATAAATAATACCAAAATAATTGATAAGTTTGTATAAAAAATATTATCTAATTTGAAAATATCTTATTTACTGTATAAATATAAGTTTTAAACAATAAAATTAATAAATCAAAACAAGACAGAAAAAGGACAGAGACATGTCAGAAGAACAGTCCAGTGTATATAAACACAAAACACACAACTTTCTTTGACTCTTTTGTGTTTATGCTACATCCTCACAACTCAATGAAGCAAGAAGAACAATGATAAAGGTGATGAATTAACCATTTCATAAACTTAATAAAATTTTAATCTTTTTGATTAGTTCTAATCTTAGGATCCATGGTACTAGTTTCTTTCTTTTATAAGGAAAACACTATAAAAATTCAATCTTTTTGGTTATTTCTTTTTCTGTGTCTGTCTGAGTCTAAAATTTGCTTTTGGTTTATTCCTGAATTTCTCTCTCTTGATGTTGTATTTATCTGTCAGATATTAATGGGTTGCTGTAGATTCCTGTGGTTTTTGCAACTTGGGTTGTGGCTTTTTCAACCCAACTTGTCCTATTTGTAGCAAAGCTGTTGTTGAGATGGGACCAAATTGACCCATCTGCACCTCTTTTGTGGGTTTTCAGGATAACACATCAATGTCATTTATGATTTTTTTGTGTTCAATTTTACCCCCTTTAACTCATTTTCCTTAATCAATTTTAGGGTTTTTTTTTTCTTAATCCTTAATTTATCTTGTTTTACTCTAAAGTTTAGATTTTTAATTAGGGTAGAATCAAGTTAGGTTTTCCCAAATAGATTTTCAGAAATACTGTGTGGTTTTATGTTTGAAATTGAAAAAAACTATTGGTGGGTGAAATTCTCTTTTACTGTCACACTCACTCTCAGACTTGGGTTTTACTTGACTGTGAATGTAGTAATATGTTAGGTGGAGTGAAAGAAGTCTTTTTTATTTGCATATGATGGTTGGTTGATGTGTCAGAAACTTGACAGTTCCTGTGACATTTTGCATCCAATGTTATTTACTAACTTTTCATCTTTTTGATTAAGTAGAGATTATTTGCTAATTAATTTCATGTCTGATAACACAATTTTCGTACAGATGCCGAATGAAATTTACATTTGAGTAGTTCATTCATTGCATTTTTGAAGAGGTTATTTTTCTTGACTTGTTTGTTGGATAAAAACTGTTTTCAGATTAGGATTATTTCTTAATCACTTATATATATTTTTACGGATTCTTCTTTGGGTTTGAATTGCTGTTTTATTTATGCATGTTTGAATTGATGGAAAATTTGCAGAATCACAATGTGCCACTGTAATTTTGACAAAACTTACACTTTATAACTTCAATAGAATCGCGGATTCTTAGTGCTACCGTTATTTTACCAAACTCATCGTCAATCCAAACACGCAGTTTTAAGTGAAAATGAGGTTTAGAGTAGTTAGTTACTCTTGTGAGTGAAAAGTTTGTGGGCCTAAACTGTGAAAACTGTTCCTATCGGTACTACTATGGTAAACTAAAGTTTGTGTTTTTATTATTGAACGCTCTCTTTATCCATTATAATCATATTGGTTTTTCCTTCTTTGTTTGTTACTGAAATGTCTCTTTCTTATATCATAGCTAAGTAATAACCATTTCATTGACAGTGAACTTCACACCATAATTTCTAAAATTTTCCACTTCGCTTAAAGTGTCATCAACTATTGAATCTATGATTTATTATTTTTTTGTCAGATTCTGGATATTTCTCATGTTCTAACTGAAACTTTATTTCCTTTTCGTTCATCAGTAGGTCAGGAATTCACAAGTGTCCACCTTTATTGATTTCTGAAGCAAACCCATCTTTGAAGCTTTCTTGATTTTCATTGGTATTCAACTCTGTTCACCTCAGAGATTTCAGTTTAGTCTGAACCTTATAGTACAACAAATCTTCTCCCACAGTTTTGCATACCACCAAAGTTAATACTATTGGCACAGTCACCACCAAAGAAACAATCTAGATCCAGAATTCTATCATAAATCAAACGAGGGAGTTTGTGTTTTCGTGTGGTTTTCAAGATGTGCTTAACCTAGATTTAGAGCTATTAGGTTGAAACTTGAAATTTGAAAGCTTTTCTCTTCTTCAACAAGACTATGACTATGGATGATGTAGAGAGTAGCTCTGAGTGGAGCAGGGAGCAAGATAAAGCATTTGAAAATGCTTTGGCTACTTATCCCGAGGACGCTTCAGATCGATGGGAAAAGATTGCGGCAGATGTACCAGGGAAGACCATGGAAGAAATTACACAGCATTATGAGCTCTTGGTTGACGATGTTGGCCAAATTGAAGCTGGCTGTGTTCCAATACCGTCGTATAATTCTTCTTCTGAGGGATCAACAAGTCATGCTAGCGATGAAGGAGTTGGGGGGAAGAAGGGTGGCCATAGTGGTCACAATAACAACGAGTCTAACCATGGAACTAAGGCTTCAAGATCGGATCAAGAACGGCGAAAGGGTATTGCTTGGACTGAGGAAGAACACAGGCAAGTTTTTCTTTTGCTTAAACCCTTATGCTACTATAGACTACTTTTAATATTTTTTTATTCTTTCTTTTCAACTTAATTACATTTAAACGTGTAGCTTTGAGGTTAGTTGTAATTAATTGTTGACTTAATTTCCTATCATGTGAAATCTAAATGTTTTGGTGTAATCAAAGTCACAATTTCGTTGTGAACCTTAAAAGTTTCTTTTGCATGCTGTCTGTAAATTTCATCTGTTTGCAATATATCTGTTAGTCCTTAAAATAGTTGAGGATGAAGTGGTTAAAGATAGAAGGGGGAGAGAGGGGAATCTTGATGCACCGAATGTAACCCTATGCGAGCCACACCCAAAGTTCCATATCCCCTGTGTCTCCTCTCCCAAATCCCACCCCCTTCATCTTCAATTCATCACCATTCGGAAATCCTTCAAGGCCGTTGTTGTCTGATGAGGTCACTGTGCCTATTACACTGCAGCTGTTGTGTGTTACATTGCAACGTTTCCTAAATTTTAAAACACACCGCAATTGCAGTCTAATGCGGATTGTGCAACAACCACAATACTGCGGCAGCTGCAAACATGTGTTGTTTTATAAATCAAGAATGAGAAAGTGGATGGGAGGAAATTATTTAATATTCGGATAGCGTTTTAGATAGATGATTCGATGCTCTTTCCGCACCCTATGAACGCATTACCAATAATGCTGTTAGAATGATATGATTTTGAGAATCTTTCACATGAATGTTACGTAGTTAGTTTTTCTTCTGCACTGGTTTATGTTATTTGATTCTTATTTCCCGCTTGATACACTTGTCCTAATTGGATGCAGTGTTGTCAAATAGCTTCTATAACCTAGCAAAATTTGATTAAAATTGCAATTGTTCTGTGATATGCTTATTAGTAGCAAGTTTGTCAAATAGCGGCGTTGTAACACTGGCACAACAAAATTTGAACAAACCGCTTTTATCTGCGATTGACAACATTGTTTGGACGCTTGTTTGAGTGATAAGAATTGTCTCAGATGATGAAAAGAAAGTTCTATTTATTTTATGAATCAATCTCTGAACTGAAATATCCAGGTTTTTCGAGAGAATTTGGACTCTTACAAAAATTTCTAATCAGTTAAATTGAAAGGCCTCATTACTGATCTTTCTTTATATGTTAATTCCATTTTCGACACCATCACTATGTTGATGCCACTACTCATGCAGCTCTTGTGAACGTGTCTACGTCTGCTTGGGAAAAAGAGCCATCTCAGCTTCACTTTTCCATCTCCTATCCACCTTCACATGTTCTGCTTCTCTCTTTGCTATTGGCATATCTATCTTTTCCTCCCTTTTCACAATCTCCAGCAAGTTGCTTAAACTGTTTTCACATAAACTATAAGCTGTTTAGACAAGTTATCCTAGAGAGCTTATATTAGAAATGAGCTGAAGCAACTCATGGACATGTCATAAGCTGTTTTCATAAGCTCTCTCGAATAGTCTTACAAATGTTTATGTTAGTATCAGTATTATCAAATTGCGGCGCCATGGCCGCTATGGCGGATATTCATGGCGGTTTTTGGGCTTGCCGCAATGGTAAATATCGGCCGATATTGCGGGTTTTAATGCCATAACCCGCTATAATGGCGCCACAACGAGGCTGATATGGCAGGATTTTGGCTCTCTGCCATCGACAACACTGGTCAGTATATAATCTCAAATAAGTCAATCCAATTCAGCGAGGTGGTTATTGAGGGAAGTGTGAGTTTTATAGAATATTGGGTTAGTTAGTCTGAGTAAGAAAACAGCTTCCTTATAAGCCGAGGTTTATCTTTTACTTTTCTTAATTTCCATTACCATGTTCTAAAAATCTCGGTTCGATTCCATTGTTTTCTGTTTTATGCACCTTCTTTTATAGACAGCTATAGAGGAAAGTATCCTCTGGCTATAAGAAAATTTCTCCATCTATCAAGTTAATTTCTCAGGGTAAACTGGTTTCTAACTCAAATGTATTATGTTGAGGTTTTACTTGATTTTATTTACTCTCGATTTCACGTTTCTTAGTTTCCTTAAAAGTAATGTATTATGTTTTTTTAGAATTAAGACATAAGAGTTAAGGCTAAGGTTGTCAAGATCGGGATCTTGCATAAGTTTGGGAGGGGATAGTAAGATCGTAAAATATAAGATTGTAACTAAGATCGGAAGATCCTACCCAATTATTTTTGTAAGATCTGGAGGGGTAGCAAGATTGTAACAAAAATCGTAAGATATTACTAATTTGAAAAATAATACTATATATTTAAAGTTTTATTACACGATATTTTGGTAGGCATGTGTATTGGTGGGAATGTGGCCTCCGCCGAACCGTAATTGTTGTGCCTTGGCATCTTGTGATCCTTCTCGGCTTGTAATGGTGGTGAGGGGAAAAGGATCGATCATGGCTGTAAATGGACAAGATCGCACATATTTAATGGCTTTACGATTTTTTCACAATTTGGCTACAACTCACGATTCTACATAAGATCAAGATTGCTGGGGGTGAGTGGGATTGCAAAATCGTTAGATTTTAAGATCTAGATTGTGATGTTGATAACCTTGCTCAACACTACAAAACTGACTTGTTTGTAAGATGGAGATGCCTCCCACTTATTAACTTATTTTAAGACCATATATATCATCAAATGCGGGGCTTTTAACACCCCCTTTACGTCCAAGACTGAACAAATCTTGATATTCCATCTTAAGATAGCAGATGACTTAAAATCTTTGATACTGGGTTGGATGTCACCATTTATAAACTCATTTTCGGACCAATATTTCAACCAACGTGAGGCCCTCTTAGCAAAAATAAGATTTGCTAGTTTTGTTAATTATTAAAACATGATACTCTTGTCTTTTGGTGAATCTTTTGTCTGTTGGATGGGTAGCATCTTAAAGTGCTTGTATAAAATGGCATTCCTTTGGTGCTAGTTCAAATTTAGATTATCATTCATGCTGGGGAAGTTTCATGTTAGAAGATGCATATTCCATGATTTAAGTTGTGGCATTAAACATGGTTAATGTTTTTCATTGTAGAATCTGAGGATCAGTGATTGCAGCAATGTGTGAATTTTACAATTTTATTGATACTGTTTCTAAAGAAATGGCTCATTTTTTCTGCTTCAAAAATTCAAATTGGTTTAACAGGTTATTTCTTCTGGGCCTAGACAAGTACGGAAAAGGCGACTGGCGAAGTATATCAAGAAACTTTGTGGTAACCCGAACGCCAACACAAGTAGCAAGTCACGCGCAAAAATACTTCATCCGATTGAATTCAATGAACAAAGACAGAAGGCGATCGAGCATACATGATATCACAAGCGTCAACAACGGAGACGTTTCAACGCCTCAAGGACCAATCACCGGTCAAACAAACGGTTCCTCCGGAAATTCTGCAAACAAATCAGTGAAACAAGCCGTTCCATCCACAGCCGGTATACCAGGTGCTGGAATATACGCTGCCCCTACCATCGGACAACCTATAGGAGGACCTTTAGTATCTGCTGTTGGTACCCCGGTGAACCTTTCCGGATCTCCACATATGGCATACGGTATTCGAGCACCGGTTCCCGGTACCGTTGTTCCCGGTGCACCTATGAACATGGTCCCTATGACATACCCTATGCCTCATACTTCTGGTCCTCACAGGTGAAGTGCTTTTAGAAACCTTAATGTACAAAAAAGTTAGAAGACTAGATTGGCTTCTGCAGTTGATGTAATTTTTTCTTTTTGCTAGACAAAATTGCTTTTTGATTTATTAGCATGCATGCATGAATTTTATTCTTATTCAGTCATTTCAAAAATAAACCATAGCAGGAAGAAATTGAATGTATGTTTCAGGATAGGTTGCCATGAAATGTGACAACTTTGTGACATAGGAGTAAGGTTGTTTTTTTAGACATTTGAATTGCTATTTTGTTAAACATTGTTGTTGCAGAGGATGAAGGTTTTGTGGTTTTTTAAATAGTGTAAATTATTGTTGCATAATCCTGTTTTTTGTTTTTTGGTATTAAATAAATTATTGTATTTACCTAAATTTAAGTATGTTTTTGATGAATTTGAGTTAGACATTGGTACCTATTTAATTAGTGGTTTTGATTTTTGACATAAAAGAAACTAATTCCAAATTTAAATTAATGTGTAGGATTTGACCCTTTACCTATTTATAATGATTTTGAACTGTTGTTGAAGGAAACAATAGTTACAAAGCCATAGAAATGGAAGGGTATACCTAATTATTTTTCAATCATAAACAAATTAGGGGACAATTTGAGAGGATTTATCTTGTCACACTCTCAATTAAACTTCGCATCCTCATTGGCTGCTATTAATTTTCATGCTCTTACTAATTTTTTTTTTGGGAATTTTTAATATTTTGAAATTTTCTATTGTGTTCATTGTAAATTTCAAAAAATGCTAGTTTTTTATTTTATTTTAAAATTCACGATAAACAATAATAATTTCCAGAAACTATTTAAAGTAATATCGGAATTTTCGATTTATTTTTTACATTATTAAAAATTTTGAAATTTCTAATAAACTACCATATTTTCCAAAATTTCATAAAACTATAACATTTTTTGAAATTTTTGATAGTGTTAAATTTTTTTTTATTGAATAATATCGAAAATTTGAAAAATATAAAAAAATAAAGTGTAGATCGAATTTATCAAAAAGTATGGTATGCTAATTTTTTTAAAAAAATCAATAAAAAGTTAAAATCAATAATTTAAAAATGAATTTATCGAAAATTTGATTTGTTACCAAAAATTTAGAATGGATTATCAAAAATTTCGTTTGCATTTTAACTTAAATTTGTTTATGAGCAGATTAAGAATTATGAAATTTCGTTTACATGTTAGGTCCTCCAATTTTGAGGATATACAAATGTGGATTAGTTAGTCTGACTAAGAAAACAAGTTCCTTATAAGCCATTTACTATGCTAAAAGTGGTATGGGCTTACCATTTACTATGCTAAAAGTGGCATGGGCTGTGATAGGCACCCTTCACACTGTATGGAAATTCAAAATTATTTTCAAAAATTGAAATTCGGACGCACTAAAATACAACGAAGTTTTTTCAAAAACGCACCTCTATCATAATAAAAAATATGTTCGATTTACAAAATTTATACACATCCAATAATAATATTACTTGCGTGTACTTCATGCAAGATAACCCTTGAGTTTATATTGGATGTGTATTATATATATATCAAAGTTATATGTCTTTCATACATTAAGGGAGATATCTCTATTTGGTCTTGTTGCATGTCTCTAATACATTAAGGGAGGAAGTCGACCTTTAATTTGAATTTAGTTTTACATTCGAGTCTCCTTTTCAATTGAACATCTTTAAGGATCGAGTTTTGTATTCGTGTTTTAGCATTCATAATTCAAATTATTTGTGTTTGAGTATGAAGATTATGGTTTAAGTCAATTGTTCGAGTTTTTGGAATAAGAACCAAAATTGAGATTGATTCAACTCATGTCAAAAGTATAATCTCAAAACATCTTTGAAAAATTGAATTTTTGAGATTTTGGATGTGTGATTCGAATCGTTTGAGTCTAATCAAACAAGGCAGAGAAGAATTAGGATTTTGTAAGCTTGTGAGTCGAATCACAACTTGCTCTTGATTCAAATCATGCACTATGTGAGTCGAATCACTATTTGTACATGAGTCGAATCACAAGTTCTTCTTCAGCCACATTCAAGTTTCAGTCGAATCATGCCTAAACCATGATTCGAATCATAGCCTCTATGAGTCGAATCATGCTTTATTCTTGACTTGGATCATAGAAAAATAGGTCTCTCTCTAAGTGTAGATCTTGTTCCACATTACTTTTCCACTAGACTCGAATCACCAAATGTTCTTGACTCGAATCAAACATGATTTTTTCACTTCTTTTTGTGCTTCGTTTCCACCACCTTTGAATCATTTTTAACTCTCAAACTTTTCATAATGTTAGAAAACACATTCATTCATTAATGATTCGAAAACTCACAAACCACTTGTTCTTTCATTTTTAAAAGAGTTTTAAATCTTTCTTAAACACTTGCAAACGATTTCTTTCATCTTCTATCTCCTTTTTTTTATTGTTGCATGAATTTGAATCTTATCTTGGAAGGTTCATGATTAATTGGGGATATTCGTTTTGGATTTAACGTTTCTTTGAAGATAGAGGCTTGCAAAAGTGGGTGGTGTTGTGATTGGTTGTGACAATTCCAGTGGAAAAGAAGAAGGTTCTTCTATCCAAGTTGACCTTAGTAGTACTGTGTTGAAGTCTATGGACAGGGTATGAGTTCTTTTCAATCTTTGGACAAACCAACACTCAAGATACTGATGTAATTGTGTGGAAATTACTGTAGACGGAAACATAGAAGCAAGCTGTTGGGGCTGAAAGATTCAAGAAGCGATCTTGAGTAAAGATTTCACGTAGAGTTAAGTTCGTGGAGTTGTGTACAAGTCAAGATCTAGAAAAGAACAAATTTAATTTTTAGCATTTACTTTTGGAATAATGATTGTAAGAACTCTAGTAATATTGTTGCAAATCATTGTGGAAGACCAACAATTTTTTAATGGGCAACCATTGGAGAGTGAATTAAGCACAAAGCGATGATAAACGAGCCAAACCACTATAAATCTTGGTGTAGTATTCTATCTCTCTCTCTCTCTCTCTCTCTCTCTCTCTCTCTCTCTCTCTCTCTCTCTCTCTCACACACACACACACACACACACACACACACACATTTAATTTCATAGTTGATCACATGATTAGGTTGTTTCTATTGCTTTCTATAACTGCACACTGATAGGTTCATTTGTTAGTAGCGGTTTGTTACATAAGTTGTAGGTTTTGTTAGAATTGGTAATTCGACCTTGTCTTAGTGTGGATTAAGTCTAAATAATTTGATAGTAGAATCTTGTACGTGATTAAAAATCATTCGATATGACATCTTATGGAATTAAACAATTTTGCAATACGATTAGTTCGTACTTTACAGAAATTCAGTAATTCAATTTGATGCATTGTAAACTCATTAAGCACATCTATTGAATCTCTCAATATAAGCATAATCTCTTTTACGCAAAATTTACTTTTACCACGCAAAATAAACTCAACTTTTGAAACCGTGTTAGAAACCTTTTCAAACAAATTTTTAACTTGGAAGGTCTATTCACCCCATATACCGTTCATAGTCCATATCTCACCCAACAATTTACCTCAGAGTTGGTCTTTTGATCAAGTCTAAGCGGCTCAAAAGTTTGTGAATACGGGTGACGACAATTCGAAGGGAGTGTACAATATAGTTCCACTTTTTAAAGGCTAAAATTATGCTTATAGGAAAGATAACATGTATGTAAACTTAATGTCAGTTGACAAGAATATATGGGTACAAATTATCGACCGACCTTTTATCCCTAAAAGCAAAGTCGATAATGCTATTAAAAATCTAAAAGATTGGACTGATGATGAAACCAAAAAGGCTTCATATGATTTGAAGGCGAGTAATATTCTTATATCCGCATAAAGTGCCAAAGTATATTACTTTATCTCACATCATAATAGTGCACAAACTATGTGAAATGCTCTTCAAACCCTTTACGAAGGTACATAAGAAGTTAAAAATTCTAAAATCAATATGTTGACAGAGGAGGACACACTTTTCCATGTAGAACTCGGAGAATCCATGGAATCAACGCAGACTCATTTTCTCCATTTAATCAACAAACTAGAAAATTTGGGAAAGACCTTTTCTAATAAAGATTGTGCTAACAAAAATTTAAGATCTATGTGTAGGGAATGGAAACCAAAGGTAATGGCCATAAAATAGTTAAATGGTCTTAGTTATTTGGATATCACAAAACTGTTTGGAGAGCTCATCGAACATGAGAGTGAACTGAAACTACTAGTTAAAAGCGAAGTAAAGTCAAAGAAGAAAGAGAAAGTAAAATAAGATAAGTGAGATATATCCTTGAAAGCTTTGTCGTCAAGGACAAAGAAAAATAAGGACGAAGGTGATAATTTTGACGAAGATTCTTCTAAAGAAGAAGATATGAGGTTATTCGTCAAAAGCTAAAATAAATATATGAGGAATTATAAGCTTAAGCATTTCAAAAAAATCCGATTAACTTGAAAAAGTATCATCCGCGCAAGAAGGAACATAAGAGAAAAGAAGAATATGTCAAATGCTTTGAATTTAGAAAATCGGGTCCCTATAGAGCCATGTGTCAGAGTATCAACAAACATCATAAGAAAATGGATAATGAACTCTACAAGACGAAGGAAAAATATGCTAAAGGTTGTAGAACCTATATTTCGTGGGCATAAGAAGATGAAAGGTTCTATTCATCTTCCAGCTAGATTTCTGATGATGAATGTGCCAACATATACTTGACGACACACAAGAAAAGTGAAGACTTTGAGGTATATACCTTTGATCCTGAAGTTAAACCGTCTTATAAGCAATTGCCAAAAGCTTTTAGTGAAATGCATGCAGATGCTCTAAATGCTTTTAAGAAAATTTCTCTCCAAAGAAAACTTATTTTAAAACCCGAAAAAAGGAGATAAATGATCTTTATAGTGATTTAGATTCCTTAAAGGAAGAGGATGCATCTCTTGTAGATGATCATTTTAGTACTTCTAATACTTTAGTTGAAAAGATAGTAAATATAAATTGTGTTACTTGTTTAATTTTAAAACTTGAAAATGAAAATCTCAAAGGATGATTAACACAAGCTATTTCTCTATTGTAGGGGGGAATTTGTGAGTATAAGCTATCAATTAAATTAACTTAAAATGGAAGAGTCGCCACCGCACTTTTATTTTATCCAAAAAAGGAAAGGAAAAAGAGCGAACAAAACCTAAACAAGTTCTAAACAAGAAGAAACAGAGAATGGGTAAGCAGTTTGGTTACGCTAAGGGAAGGTGTTAGCACCCAAAATGTCTATAGTACACTATAGGAATCCTTTGAAATATCTACGCTTTTTGGTTTGAAAATGTTTGTTTGAAATGTGATTAAGGAGATGAGAAGAGAATTATTTTTTAAGATTTTTGTGTTTGGAGAGACTTATCGCCTCATGCCTACGTATCCACAAGTGAAATATAGGATTAAAACCCCGTAGTTCGTGGTACAAATAAAAAACAAATGGTTTGTTATGATTGATTTTAAATGCAAAGACAAATCGTCATTTCCAAGCGAATAATTCCGCTTAGAGAGATGACTCACGTCTAAACTTATGAAAAAGTTTTAAAAGAAAAAGTGCACAAAGGCACAAAAAAGTTGGTGAGTTTTTTGTATTTTTTATGTCTTTTTTGAAATCGGTCAAAATATGATTAACATTGATTGACATTTATTAAAGAAAACAAAAGTTTGAAAAATCACTTGACCAAAGTCAAGGTTTTATTATGAAAGCGGTTTGATTTTGAACACAAAAAGGTTTTGAAAAAGGGAGAAGATTTTGAAAATTAAAGAAGAGGTGGAAAAGAAGGGACTATCCTATTGCATAAAGATAAAAGTTAAGGATAAGAACAATCTAACCACACAAGAAAGCTTTATAACATAAGCATCCATTCCTTTAGATTAGGCCTTGATCAAGATAGGTCTTCAAAAGAGAACTTCAAGTATCCAAACATCCAAAGTTTAACATCACAAACTTCCAAGCATAGGTTAAGATCCTAGTTCTAGGTCCAAAATTCCATGTCCAATGCAAAAGATAGTAACCATAGTCCACCATTAAGAGAACATGTTTTTTTAGGGGTTTAAGCCTTTATTAATGTTTTTTGGTCCAAATGGACAAAAGAAAAAGTGCATAAACATAAACAAATGGTCCAAGTGGATAAAGAAAAAATGGATGAAACATAAATAATATGATATTATAATAACATAAAGCATAAAAAAAGATAGGGAGCAAGAAAGAAGCATAAACATAGCACAATTGATATATAACATAGAGAAGTAATGATCTAAAACAAGAGAACAAGTTTTGTTGCTTTTCAGAAATGCTTGACAAAACATCCATGAGAATGAAAACATGGTCCCATACATTACCATGTGAAGGGCTCCAACTCGGATAAAATCAACGAGTATGCCAACTAACACCCACGGGTAACAAGAGAAAGCCAATCTATTTCAAACTACACCACAGACGAATAGAAGACTGATAATTCACTTACAAAATCCAACGCTTTTTCGATTAAGGGACAATTTAGAGCTATGTTAAGCAATCGTAATCGGGCTTATGCAGAAGCCACGACTATTTGAGGCCGTTCAATAAAAATGTTAGTGCTAATGCATGCTAAAATGAATTGTTCAACCACTCATCTTGGTGGATTAAAGCACTGAACATATCATTAACTCAAAGCACCTAAAATGAATTGAACAATTCACTTTAAAGATAGATTTGAATTAGTGAATATTTATCCAACTTCATCTACACCCTAAGTCCATTGAATTTAAAGAGGAATATGACCTTTAAAAGTGCAAACCAAGGCAAAAATCAAAAGGAAATGGAAGAAGAAGAGAAAAGAACCAAAACTGTCCCAAAAACAAGCAAAAATCACATTCTAGATACTGGTTAATCGATTAACCATTTGCATGTGCAAATGTGTTAATCGATTAATACTGCTATGATAGCAAAAAAAATTGAAAAAAATTCAGCATTCATGATCCAATAATTTGTACAAACACCTTTTGATCAGGAATGAGAATTAGCATGAAAATTCAAGTAAAAAACAACAAATAACACCAATAAAACACAATTTACAAGATCCAAAGATCAAGCAACAAGAATCAACAATAGATCATATTGTGGAAGATGGATCAAACACAACAATGGTGGAATAAGGGTTTACCACTTCAAATATGAAATTGCTTCAAATCAACTTTAAGAACCACACTCTAAAGCCTTGTTCTTCTGAAATTGATGATGAAAAAGTCACTGGATGAAGGTTTTAGCTCAAAGATTAGTAAGTTCCAATGAAGAACTTACTAACTTTCAAAAGAAGAAAGAGCTTTGGTGAATTTGGTAGTTGAAGGGAATTGAGAGAAATTTTAGCAAGGTGAATTTGGCGATCAAAGCTTGAAGAATGAATGAAATGAGGTCTCTATTTATAGAATTTAGGCTTGGAAATTTTGGTGGTTTGGAATTTGGTTTAGAACCAAAATTAGGCTTGGAATTTGAATCTGGAGGCAAAATCAAGATCAAATGGTGATTAGTGAAGGTGTATGGTTGGAATCAATTATGGTGAGGTAGGGGAATTAAAATGAAGTGATCTAAAATACTCTCATGATGAAATATTTGAAAATTGGTGCCAAAATGCTGCAGAATTTGAATTTGGCTAATTTTCATTAAAAAATGCACTGGTTAATCGATTAACCACTTGCATGTACAAATGTGTTAATCAATTAACACAGTGAAAAGCGTGAAAAATGACTTTTTTGATGTGCTGTCTTGGCTCTGGCTTGATTTTTCTGACTTGTCAAAGAAGGCATGGAAATAAACACATGAACCTTGGAGTCTCTTGAATAATAGTCAATCAAATCTTGGGAAACTCTTGATCAAATGATTTTGAATTATTTTCAGATCTACTTTGACTTCTTTAGTTGAATTTCATTCGAGCTGGGGGATGGTTATTGGTATTCTTGATCCAAATTCTTCCTGAAAAAGTTAGTAAAGGAAAAACGAACATATTTTTGGATTTTAATTAAGGGTTAGTAAACATAAACATAAACAAACATCAAGCATACAAGAAAACAAGGGTGCCCAATAATCTCCTTCAAAGATAAACATGCAGAGGAAGACAAGAGAACCAAAGCTTATGATCTTGCTCGTGGTATGAAATGCAAATGACATGTGGGATCTTAGGGGTAAAAATTAGGGTATTACAGCTGCCCCTATTTTAGTTTCTTCTATCCGGATATAAGAAGTTTGACATCTTTGTCTTGACGAGATAGAAGAGACTTAAATATAACAATAAACCCAAATTTTTGGCCCTAACAGACCACAAAATAATATGATCATGCAAATGATATGCAGACATAAGATCTCTGTGAGGGAGAAAGTGCCACAGGAAACAAACAAAAACTGGGGAGCAAAAGAAGAAAGAACAGACTCCACAGGTGAAAACAAAAGAGAGAAAACGCATCCCAAATGGAGAGGAAACAATCTCCATTGGGGAATATAAAAGATAAGGTTCCACTGAGGGGGAAATTACCAACACCCAAACAAGAGGAAAACACATCCCAACAGGAGAGAGAGAAACCTCGGCTAGGGAAAAGATCATTTATTATCGGGCATATGGCAATATCATGATCGAAAGTAAAGATTACCAACTACCAACCAAGTCGCAGTTACGACAAGATAACCAAACCGGGCTATATTACATACTACCAACTAAATGGGCAATACGACAAAGGTAATAAGCAAGCTATATTACCTACTACTAACTAAAGGTAAGGACGACAAAGGTAATAAGCAAGCTATATTACCTACTACCAACTAAAGGGCGGGATGATAAAGGTAATAAGCTCAAAGAAGAGGGATTACTAACTATCAACCAAGTGACAGTTACGACGAGGCAATCAACCAAAGGGATACGAGAAATATTACCTACTACCAATTAAACGGGCTGGACGACGAAGGTAATAAACTCGAAAAGAGAGAGATTACCAATTATCAACCAAGTGATAGCTATAACAAAGTAACCTAATCCCGGCTATATTAACTACTACCAACAAAATGGGCAGGACGAAAAAGGTAATAAGCTTAAAAAGAAATGAAAAATATTACCTACTACCAACTAAAAGGGCAGTACGACAAAGGTAATAAACCCGAAAAGGGAGAGATCACCAACTATCAACCAAGTGATAGCTACAACAAGGTAACCAAACCTGGCTACATTACCTACTACTAACTAAATGGGCAAGATGACAAAGGTAATAAGCCATCTATATAACCTACTACCAACTAAAGTGCAGGATGATGGAGTTGATAAGCTAAAAAGAAACAGATTACCAACTATCAACCAAGTGATAGCTACGACAAGGTAATCAACCATAAGGTAACAACCCTCTGTTGTCAAAGAAAATGACCAAAGTTCAATCCAGGAATAAACCAGAGAGAAACAATCAAGCAAGACTATACCCGGTGAGGAAATATCTAAAATAGGGATTAATTCCATCCAGATAATACACTAGGGAGGAATGCTAAAATAGATATCTTCCACGAGGCATAAACTCAGCGGGGAATTAATAAAGATATGCATTTTCTACTTACTGGTCGAAACTCTAATGGAGAGAGAAGACACACATGCTCCGCGAGGATAACAGCACCAGAGAGAAAAGAAGCACAAACACAAATGCAGGATGCACAATGCAACAACAACATGCTATGCACACCAAAAATATGCACATGCAATGTGTATGAGTATGAATATGCTAACAAAACAGACATAAAGATAAAAAGAGGGTGGACAAACACCACAAAACTGCCGAAAACTTGGCTAATCTCAATAAGATAAATATATCGATAGAAACTCTGCTAGGGATTTAGCTGAAGAAATCCTGCAAGAGATACACAAAAGCAATCAAAGGAAAATAAGTACTACTACAAGGCTTATAATATCATTGGAGAGGAAGATACTTCTTGGGGGAAGAGGTCCAAAAAAAGTAGTCTTTTAATATCCACAGTCCATAAAAGGGATAAAAACATCAACTATGCTTCGAGGATGGAAGAAAAAATGTTGGGAAACAACAACAACCCAAATCTTCTTGAATCTTCCTGGGGATAAGGAAAATCCACTAGGGAAACAACAACCAGATTTTCGAGTCTTCGCTGGAGATACAAAATATCCAGGAAAATCTTACTGAGGAATTAGAGAACCAATATCAAATTGCAGTTATACAAGCTTTGACGGGGGAGAAGCATAATCTTGGTGAACTTAGGAAAACAATTTCCTAGAAACGGACCACCTTCCAGATAAACATCCTGGATTTTCCAAAGAAAATAGAAGTTAACCACCATAACAAATCGCCAAATTGCGGGGGATTTTAAGTCAATACCCATCACAAGGCAAGAGAAAACCCAACAATTGACAGCTATATCAATACTCCTTAGCAAATGCTATTCCATTTGGGAAAATATCATGGAACTCTGGTAGGAGAGTAAGTTGAAATTTGGATGGGGATCCTGTGTCAAAGACTCAGCTGGAGATCATCATCAAGGAGAAGTGGAACTTAAAAACTGCTCGACTGCTTGGTCATAACACACTTAGCTGGAGAAGATGCGGATCAAGACCTAGCTGGAAAAAAAACCGAACAACACACATCATAACAAAATTGAGGGAACTCATTATCCTGTTAACAACTGAAAGGGGAACCTGGTTACATCCATAGGGACAAACTCTACTGAGGAAATATCAACAAACTCCACTGGGGGGTAAAGACGAACCTTGATGAGGAAAACACTAAGTTTTGTATTCCGCAATCTTGCCAATCTTGAAGTGATTGTTGACATTCCTTTTTATATTCATTAATCAAAAGAAAATGTTTTTATAAACTTCAAATTTTAAATCAATTATTCACATTTTGTTTCAAAAATCATCATCAACAATAAATGAAATTTTGCAAAAAAAAAAAACAAAGTAAGAACTGTAAAGAAAGGGACAAAGGTATACATTTTATTAATAGAATGGTAGTCCGCAAATGGCGTAACTCCATGGATCATTACAAAGTTGAAAACAATGGTAAATACATGTAAAGGGTTACATCGAAATACAATGACCATTATTCTCTCTAACAACTTTGAATTCCACTATGCTTGAGGCTTTAGCTGGGGATGGTTGAAGTAAAATCCTTGATAGGAAATGTTGCTTCAAGCTATCAAGACTGGCCAGACGTAATTATTTTTCATAATCCCTAACTTTTGCCTAGATTTCCCTCTTGGGTTTTTAATCTACCGAGACAATCATTTCTGTTTTTTTCTCTAATTTTTTCCTGGACCACCCTTTCGATTTTCAGCCCACCGAGATGCTAATTTTTCCCTAAGCCTCCCTTTTGGGTTTTCAACTTAGCGAGTTGCTATTTTTATTTTTTTAGGCGAAGTATTTCTTGACTGCATCGGCATTCACAAGACGAATGAACTCTTAACCATCCATAGTTGTAAGAATTAATGAACCGTCAGAGAAGACTCTTTTAACAACATATGGGCCTTCATAATTAGGGGTCCAATTTCCCCTAGAATCATTGGTAAAAATCGAGATCTTTTTGAACACGAGGTCTCCTTCTCTGAACATACGAGGTCGAACCTTCTTGTCAAAATCTTTCTTCATTCTCTGCTAATATAACTGGCCATGACACCAGACCATCATTCTCTTCTCTTCAATCAAATTTAACTGATCGTATCTACTTTGACACCATTCAGCCTCAGACAATTCAGCTTCCATCAAAACTCTCATAGAAGGGATTTTAATTTCTACTAGGAGCACTGCTTCCATACCATAAACGAGAGAGAAAGGGGTTTCCCCTGTTGAAGTGCGAACAAATGTACGATACCCATGAAAAGCAAAAGGGAGCATCTCATGCCAGTCCTTGTATGTTACAACCATCTTCTGAATGATCTTCTTAATGTTCTTATTAGTAGCTTCAATATCCCCATTCATCTTAGGTCTGTATGGAGAAGAATTATGATGCTCAATCTTAAACTCATCACATAATTCCTTCATCATCTTGTTGTTCAGATTCGACCTATTATTAATGATAATCTTGCTCGGGATACCATACCGACATATGATTTTATTCTTGATAAACCGGACCACTACTTGCTTGGTCACATTGGCGTATGATACCACTTCCACCCACTTAGTAAAATAATCAATAGCCACAAAAATGAAACGATGTCCGTTCGACGCTTCAGGCTCAATCTTTCCAATCATATTAATACCCCACATGAAGAAAGGCCATGGAGAAGAGATAACATTGAGAGGAGTTGGAGACACATGAATTTTATCAGCGTAAATCTGACACTTATGTCACTTCTTCACATATTTGCAACAGTCGGATTCCATTGTCAGCCAATAGTAACTTGCCCTTAACATCTTCTTAGCCATTGCATGTCCATTGGCATGGGTACCAAAGGATACTTCATGAATTTCTTTCATTAACATGTCTACCTGGTGTCTATCCTCACTTATGAGCAAGACCATGCCATAATTTTTCTTATACAACACATCATCATTCAAGAAGAAGTTACGAACCAATATTTTTAAAGTCTTTTTATCTTTCTTAGATGCCCCAAGTGGGTATTCTTGATTCTGAAGAAAACATTTAATATCATAATACCAAGGTTTATCATCAACGACATATTCAAATGCAAACACATGAGCTGGTCTATCAAGACACATAACATCAATTTTTGGCACATCATCCCACCAATTCACCACAATCATGGATGATAGAGTTGTCAAAGTATCCGCCATTCGATTCTCTGCTCTTGGTATATGGTGAAACTCAACCTTGTTAAATAAAGTTGTCAAACTTCTTGCATAATCTAGATAAGGAATCAAATCAGGTTGACGTGTCTCCCACTCCCCTTTAATTTGATTAATCACTAGGGCTGAATCTCTGTAAACATCAAGAATCTTGATTCTCAAATCAATAGCTTCTTCCAGGCCCATAATACACGCTTCATACTCTGCTGCATTATTTGTGCAAGTGAACACCAACCTTGCAATGAAGGGAGTATGAGAACCGTGAAGAGTAACAATTATTTCCCTAATACCATTGCCATACTCATTAATAGCTCCATCAAAAATCAAACCCCAACATGATCTAGGCTCAGGCCCTTCTTCAGGTAATGGTTCCTCGCAATCTTTAAGCTTTATATACATCACATTTTCATCAGGAAAATCAAACCTGATAGGTTGATAATCATCAAATGGCTGGTGTGCAAAATGATAAGCTAAAACACTTCCTTTTATCGCTATTTAAGTCCAGTACTCGATATCATGAGTTGACCGAAGCAGAGTTTTGGTTGACTCAAAGACCTGAAATTTCAGAAAATGCCTAATTTCATAATTTTGATTCTCTTAGATGATACCTATGATAGACCAATGAAGTTTAACTCATATGACGCATATTTTGGCAACTCTATATGCAACACTCGAGATATTTTATGCAAGCAAATAGATCATGAGAAATAAGGTATGCTCATGCAACATGGTGATAACGCCCAACATCTATTCTTCTACGAAGCAACGTTTTGACATCATCGAAACACATATCTTGTATATGAGGATTTTCCTTCACACTAAGTTTTACTCATCTGTTGTTATCACTGCTGCGATTGAGGGGGAGTGAGAGGTGTCTCATATCTAAGGTATTTTAGATAGAAATTGCAAGGGTAGAGATTAGGTGCAAGGATTGTAAACTAGAGAGAGTTTACTGTGTATCTTCAAAATAATTCTATTTAGTGCATTTCCTTCCTGGCTTGGTAGCCCCCAGACATAGGTGTGTTTGCATCGAACTGGGTTAACAATTGCTTGTGTTTATTTACTATTGTTAACAGCCTGTTTATCTTGTTCATATATTGGTGATTGTTCAGATATTAGTGTTGTGACATCTCCTTCGACATCTCATATCTGATACCAGAATTTCAATTGGTATCATACCAGGCATCCTGCTCTGGTTCTGGGTGAGATCTAAGGACGATACTTTCTAGTACTATGGACAAAGAAGGAGGATTTGTGAACATACCACCTGTTCTGGATGAGAGTAATTATGATTATTGGAAACCTCGCATGGTTGCCTTCTTAAAATCATTGGATAGTAAGGCCTGGAAAGCTGTTACAAAAGGATGGGAACATCCTGTAACTGTTGGGAAAGATGGAAAGGCTACAACTAAGTTGAAGCCTGAGGAAGAATGGACAAAGGAAGAGGATGAATTGGCTCTTGGTAACTCCAAAATTTTGAATGCCTTGTTCAATGGAATTGATAGAAATATTTTCAGATTGGTGAACAATTATGAAGTTGCTAAAGATGCCTGGGAGATACTCAAAACTGCTCATGAAGATACTTCTAAGGTAAAGATGTCAAGACTTTAATTGCTAACTACTAAATTTGAAAACCTAAGGATGAAAGATGATGAAAGCATACATGATTTTCATATGAATATTCTTAAAATAACCAATGCTTCAAGTGCCCTAGGTGAAAAAATGTCAGAAGAAAAGCTGGTAAGAAAAATTCTCAAGTCTCTTCCCAAGAGATTTGACATGAAAGTAACTTCCATAGAAGAAGCTCAAGACATTTGCAAGATGGGGGTTGATGAACTTATTGGATCTCTTTTAACCTTTGAAGTAAGGATAAGTGACAAATCTGATAAGAAAAAGAGCATAGCCTTTATGTCAAATACTGAAAATGGAGAGGATGAATCTGATGGGGATACTAATGAAAGCTTATCCAATGCCATAGTGCTTCTTGGAAGACAGTTTAACAGAGTAATGAAGAGGATGGATAAGAAGTCAAGGCCAAATGTCAAGAACAACTCTTATGACATCAGTAGGTCTAATGATACAGGTAGAAGAAGCAAGTCTGAAGTGAAATCCACCCAAAGCAAAGGGATTTAGTGTCATAGATGTGAAGGATTTGGTCATATTAGAGCTGAATGTTTTACTTATCTCAAGAAACAAAAGAAAAGCCTTGCTGTCTCTTGGACTGATGAGGATTCTGACAGTGACCATGAAGAAGATTCTGCTAAACATGTGACTGCTTTGACTGGAAGATACTATTCTGATGAAGACTCCAGTGATGATGAATTAACATTTGAAGAACTTGTAACTTCCTACAAAGAGTTGTGTCTTAGAAGTGAAGAAGTATGCCATTAAGGAGAAAAGCAGAAGAAACTCATAATCAAATTGAAGGCTGAGAAGGAAGAACATCTTAAAACTATCACTGAATTGAATGATAAAGTTGCTCAACTGACTTCCCAACTTGATCAAATGGGAAAGTCTGTTAAAATGCTAAACAGTGGTACTAACACCCTGGACAAAATCCTTCAAGCTGGAAAAAGGGCAGGAGACAAGACAAGGTTAGGATTTGATGAAGAAAAGAAACCATCTTCAGCCTGTAATCCATCTTCACACCTTAATCCTTTTGGATCTAAGCGAAAGATGTCACATCAGATGTCTCAACATCATGACAGAGGACAACCCAACCACTTAAGAAGAAGATTATAAAGATGAAAATGTCATCATTGTGGACGTTTTGGTCATATAAAGCTTTTCTGCTTCAGACTGCATGGATATCCTAAACCTATTTCTCAAACTAGACCCAATCACAACATTCATTTTACTAAGAAGCAATGGGTTCCTAAAGCTACTACTACAAAGCAATGGGTTCCTAAAGCTGCTGCCACAAGCTTGATAGCTCATATGTCCCTCTAAGTCTCTACTAAGGAAGATTGGTACTTTGACAGTGGATGCTCCATACACATGACAAGGATCAAAAATCTCTTAGTAGACATTAAGCCCCACTCTACTAGCTATGTGACTTTTGGTGATGGAGCCAAGGGTGAAATCAAGGGAGTTTGAAAATTGAACTGCTCAGGAGCCCCTGACCTTGACAATATGCTGCTAGTTAAATGATTAACTACTAACTTAATTAGCATCAGTCAACTGTGTGATCAAGGACTCAATGTCAACTTCACTAAATTTAAATGCTTGATTACAAATGAGAGAGGAGAAGTGATCATGAAGGGATTCAGATCTAAGGACAACTGCTACCTATGGGTTTCTCAGGACTCTAAATGTGCACTAGCCAAAGAAGATGAAGTGAAATTGTGGCACCAGAAACTTGGTCATCTACATCTAAAAGGAATGAATAAGATCATCTCTATGGAAGCTGTCAGAGGAATTCCTAAACTAAAGATTGAAGAAGGAAAAGTCTGTGGTGAATTCCAAATAGGAAAGCAAACAAGGATGTCACACCAGAAGATCAAACATCTCACTACTTCAAAAGTGTTGGAACTTCTCCACATGGACTTAATGGGACATATGCAGGTGGAGAGTCTTGGTGGAAAGAAGTATGCCTATGTGGTGGTGGATGATTTTTCAAGATACACTTGGGGTGAATTTTATAAGAGAAAAATCTGAAGTGTTTGATGTGTTACAAGATCTCTATGAAAAGATTCAAAGAGAAAAGGAAAGCAAGGTTGTTAGAATCAGGAGTGATCATGGGAAGAAATCTGTAAATAAAAAATTTGCTGAATTCTGCTCTTTTGAGGGGATTAGCCATGAATTCTCTTCTCCCATTACTCCACAGCAAAATGGAGTTGTGGAAAGAAAGAATAGAACTATCCAAGAATCTGCTAGAGCTATGATCCATGCAAAGAAGTTTCCTTACCACTTTTGGGCTGAAGCTATGAAAACTTCCTACTATATCCATAACAGAGCGACTTTGAGAACATGAACCATGACCACCTTGTATGAAATATGGAAGAGAAGAAAATCTACTGTCAAATACTTCCATGTGTTTGGAAGAAAATGCTACATACTTGCAGACCGTGACCAAAGAAGAAAGATGGATCCTAAGAGTGATGAAGGAATATTCTTGGGCTATTCTACTAATAGCAGAGCCTATAGAGTATTTAACTCCGGAACTAAAACCATGATGGAGTCCATCAATGTTGTTATTGATGATGTGCATAAGTAAACTGATGTCCCAGAATATGTTGGAACATCCCTGGATATCTCTGCAGAATCTGCAAACAAAGACACTGATCTCAATCCTGCCAATATTGAACCTGAACCAGTTAACAAAAGACCCTCTAACAGAGCGACTACTAGATCCAAAGAAGTCATTTCAAGTTCTTGTTTTGTGTCTAAGATTGAGCCAAAAAACATCAAGGAAGCATTAACTGATGAATTCTAGATAAATGCCATGTAAGAAGAGCTGGGGAAATTCAAGAGAAATGAAGTATGGGATCTTGTGCCAAGGCTTGAAGGAATAAATGTGATTGGAACTAAATGAGTTTACAAGAATAAGTATGATGAAAAGGGAGTGGTCACCAGGAACAAAGCCAGACTGGTTGCACAGGGATACACTCAGATTGAAGGGGTTGACTTTGATGAAACCTTTTCTCCTGTAGCTCGCCTTGAATCTATCAGATTGCTTCTGGGAGTTGCCTGCATTCTGAAAATCAAGCTGCTTCAGATGGATGTTAAGAGTGCCTTTTTAAATTGTTACCTAAATGAGGAAGTCTATGTGGAACAACCTAAGGGATTCATTGATCCAACTTTTCCTAATCATGTTTTTAAGTTGAAGAAAGCTCTGTATGGACTGAAGCAATCTCCTAGAGCATGGTATGAAAGACTAACAGAGTTTCTAGTTGATAATGGATACAGAAAAGGTGGCATAGATAAGACATTGTTTATCAAGGAAGAAGGAGGAAAACTCATGATTGCACAAATATATGTTGATGATATTGTGTTTGGTGGGATGTCTGATGAGATGGTTTAACATTTTGTCCAGGAAATGCAGTCTGAATTGGAAATGAGCCTTGTTGGGGAATTAACTTATTTTCTTGGGTTGCAAGTCAAGCAGATGGAAGAGTGTATATTCCTATCTCAGAGTAAGTATGCTAGGAATATAGTTAAGAAGTTTGGAATGGAAAATGCCAGCCATAAGAAAACACCTGCACCTACCCATCTTAAGTTGTCTAAAGATGAAAAGGGTGTTAATGTGGATCAAAGTCTTTATAGAAGCATGATATGAAGCTTGTTATATCTTACAGCAAGCAGGCCTGGCATTGCCTTTGTTGTGGGTGTTTGTGCTAGATATCAAGTTGAACCCAAAGTGAGTCATATCAATCAAGTCAAGAGGATTTTGAAATATATTAATGAGACAAGTGAATATGGGATGATGTACACTCATGGATCTGGTTGTGTGTTGTCTGGATATTGTGATGCTTAATAGGCTGGAAGTGCTGATGATAAGAAGACCACATAAGGAGGATGCTTCTTTTTAGGGAACAATCTCATATCTTGGTTGAACAAGAAGCAAAATTGTATCTCTCTATCTACTGCAGAAGCTGAATATATAGCTGCTGGGAGTAGCTGTTCTCAATTGGTATGGATGAAGCAAATACTGACCGAGTATAATGTCACACAAGATGTCATGATATTATATTGTGACAACCTAAGTGCTATAAACATATCCAAAAACCCTATTCAACATAGCAGAACCAAGCATATTGATATCCGTCATCATTTTATAAGGGAGCTTGTTAAAGATAAAATCATTACCCTAGAGCATGTTACTACAGAAAAACAACTGGCTGATATCTTCACTAAGGCATTGGATGCCAGTTAGTTTGAAACTTTAAGAGGGAAATTAGGGATTTGCATTTATGAAGATTTATAACAATTATTGCTTAGTGGGAATATCATTCAAGAGGGGTGGTATTTTCCAAAAATAAAGATGTCTCAACATCACTCATTACTTCAAAACACGTTCAAAGACATTACCACACGCTACCCTAATCACTCCTTTCTCTCCAACTACCCGTTCACCTCCCATACTCTCACAGAGTTTCTGCTTGATTCCCACTCTCTGCTTGAACCTCTGATTGAAACCTATTCTTTCATTCGCAAAAACCTCAAAATGTCTCCTAAACATGTTTCAACTTCATCCAAATCTTCTAGGCCTGATTCTAAAACAAAGGCTCAACCTATGAGCATTTCTTTTGAGGAAGTTCTTGATGTTTCCCCTCTTGCCATGGTTCTATGCCACGATACTGAAGGGTCCAAGTGTATACCCACACTTGCAAGCGACTCAAAATAGGCCCCTAAAGGTAAATCTTCTGACACCTTTGCTGATTCTACAACTAAAATGAAGAACAAAATGGGTAGTGCTTATGTAGATAGAGCCATTAGGAAGTTAGTGACTAAGGTTCTATATGATGGCCATAATGTCCCTAGGATCTCTACCCCTCTGTCTCGTATGGATGCTACTCCAAGTACTACTGCTAGCCAAGGTGAAGAAGAAAAAGATTTTGATGACTCTCCTTCTGAAAAGAACCTTAACACAAATAATCTGTACAAGCTTGTTAGCTCTATGCTCAAAGAAGGAAGAGTAGAAGATGTTTCTAATAAAGATGCTGGTACCCTTGGTATGGAAGACAAAATAAATAGTTCTGTTCAAGGTAAGGAGAAGGTAAATATTTCTGATAATGTGGTGGACCTTGAGAGTGTTCCATCTGATGATGAGTTAATAAAGAATGTGGTTCCTGGAATTGCAAAAAGGCTGAAGACTAGAAAAGGTAAATCTGTGATTGATCAATCTCCCTCCAAGAGGAATATAAAGAAAACTATTGTTGGTCCCCCTAAAGCTTGAAGCAAAGTCACACTTGTCTCCAAGAAAAGAAAGGTTAGGACAGAAAGTGGTTTTGATGAAGATGTTGAGGATGATGTCCAGGACATCACTCCTGTTAAGAAACCTACTACGAAGAAAACAACTGATACTGTACCTGCTGCCCCTCTGGACAATGTATCTTTCTACTCCATTGACAATGTGGCAAAGTGGAAATTTGTGTATCAAAGAAGGATTGCTTTGGAGAGAGAATTAGGGAAGGATGCGCTTGAAATCAAGGAAGTCATGAAGCTGATCTCTGATGCTGGGCTGATAAAAACTGTGATTGGGTTCTCAAAATGCTATGATATGCTTGTTAAGGAATTCATTGTGAATATTCCTGAAGACATTACTGATAAGACAAGCAATGAATTTATGAAGGTGTTTTTGAGAGGAAGGTGTGTTGAATTCTCTACTAATGTGATTAATAATTTTTTAGGTAGGGATGAGGAAGGGGATGGAGAACTGGAAGCTACTGACAATCAGGTTTGCAAGGTGATAATTGCAAATCAAATCAATGCATGTCCCTCAAAAGGTAAACTCTCTGCTGGCCAACTAAGTGTGAAGTATGCCATCCTGCATAGGATTGGTGCTTCCAACTGGGTACCTACAAATCACACTTCAACCATTGTTGTTGGTCTGGGAAAATTCATTTTTACTGTTGGGACCAAGGTTAAATTTGACTATGGAGGCTACATCTTTGATCAAGTTATGAAATATGCCACCACTAATGATGTTAAGCTACCCATTTCCTTTCCCTCTCTGATCTGTGGAATTATTCTGAGCCAATACCCTGGGATTCTCTCAAGCAATGATGTGGCTTGTAAAAGAGACTCTGCTCTGTCACTTCACTATAAACTATTTGCAGGAAGACATGTCCCAGACATTGTCTTAACATCCTTTGAGAAGACATCCACTTCAAAGGATGGGTTTATATCAGATTTAAAGGAGACCCGCGGGGAATTAGGAGAAGTTATTAGTGTGGCTACAACAAGGAAGCTTAAGTTGGAAGCTCTGATAAAATGTCTGGAACGGAATGAAGAACATGTAGTGAGGGATGCTGATGATCAGGAAGAGGAAGATGAGGAAGTTTCTGGTTCAGGTGAGAAGACTGGTCATAATGATTTTGGATTTACATCTGCTGGTGAAGATGAGAGTTTTGGGTCTGAGGAAGAAGGCTGATAATGTTTGGCTATGGTGTTCCTTGATTTGTGGATTGTTTTTTTTTCTTCCAGAATTTGTTCTCCTGGCACTTAATGTGTTTTTAAATTGTACTTTTTGGGTTCTTATTGTACCCTTAACTCTATTTGGTTTTGTTTAATTGCTCTATGATATTATGTTTTGCCTTAGTATGTTTTCCTAATTTATGGCTAAAAAGGGGAAGAAGGTGTGTTGTGTTGCTGGTGTGTATGGATGATGTTGCTACTGAGATTTGAGGAGTTGTTGTTTATGTTGTTGAGGGTGAGTTTTGCCTTGTGGTTTGCTTTGAAGGGGAGGGTGTTTTTCTGTGATCTATGTTACTGCTGTTGTGGTCTGTAATATAGGAGCTCTCTAGTGTTGTGCTCTCTGATATAGGAGCTCTTGTGATCTATTGAATGTTTTAGCCACATTTTTCCAAAGGGGGAGTTTGTTAGTTCTATGATTAGCATGAATTTTGGTAAAACTTGGTGATATCACAAGATGTTCTACAAGATGTATTGACATATGTTCTTAACATTCTGCAGGTGGTTATTTTTATTGGTGCATAATTTAATTCATGATGTCAAGTGTGATGTCCTGACATTTGTAAATAGAACATTCAGTGAGATTATTTTGGTTTGACTATTGCTTTTTTGTGCAACTCTTTGCGCTGTTGTGATTAGAGTTTTAGTGGTTCAAGTATGCATGGAAATAGTCCTTATTCAAAAGAATTTTTGGTGCATAATTTGTGGAGTAATTATGAAATCTTTTGTGCTATTTTCTGAAGAAAATCTTGAAGATTTGAAGAGTGATTTGATTTGATTTGATCAAATCTGCTTGGGTCTATTTCCTTGATGGTTATTGTGAAAAGATTTGAAGAATTATCTGAATTGATTTTATCAAATCAGAAGCTGTTTTTGGCTGAAGCCCAAGCCCTTTCAAACAAAGTGTTACTATTTATAGTCTTCACAATCCTATTTTGTTGGTTAGAGAAGCTAGGGTTAAGTTAGTGCATTGCATAAGGTATAAGCTTTTAGCTTCGTGTGTTTGTATTTATGAGCCATTCACTCATCACCTTGATGTGTGAATTGGACTAAGTTTTTATGTTGTAAGTTGTTCCCTCAAAGCTTGTAAGCAAGAGTGTATTGTTCTTGATTGAATCTTTTAAGCAAGATCAAGTATTGTCTTTGAAGAGTGTCTTCTAAGTTTTATTCATCTGTTGTTATCACTGTTGTGATTGAGGGGGAGTGAGAGGTGTCTCATATCTAAGTTATTTTAGATAGAAATTGTAAGGGTAGAGATTAAGTGCGAGGATTGTAAACTAGAGAGAGTTTACTATTTATCTTCAAACTAATTCTATTTAGTGCATTTCCTTCCTAGCTTGGCAGCCCCCAAACGTAGGTGTGTTTGCACCAAACTGGGTTAACAATTTCTTGTGTCTATTTACTATTGTTAACAACCTGTTTATCTTGTTCATATATTGGTGATTATTCAGATATTAGTGTCGTAACATCTTCTTCGACATCTCATATATGATACCAGAATTTCACAGTTGATGGTTGTTGAAGACTGGTCGAACCTGTGCCTGAGCACCGACCTGAGTGTAAATGGGATTTTGAAAATCCTTCATTAAGGGAACACTCTGTGGGTTTAAATATGGCTGATGGTTGAATGGTTGAGCATCATTGTATGGAGGCATAAAGTCTCTAGCGATCCCAAAAGGATGTTCCGCTGTTGAAGTTACCAATGGAGGAGGATTTGCTATTGTCGTGTTGATTTTAGACACTATTGTAGGCTATGTGCCATCTTCGCCTTAATCACCTAAAGGACCTCCATGATTTGGCTAACATTTCCGCATAACCCTTTAACGTCATTATTGATCTGATCGAACCTCAAGTCTTGATCTGCCATTCTCTTCTGAGCGTTGGCTCTTGTGTTGTATTGATGAGTATTCAGCGTGACTCTCTCTCTTTCTCTGATAGCAACAACACACGGGATAAGCCGGAGGACCGATGAAATGAAAAAATGAAATGCGTAATAAAATGCAAGATACAAATGCAGACCACACATTCAAGGAGAACCAACAAGTTTGTTTAGTAACAAATTTAATGGGTCAACATGTAACAACGTGATGAAAATTCAACAAAACTTTCATTAATAAAAGAGTTTTACAGCATAAATCCTTCATTAACAAATGAAGCTTTTTCAATCATTTTACGAAATGAAATATTACATATTCCCATAAGCCTAGGGTACAAACAACAAAAGGAAATCAACAGCTAAGGTACTTCTAACAAGATGACCCTTCTCCCTCCAGTAGCCTTATCTTCTTCTGACTCTGACAGAGTAACTCCCAAAGTTCCGCATTCTCTCGTTCAACTTTCACCAAAGCAAACTTCAATTCTCCCCTAGACAAAAGCTTCTCTGGCTCCAGAGTAATGTTGTAGGATTGAGTATAGAACATTTTTAGTGCTAACACTTTTGACCAAAAGAGATATTCCTTCGAAACGAGACAACTTGGATTTTCCATAGTAGTCATTCCTTGCATTTTAGGGTGACGCCAGACATAGATGATTCATGCTTCAAGATCTGGATCAACATCCCTTTCTCAGAAGCAAGTTTCTAGCTGGGCTGGCTCTGGCTCTTTCTCAGTGGGGTATCCTAGTTGACATCGAGCTAGGATAGGACTGTAATTGATGTATCCTCTGGTACCGATTAGCGGTATATTTGGGAATTCTCCACAGCCGTGTATCATGGCTACTCCTCGTGAGTTACGTCATACCAGCTGATGTCGTAATGAGAGAGTGTAACCGATTTTCCAATTCAGACATCATTATCCTGAAACTTCCATAGAAGGAACGTTCTAGGCAATTGTGAAGTAAACCACTTACTGAGGAGTGCTATACAGCAGGAGAATCTTCCAAGATTGAACACTTTCCACCGGTGAATGGTGTAGTAAGTGTCATCTAAGAGAGTGGGAACTGGGTTTCGGATGATGAAAAACTTGATGGTTTCCAGGTTGATGAACTCAGGTGCGGTGGGAAATAAGTATAAACCGTAAATCAAGAAAGCCAATATAGTTTCAACGATTTCCAAATCCCCTTGGTCATAGTAGAACTCAGCCCTCTCCATGAATGGTTTCGCCTCCATCCTGGTAAATCTACCCCTATTATCCAATTGGGTTGGAATGTCAGTGGGTTTTAGGTGAAGAGCTTCAACAATATCTATTCTCATTGGTTTCTTCTCCCTTCCATAGTTAGGTGTGAAGGTCATAGGGATTCTCAGAAACTCGAAGTATTCTTCCAAGGTTGGCAGTAGCTGAAAATCTGGGAATGTGAAGTAATGGTACATCGGGTCGTAAAACTTCACGAGAGCTTGTAGAATTTCTTCATCCACTTGTGTAACTAACAGAGGTAACAAGTCCCCATATTTGGCTATGAAAGCAGCAGGATTCCTTATGAGGCTCCTTAAAATCCTTAAGTTATCTAACCTCAGGCTTGAGAATGTAATCATGTTTCTTTGATCCATCATAATGTCTGCAAAAGAAACAAAATTTGAACTCCTTGAATGGTTAGAAAAAATGAAAAATGCAATACAAAGACATACCATTGTTTTACAAAACTCAGAAGATAATTAAAGAAAAACCCTCATTCCATTTATGTTGGGAAAAGTTACAAATTTTGAAATATAACCCAAGAAATGTGAGGATACATCATAGGAGAAGACCTAGCCCCTATAGTTAGGAAATCTGACAAGAATCTTATCCGCGTGTCCTTTTTAGCCTTTTCAGCATAGTATTCTCCATCACCAACTTATCTACTATTCCCTTCTAGGTGCTAGAAGTTGGCGGGATACTCGAATACTCATGAGTTCTCTGCGTAGGTTTGACACTAGAGAAAAATAAATTCTCCTTTGTCACTTCTCCATCAGCCATGCCTCTTTCGAGCCACCCAATCAACTCATCTTTGTCTTGCAACTCTCTCTGCAATTCTGTCGTCTCAGCATGCAGAGTATGGTACTTGTCTTCCCATGTGTCCCTTTCAAGCTTTGTTCTATCAAGAACCTCTTGGTATTCCTCCATATTTTCAAAGGGAATGGCAGAAGATGACACGATGACAATCTGCATATTCTTCTCAGGAAGGTAAGACATCTTGAGATCATGAGCTATAGATTGGAACCACCAAGTGAATGGCTCAAAAGCTACACAATTTCTCTTCCCAAAGTCAACTTTGGTCTTTCTCCGGATGTTCTTCCAAGCATCAATTATACTGTTTCTTAAACTTTCCTCTGCTTCGGTGTTGAGGTAGAAGAAACCAGCCAAGAGGATGTTGTTGGGCTTATCCTTCTTTGGGAATTTGAATTGACGTCTGGCCAAGGTAGGATTGTAATTGATCCCCCCTTGTACTCCCAAGAGTGGTACATTTGGAAAAGAACCGCAACTATCAATGTAGACTCCTCGGTCGTAGGTAGGGTCATACCAATGAATGTATGATTGAGTCAGAGACATAATCCTTTGAGACCATCTCCAACCATTAGGATTTTATTTAAAAGCATCTATTCTTGGTAGATGATTGACAAACCATCTGTATAACAAAGGAGCACAACATTTGATAGTTCCTTTACCCTGAAGAGTTATGCGATGAATGGAATGATAGGTGTCACCTAACAAAGTGGGCACCGGGTTACCATTCAAGAATATTGCAATGGAAGTTGAATTGAATAATTTTTCTACCTCCGCGAACAATACTAAACCATAGTTTAGGAGAGCCAGAACTGCTTCAAATGTGTCCATACTACCTTCCTTGACAAATTAAGTAGCTTTTCCCAATAAGTAAGCAGAGTGAAAACCCTTGACCCCGTTTTTTGAAGTATGATTAGCTTTGACCTCAGATACTTCTAGATGGAGTATGTCAGCAATTTCCTTCGGCGAGGGTAGCTTCTCCAAACCACTAAAAGGTTTTTTTTATCTTTCACGGGAATTCCAATGAAGTAGGAATACTCTTCTAATGTTGGCATTAACTGATAATCCGGGAAGGTGAAACAGTGGTACAACGGATCGTAGAATTGAACCAAATTGTTGAGAACCCCTTCTTCCATCCTAGTCTTCACAATTCTCAGAAGCTTTCCATATGTCTTCCCATAGTCTTCCGATACCATTGTTCCTAGCTTTCTCAACTCCAATATATCACATTTCTTGAAGTTATATTTCTTAGTGTTTCTTTTCTCAAAATCCATGATAACTAGGGTTTCGCAAAAGAAAATGACTGAGTTTTACAAAACCAGTGCACCAAGATGAGATGCTATGATGACATGATGATATGATTCACACACAACACGCACATGAAAATGCTAACAAGCAAAGGTACTAGGTTTAGGGTTATAAGCATGAAGCCAGGGTATACCCTTCCAAAGGAGATGTAATAAGGTTTTCATTGTACCTGTAGATCAGGTTCTATTAAGAGTGCCCAGAGTCATAGGTAAATCCCTCGGATATTATCAACCAACATGACTACTTACGTGGGTTAAAAATATTCTTGAGATAGACTCGTCTGAGTGTAGCATCGCGTAATAACTATTTTGGGACTACTCCCTCATAGTCTCCGCATTACGTCCTAAAAAGGCCAAGTGGGGTAAGTGGGTAACTAAAGGTCCTCAGTTTCACGGACTCTCAGGTTGAGACAATTAATGAAATGCATGACTACTCATACACCATCAATCATCTCAAGGAGGTCCAACTGAGCGTGATTACATCATATGTCAAACTTGTTAGGACTACTCCCAACAGTCAACTATTGATGATATCACATCCTATCATATGTGCACTCAAGTCCGGGTTAGGACTTATCTCACCACTCATGATACCCAATGTTCACAGCATACAATACAAATATGTTCACAAATATACATGTAATCAAGTATTCATACAATCATACAAAATAGGCTAAACCCTCAACTTTTAAGCATAGAGTCCCCAGTGAAGTCACCATTTCTGTTGCGGTGAGAATCGGATGTCAAGATATTGATTAACTTGAATGTTAATTCATTAAATTCACAACCGGACTTTCATTTATCCAAGGGAAAGGTTAAATAAAGAAAGACCTTTTGCACGATGTAACAACAATGCTAAGATTCGGGGATCGGGGGTTGGTTATTCTTAGAGTAGGTATTTCACATCCTAAATATCTGTAGTACTCTACAAGAACCTTTTGTATGTTTGTATGCTATGCTACTTCCTATGGTTTGGGATCAAGGTTGGGGTAAAGCTCTAGGTAAAGTGTAACACCCCAAATTTATTGGAATGCTCATTTAATTTATTTAAATAAGAATATTCAAATTTTGGTAATTTTCGGTGGTTGTTGTGGAATATTGAGAATTATGGAATTTAAGTTATTTATTTAGATAATAGTATATAATATGAATATATTAGTATTATTATTAATTTAAATAAATATAAGTTAACTAAGGACAAATTTGGACAATTGAGGAGGAGTTAGTGAGGGTAATATTGGAAAAGCACAAATTATAGGCCCAAGGTTAGGTTTAACAAAAAAGGAATTGTGATGGCATTAAGATTCATTTTGTTAGACCGTGAAAAGAATTAAGGCTAGAGCTCTGAGGACGAGGTTTAAGGCAAAAGCTTCGAAAGGTTTTCTGAAAGATTTGAGAAGGCCTAGAGCTGGCAATTAAGATATGGGGAGTATTGCCTTCATTATTTTCAATGTGTAATTTCAATGTATTTAAGGTCGATTTAAGGGTTTAAAGGGTTTGAGGCTGAGTATGGGATAAAGGGAATTTGGCCTTCGTGGCCTGAATCTATTATTGAGATTTTAACTGTAGGGATTTATTTGGGTTAAAGGAAATTAGGTCTTCGTGGCCAAAGCTCTGATTTGACATTTGTCTAACCCTGTAGGGAAATTTGATAATGAGGAACTCTAATGATTGTGGTGTAGTTGTAAGGGTTTATGGGAATTAGAGCGTGAATATGATACGGGATTGGCCTAATAAGTCGTAGATTTTGAGCCTTTATCGCCGTAAGACCTTAGGGATGATTTAGGGATGTTTTTGGGTTGTTGGGGAAGTGAATCGTGGGACTTTTGGGTTGATTTTAGGTTCTGGTGCGTAACAGCATTTTGCTATCATCGCGTGTTCGTACAGCGAAAAATCCTTCGCACAACGAAGAATCCTTTGTACAGCGAAGAAACTCACCGCAGACTCGCACATAGCGAATGTAGCAGACTTTCGCAAATTCTGATTTTTGCAGTGATGCCTTGATGTTTTGATGATGTGATTCCTTTGACGAATTAATATGAGTGTGTGAGTGCAAGTTGTCTCACAATAAAGGCCTCCAAGTTTTCGATGATGACAAAACACAACCTTGGACAAATTAGAAGTATCATGCAATACTTCAACATGCTATACCTCTCTTTTATTCTTAAACCATCATACCTTAATGTGATTCATAACTGAATGTGGCAAGATGCACAAAATGACGAAAGTTGTTATTTTTGCAGGTTTCTAAGCAGTGAGTCGACCATACAGTCGGCGCATGAAACCTGGCATTTCTCACGGCTCAGCGCATGGAAGCAATGCGTCGACCTTACAGTCGGCGCATGAATGTTTTGATTTTCCACGGATCAGCGCATGAAGACATGAGTCGACCATACCACTCAGCGCATGAAGCTGTGTATTCTCCACAGGTCAGCGCACGCCGACCCTATGGTCGACCGTTCGTGCGCTGTGCAACATTTTCTGCTGTGTTTTATATTTCAGTTGATTGGCTGTTTCATTATTTCTATAAATAGAAGTTTTGGTCAAATAACATAACTAACAATTGAAATCTTGAGTAAATTGTCAGGGCAAGAAACGTGAAATAGGTGCAACATATTTCTTCATCTTCATCCTTCAAACAACACACAAATCCTCAAATACACACAATCATTTTTGTTGTGATTGGTGTCTTGTTCAAGGGTGATAAGGTTCGAACGCGTTGATTGAAGATTCGGTTCGAGTGGAAATTGGGGCAGGTGTTTCTTGCAGAAAACCTTGAAGGTTTTACCTATCAAGACTCAAAGGTTTTGAGGGTTTTTGCTACGGAATAGTTCGTTCAACATTTAAGCAAGTGCGAAGGTAATTGATCAACGGAAGGTTCATCTGTTTAGTAGCTAGGGCGTTGAAGTGTTGAAGACTTTCCGGGTTTGATTTGTTGGTGTCTAAGATCAGCCGAGCCGAAGGTTTGAACAACGGAAGGTTATTCAATAAGGTGGCTGGAATCGGAGGTCATTCACAACAAATTGAAGGGCTTGATTCATCTTGAATCAAGGTGCAAGAAGTGATAGCTAGCATCAACATCATTTGAGATTGTTTGTATCATTGTCTATCAACTCTTGTGTAAACTGTTCATTCCAACAGGTGATATATATTCAATCTATCTCAATTCTAGTTTTAGAATTGAGGGCAGACGTACCCCGAAGCGAGGACGAAGGGGGAACTGCCTCATCAAATCGTGTGTTCTTTAGTTTCTGTCATTTTCAATTCAGCTTATAAAATAAGTGATTCTAGCTTAAGTGATTATTGTCAAACTGTGATACAAATTGAGTAAGGTGTTGAAACTCTGTTTTTAACTACTAAGTACAATAAAAATATTGTACTAGGGCATTTCCAATCTCTTACTCAACATAAATATCCTTTGAGGTATTTGTGCACACAAACTGTTCGACAAAAGTCCTGAACTAAAATTGTCTTATTTTGCTTCTAGTTTTTTATGTGTCTTGTTAATCATTGGAACTAGGTAACCTTGCAAATTGAAGTAAATAATTGATAAGCATAGTTTGTGTTGTGATTTTATTTTTTCTGAATTGTCATAAATCCATAGGCTTACGTATATCCGGTTTTCCAATAACCGTTCGTTTTAGACTATATTTTTCCTTGGCCGCTTCCGCACTTTAAACAATTTTAAAACCAATTTTAAATTGGTAGCGCCGACTCAAATTTTAATTGGGGATCTATTCAACCCCCCCTTCTAGATCCGTGCCATAGTCTAACAAGTGGTATCCAGAGCTCCGGTTATTCGGTGCTTCAAATACAACGAGATAGAAAATGGCAAACGAACCTAAAGGGGCGTATAATAGGGCTCCTGTTTTCAACGGTGAAAATTATAGTTATTGGAAAGACTGTATGCGTGTGCATATAAACTCCATAGACAGAAAAATATGGAACGTTATCCTTAATGGTTCAATAGAAATTACTATGACCAATGCGGATAATGTAGTTGTGCCAAAGCCTGAAGCACAATGGACCGATGACGATGAGAAAAAAATACAATTATGATTGGAAAGCTAAAAACATCTTAATCTCCTCATTAGGTTTAGATGAATACTATCGTGTATCCCATTGTCCTACTGCTAAGGCCATGTGGGATTCACTACAAATAGCCCATGAGGGGACAAACGATGTTAAGTTAGCTAGAATCAACACTCTAATACAAGAGTTTGATCTCTTTTTCATGGAGCAAGGGGAAACCATTGCTGACATGCAAAAGAGATTTACTCATCTCATCAATCGTTTACATTCATTAGGTAGACCTATTTCCAATGATGTTGCTACTAATAAGGTCTTGAGATGTCTTAACAGGGAATGGCAGCCAAAAGTGACCGCCATCAAAGAGGCAAATGATCTTACCATATTAGACTTGACAACATTGTTTGGCAAATTGCAAGAGCATGAACAGGTACTCTTGAGCTTAGACCAACGCGAAAAGATGGAAAAGAAAGACAAAGCGAATGTGAGTGAAAAGAAATCGATAGCTCTCAAGACTTCCTCCTCGAAGTCTCAAGCAAAAGAGCAAAATGATTATTCCTCGAGCGACGAAGAAGAAGAAGACACAAGCGAAGATATGGGGTTGTTTGTTAAACGGTATAACCGTTACATAAGAAAGAACGGCATACAACATTCCGAGAAGAACTTGGTAAACTTCCGGAAACAATCAAGACACTCCAAGGATGATGACTCGAAAGGTAAAAAGACTAGAGGGACGTGCTACAAGTGTGGAAAGCCCGGTCACTACAAACCGGACTGTCCAATGAATAAAAAGGGAAAGGACAAGGAATCATCAAAATCACACAAGAAATCATCAAAGCCGAGGAGAGCGTACATAGCATGGGAAAGTGACAGCGACTCTTCCTCCTCTGATGAAAGTTCTAGTGATGAAGAAGAGTCCGCGAATCTATGCCTCTCCGCCAATCAGAAAAATAAGAAAAAACAGGTACGTAACTCTAAATATGATAAGTCATCAAATATGTCGCATTCAGAATTACTAGTCGCATTTCATGCCTTACATAATGAAGCAGTTGAAGCCTTCAAGAAACTTGCTTCTAATAAGAAAATCTTTACGTATTTAGAGCATAAGGTTAAAGATTCCGAAAAGAAATTAGAGGACCTAAAGGCTTCCATTGTGAAAAGGCAATGAATCGGATTGTAAAGACGATAGAAACCCTTTCAACTTCGGGTGTGGCACTTGTCATATTTGGCAAGGTGAGGTTAGACACCTCAAGGCCAAATTAAACAAGGCACTTGAGCCTAAAGTTACATTTGCTATTGATAAAAAGGATTTTAGAAAAAGTATGATTAACCCATACCAAAAATATGCATATGTAATTAGGGATCAAGCAAGTGAAAGTGTCTCTAAAGTTGATTTTGCTTGCTTATACTGTTGCAGGAAAGGCCACTCCATTGGTAAATGCCGTTTTAGAAGATTTCTTGTTCCTAAAGGCATCTACCAATGGTTGCCCAAACACAACCATTTTGTCGCTAACCTATTAGGACCCAATATGCCATTGGGTACCTCCTTGTGCTAATTATGTTTTGACAGGTGAAATGTGTCGAGACCACCGAGAGAAGATGGGTTCTCGATAGTGGATGCTCAAGACACATGTCTGGAGACATATCCCTATTCATAGACTTTGTGGCTAAGAAGAAAGGGTATGTAACTTATGGTGATAACAACCGCGGAGCAATTCTAGGTAAAGGTAGTGTAGGTAATCCCGCCTCTACTATGATTTCCGATGTATTGCTTGTCGAAAACCTTAAACATAATCTGCTTAGCATTAGCCAACTATGCGACAAAGGATACAATGTATCCTTTTCAAAAGATTGTTGCAAAATTGTGCATGAAAATGATAAGAAGAATATGTTTAATGGTTTTAGAGTAAACAATGTATATATGCTTGACTTAAATGAAGTATCATTAACAAGCGACAAATGCCTCATAACTATGAGTGAAGACTCATGGCTATGGCATAGGCGTTTAACGCATGTTAATTTTGACTTACTCAATAAGGTAGTCTCAAAAGACCTAGTCTTAGGACTTCCCAAAATAAAGTTCACCAAGGATCACCTTTGTGATGCTTGTCAAAAAGGGAAGCAAACGAGGATCTCATTTAAATCCAAAAAGATAATTTCAGCAACGAGACCTCTTGAACTTCTACACATGAACTTGTTTGGGCCGTCTAGGATCAAAAGTCTAGGAGGAAACTATTACGGGTTCGTAATAGTGGACGACTTTTCTAGGTTTTGTTGGACCATCTTCTTAGTAAGTAAAAGTGATACATTCGCCGCTTTTGAAAAGTTTGCTAAGCTTTCCCAAAACAAGTTAAATACAAACATAGTGTCCATAAGGAGCGACCATGGAGGTGAGTTTGAAAATCATTTGTTTGAAGAATATTGCGGTAACCATGGTATTGATCATAACTTCTCCGCTCCACGCACTCCTCAACAAAACGGGGTTGTGGAGCGCAAAAACCGTATTTTAGAAGAATTGGGAAGAATAATGATTAATGAAAGTGGTTTACCTAAATATTTTTGGGTCGGCGCCATTAGTACGGCATGCTATGTTTTGAATAAGGTACTTATTCGCCCCATTCTAAACAAAACACCGTACGAACTCTTAAAAGGGCGAAAGCCAAATGTCTCTCACTTGCACGTGTTTGGATGTAAATGTTTTGTATTAAACAATGGAAAGGAAAACTTGGGCAAATTTGATTCCAAAGCCGATGAAGGTATCTTTCTCGGATACTCTCACTCGAGTAAAGCATATAGAATATATAATAAACATTTACTTGCTGTAGAAGAGTTTGTGCATGTTACCTTTGATGAGTCCTACCCGAGAAATGTCGGAAAGGATAGTGTTGTTCATGGTGCAGGTACATCCACTGAAGACATACTCAAAAGTGGCGAGATAGGGATTGATCAACCTGACGAAGCCAAAGTTGAGGAGGATAAGGATGCACACTGTGATGCAACAGAGGAAGTTCATCCGCCTTCAAACGACGATCTTCCTCATGAATGGAAGTCATCTAAAGACCATCCTATTGAAAACATTATTGGAGACATCACAAAGGGTGTAACAACTCGTGCTAAGCTAAGTAATTTCTGTTATTACTTCGCTTTCGTGTCACAAATGGAACCTAAAAATCCTAAGGAAGCCCTACTCGATGAACATTGGTTTTTGTCAATGCAGGAGGAACTAAATCAGTTTACTAGAAATGAGGTTTGGGACCTTGTCCCTCCTCCGCGAGGTCATCGAGTAATCGCCACCCGATGGGTGTTTAGGAACAAGCTGGACGAAAACGGGGTAATAACCCGTAACAAGGCGCGTTTAGTCGCGCAGGGGTATAACCAAGAGGAGGGCATCGACTATGAGGAAACTTATGCTCCGGTTGCCCGACTCGAGGCTATACGCCTTCTCCTTGCTTTCGCATGTGCGAAAGATTTTAAGTTATTCCAAATGGATGTCAAGAGTGCGTTCCTTAACGGGTACATAAATGAAGAGGTCTACGTCGCACAACCTCCGAGTTTTGAATCTCATGAGTACCCCGATCATGTTTATAAACTAAAACGGGCGTTGTATGGTCTCAAGCAAGCTCCTAGAGCTTGGTATGAGCGCCTAAGTAAATTCCTACTTGATCAAGGTTACTCAAGAGGAAAGGTTGACACGACACTCTTTATTAAACGTCAAGGAAAGAACTTGATATTAGTTCAAATCTATGTTGATGATATAATCTTTGGATCTACTAACATGAATCTCGTGAGAGAGTTTTCTGTTCTTATGCAGGGTGAATTCGAGATGAGTATGATGGGAGAGCTCACATACTTTCTCGGCTTGCAAATTAAACAATTCAAGGAAGGAACTTTCGTGAGTCAAACAAAGTATTGTTTGGATCTTCTCAAGAGATTTGACATGGAAAAATCCAAGGCCATAGACACCCCCATGCCTACATGTGCAAATTTGAATAAGGATGAAAGCGGTAAGGACGTAGAGATAAAAAGGTATAGAGGTATGATTGGATCACTTCTCTATCTCACTGCATCGCGTCCTGATATTATGTTTAGCGTGTGTATGTGCGCAAGATACCAATCATGTCCTAAGGAATCCCACCTAAAAGCTGTTAAAAGAATACTTCGGTACCTATCCGGTACTCCAAAGTATGGTCTGTGGTATTCCAAAGGTAGTGATTGTTCGTTGGTAGGTTATTCCGACTTCGACTTTGCGGGTTGCAAATTAGATAGGAAAAGCACTAGTGGTACGTGTCATTTGTTTTCAAATTCTTTGGTTAGTTGGCATAGCAAAAAGCAAGTTTCAATTGCTTTATCAACCGCCGAAGCGGAATACGTTGCCGCCGGTAGTTGCTGTGTTCAAATCCTGTGGATTAAGCAACAATTATTGGACTTTAATCTCAAACTTGAACGTATTCCAATTCTATGTGACAATACCAGTGCTATTAATCTTACCAAGAATCCGGTATTGCACTCTCGCACTAAACATATCGAAATTCGACACCATTTTCTTCGGGATCATGTTGAGAAAGGTGACGTTGTATTTGAACATGTTGATACTAAGAATCAACTAGCGGATATTTTTACGAAGCCGCTAGCCACTGAACCTTTCTTTCATATTCGCCGAGAACTCGGTATTCTCGACATTTCGGAGCGGGAGTCATAATTTGCTTATTTCAGCTTATTTCATTCACATATATATTTTGTACTTCTAACAACTTGATGTTTTTGCAAGTACAAGTATGTTGTTTATCAAGCTTATCCGGCATTGAGGTGATATTGTTCCTCTTCCTTCTCTCTACATACAATTCTTTTGATCTCAAAGTATAATATGTTAACTATGGTGCATATGTGAATCATCTGTTGTATATTTAATTGCTTGATTGAACAATTTTTTGTGTGGCATTATTGTCTGCATTTACTAAGCACCATGTCATATGAAACTAAGCAAAAATTCTGCATTTTCAGGTCTTGAGTCTACCATACCAGAACAGAGGTCGACGCACTCTGTTTCAATTTTATGTTTATTGAAAAACTTACAGCATGCGTCAACGCATGCAGAGCTATGGTCGACGGCTCGCTGAAAAATTCAGTTTTTTTTCTTTTGCCTGACGTTCCATATTCCTCATTTAAGGCAGTTACACATGCATTCACTCATATTCCTAGGGAGTTGCATCTACTACCCTCCACTACTCCTCCTTGTCTCTTCCACTCTCCAATAAACCCTAAGTTTCATTTAAAAGGGGGAAATCATTTTCTGAACACACATCACCTCTCATTTCAGAATCCTCTCATTTCACATTCACAAAATCTCTACCCATGGCATCTTCTTCTCATAGACCCACCAAAAAGAGGTCAAGAGGGTCAACATCTGCCTCAGTACCCATTACCGCCGAATCACTTGTTCATCCATCCCTCTGTGAAAGCTTCAACAAGGATATTGGTCAAAGAAAGGTTGTACGACAACATGCATTCTACGAACTTGTCGCCGAACGCATGCATCTTGGAGAAATCATGACCTATCTCACATATCACGGTATTGAGAAATTTCTTGAATGCAATGCCAAGTACAGTGAAGACCTGGTACGTATATTCTATACTGGTCTCAATGATAAATTTCATGGTGAAAATTTCCACTCCGTTATCGGACCCACTAAGGTATCTCTAAATTCTGAAATTTGGAACAGATATTTTGATATGACTGTGGAGGAAAATGAACCTCCTCTAGCTGAGGTAACTGATTCACACACAATTGAAGGTTATGAGTTCAAAACTGCCCTGAACGGTATGCTCAAGCGACCCTATCCTGCCCACATTATGAATAGTGCTGCTTTTCTATGATCTGTCACTTCCGGAAAACTCAAAACTTCAGCAAGAATTCTTCAGTGGATTGTGGCGCGCATTCTGCGGCCCAAACAGGGTGGGTTATCAAGGGTGGAACAGGCTGAAGTTCATCTCATACATATCCTGGGTCACGGTATCAAAATCAACTGGCCATATTACATTGCGAGTCGCATGTATGAATTGCGTGACTCCAGACGAGGTACGGCACTTGCCTATGGATCTTTCATCCAAGAGGTCCTCAATTCTGCAGATGTGAACTACCCCTCCTTCTCATACACTTCCATTTCCGCTGACAAAGAATTCAGTCCAAAAGTTTTCTCAATGATGGGATACGTCTGGATTCGCAAATACCAGAAGTACAAATTCTATCGTCGCTCAAATATGCCTCAGTCTGATTCATCAAGTGAAGAGAGTGCAGATGAGTCAGAAGGTGAAGAGAATGAAGCAAGTGCAGATGGTTCAGATGAAAGTGAAGAAGAACAAGAACAGGATACACAGGCGGCTGACGCAGTGCAACCGGACCAAGCGGATCATACAGAACGTCAAACATATGAGCCTCCAGACAACTATCAAGAGCCGCCACCAAATTCCAACCTCAATAATGACTGGACTCCTTACACGGGTCAACAAGAAACTGACAGTGAGGAAAATAACCAAGGCTGGGGTGAATGGCAATACACTGGGTGAACCACACTTGGGAGATTTTATAAGCCCTATCAAGCTAGCTCTGAGGCACCTCCTTCTCCTCAGCAGCCATCCAACAACTCCGACATTCTGGAAATGATGCAGTCCATGCAATTAGACCAACGTAATTTCATGACCACTATGCAAGAGCAGCAGCAGAATTTTATGAGAGATCAGGATGAACGGATGGAACAAGTTCGCTCTGAGCTGCGTACTCAAAATGAGCGGCTCAGTGGAATTTCCACACAGCTGGATGCTCGCTTTGAGATTTTCGTTCACTCCCATCAAGCTGAAGAACGGGCAATTGCTGACAGTCTCGACTTCCTGAACAACATAACTGAAGAATTCACTGATTTGGCTCATCCTCAACGCCATCCCCATTACTATGAGAGGCGTGGCCGTGGTCGTGGACGTGGACGGGGTTATTAGCTTGTGTTCGTCTTGCATTTTTCATTTTTTGTTTTGATTGCATGCATCATGGTTTCTTTTGTTGTTTTTGGACGCAAACTCTGTTATGGTGTTTTTTTTTTAAATTTCTAAATTCTGTCATGACTTTATGTGCTGCTATTTTATGTTATCTTCTATCTCCGTTTCTTATCAATATTGTGTATCAATATTGGTGTATGTTTAATTATTATCTGTTGGATATACTGTATGGCTTTTCTTGATTTTATGTTAGATATATTGTTAATCCGTCAAGACTTTATAGTTCTCCGTTTCTTTTTGATGTTGTCAAAGGGGGAGAAAAGCGTAAACCACAACTGCTATGACTGAAAAAGAAAGGGGGAGAGCGTACAACTATGTTAAAGACATCGCATGACATCGCATGTTGTGTGCAACAGGTTGTCATCATCAAAAAGGGGGAGAATGTGAGGGAAAGTTGTCTCACAATACAGGCCTCCAAGTTTTCGATGATGACAAAACACAACCTTGGACAAATTAGAAGTATCATGCAATACTTCAACATGCTATACCTCTCTTTTATTCTTATACCATCATACCTTAATGTGATTCATAACTGAATGTGGCAAGATGCACAAAATGGCGAAAGTTGTTATTTTTGCAGGTTTCTAAGCAGTGAGTCGACCATACAGTCGACGCATGAAACCTGGCATTTCTCACGGCTCAGCGCATGGAAGCAATGCGTCGACCTTATAGTCGGCGCATGAATGTTTTGATTTTCCACGGATCAGCGCATGAAGACATGAGTCGACCATACCACTCAGCGCATGAAGCTGTGTATTCCCCACGGGTCAGCGCACACCGACCCTATGGTCAACCGTTCGCACGCTGTGCAACATTTTCTGCTGTGTTTTATATTTCAGTTGATTGGCTGTTTCATTATTTCTATAAATAGAAGTTTTGGTCAAATAACATAACTAACAATTGAAATCTTGAGTAAATTGTCAGGGCAAGAAACGTGAAATAGGTGCAACATATTTCTTCATCTTCATCCTTCAAACAACACACAAATCCTCAAATACACACAATCATTTTTGCTGTGATTGGTGTCTTGTTCAAGGGTGATAAGGTTCGAACGCGTTGATTGAAGATCCGGTTCGAGTGGAAATTGGGGCAGGTGTTTCTTGCAGAAAACCTTGAAGGTTTTACCCATCAAGACTCGAAGGTTTTGAGGGTTTTTGCTACGGAATAGTTCGTTCAACATTCAAGCAAGTGCGAAGGTAATTGATCAACAGAAGGTTCATCAGTTTAGTAGCTAGGGCGTTGAAGTGTTGAAGACTTTCCGGGTTTGATTTGTTGGTGTCTAAGATCAGCCGAGCCGAAGGTTTCAACAAGGGAAGGTTATTCAACAAGGTGGCTGGAATCGGAGGTCATTCACAACAAATTGAAGGGCTTGATTCATCTTGAATCAAGGTGCAAGAAGTGATAGCTAGCATCAACATCATTTGAGATTGTTTGTATCATTGTCTATCAACTCTTGTGTAAACTGTTCATTCCAACAGGTGATATATATTCAATCTATCTCAATTCTAGTTTTAGAATTGAGGGCAGACGTACCCCGAAGCGAGGACGATGGGGGAACTGCCTCATCAAATCGTGTGTTCTTTAGTTTCTGTCATTTTCAATTCAGCTTATAAAATAAGTGATTCTAGCTTAAGTGATTATTGTCAAACTGTGATACAAATTGAGTAAGGTGTTGAAACTTTGTTTTTAACTACTAAGTACAATAAAAATATTGTACTAGGGCATTTCCAATCTCTTACTCAACATAAATATCCTTTGAGGTATTTGTGCACACAAACTGTTCGACAAAAGTTCTGAACTAAAATTGTCTTATTTTGCTTCTAGTTTTTTGTGTGTCTTGTTAATCATTGGAACTAGGTAACCTTGCAAATTGAAGTAAATAATTGATAAGCATAGTTTGTGTTGTGATTCTATTTTTTCCGAATTGTCATAAATCCATAGGCTTACGTATATCCGGTTTTCCAATAACCGTTCGTTTTAGACTATATTTTTCCTCGGCCGCTTCCGCACTTAAAACAATTTTAAAACCAATTTTAAATTGGTAGCGCCGACTCAAATTTTAATTGGGGATCTATTCAACCCCCCTTCTAGATTCGTGCCATAGTCTAACAGAGTGTGCCTGTGAATTCTATGTGATTTGTACATGATTATATGATGATTCCTACAATGTAATGATTGATGAACTATGATGATATTTCCATGAGTTTTGATGATTCTATGATGGCATGATTTTTGATGATGATGATTATGATGAATGATGATGCACCTATGATGTTATTATGAGGATGATTATTGACGTGTGCATCATGCATTCATGTTCATCCGGACTTCGGTTCAGGACCTTGATTTCTTTGGCTTCAATCCCATTGTGCAGATGTGAGGTATTTTGATGTGCTCCGATTCTCGAGTAGAATCAATCCTATTGATGGGGATCTATGGAGGGTTGATGGCCCAGTGTCCGTCGAGCTGTGATGATTGGTACGACATGCATTGAGTCTTGTTGCATTTGCATTTATGAGATGAACTTGAGTAAATTATGATGTTGTGGCCTTTGATGTTCCTTGATGAATATGACGATGTTGAATATGAAAATGACGCCATTTTATATGTTGATTTTCTACATTGATTATCATGAATCGTTTTACTCACCCTGCCTGTTTGAATGTTGCCTCCATGTGGGTAACGTGCAGATGGCCAGGTTTAGTCGTGGATGCTGTCGAGGGCTTTTGAAGTTTTTGGGCCGTTGGCCATGATGGTTGACTTAGAGGGTCATGCTCTGATAGTGTAACATCGGGTTGTGGTCTTTGAGTCAAACCTTATTTTATTTGATTTGGTTATTTTGCTTATGTTCCCGTATAAGGAAAACTTTGGATTATGCCTCTTTGAGTTCCGTTGCAATTTTTAATATCTTTTGAGAAAACCCGTTGTTTACGGAGCTTTGACTTATATTTGATTTATTGGAAAATGTACGCCCTTTGAGGTGATTTTTGTTGAATTTAATCGTTTACTCTGATAAATGTGAATATTTTGCCTTTTATTTTGTGGGGTAGAAAAAGGGTGTTACATTAGTGGTATCAGAGTAGGTCGGTCCGTCCGGCCAAGTTTTATGTTGTTAGTGCCCTGTCAGTCAATAGTGTCAGAAAACTATTGGTGATGCGTTGGAATCACTTGCCCAAGTTATGGCCCAGAATGGTGGACCTCCAAATGAGTTTCATGCTTTGGGAAAGTTCCAGAGGAACAATCCGCCGACTTTTGTGGGCACTCATGATCCTGATGGTGCGCAGAAGTGGCTGAAGGTGATTGAGAAGATTTTTCGAGTTATGGCGTGCACTGATGCTTAGTAGGTGCAGTTTGTTACACATATGGTAGCAGAGCAAGCTGAGGACAGATGGGATAACACTTGTAAGAGATTGGGAGGTGCTGGCATTGCAATAACTTGGGTTGTGTTTAAGGAAGAGATTTTGAGGAAGTATTTTCCTGAAGATGTTCGAGGCAAGAAAGAGGTGGAATTCCTTGAGCTGAAACAAGGGAATATGACCGTGGCTGAGTATGCGGCAAAGTTTGAGTCTTTAGTAAAGTTTTGTCCGTATTATAATCATTCTGACGCAGAGATGTCAAAGTGTCTCAAGTTTGAGAATGGATTGAGACCAGAGATTAAGCAAGGAATTGGGTACCAGCAGATTCGTCGGGTTGCGGAACTGGTGGACAAGAGCAGAATTTATGATGAGGATAGCCGAGCTCAATTTACTCACTATAAGCAGCTGAGTGAGAAGAAAGAGAAAGGTCAGTATAGAGGGAAACCGTATGTGACTTCTGGTGATAAAGGGAAGCAGAAGACTTCAAATGGGAAAAAGTCAAGTGGGGGAGCAGCTACTACTTCAGGCAAGTGTTATAAGTGTGGCGAGCAAGGTCATCGTGCTGAGGTTTGTAGGGTGCTGAGATGTTGTCGTTGTGGCAAGAGAGGTCATAGATCCACTGACTGTAAAGACGAAGCTCCAACTTGCTTCAACTGTGCAGAGAAGAGTCATATCAGTACCCAGTGCCAGCAGCCAAAGAAGACTGCTACTGCTGCTCAGACAAATGGCAGAGTGTTTGCTTTGAGCGGTGCAGAAGAATCCAAGACAGATAACTTGATCAGAGGTACTTGTTTTATTAATGATGTTGAATTAATTTCTATGATTGATACTGGTGCTACTCATTCATTTATTTCGCTTGAATGTGCTAAGAGGTTGAATTTGAAATTATCTTCTATGATTGGGAGTATGGTTGTCGATACCCCGGCTAATGGTTCTGTGACTACTGCATTAGTCTGTTTGAGCTGCCCTTTGACCATTTATGATAAGATTTTTGTGATGGACTTGGTTTGTCTATCTTTGCATCAAATTGATGTTATTGTAGGAACGAATTGGTTGGAGTACAACTATGGTCATATCGATTGCTACAGCAAGACTGTGAGGTTCCCAGAGTTTGGTGATGGTGGAGAGCGGATGTATGTATCTGCTAAGCAAGTAGAAGAACTCTTGGAAGATGAGGCTCAGATTTTTGCATTGTTTGCATCACTTCAAGTTGATTATGAAGCAATGAGCGTGGAACTTCCAGTTGTTCGGGAATTTCCAGAAGTGTTTCCAGACGACGTGAGTGACTTACCTCCTGAGCGTGAGGTGGAGTTTACTGTTGATGTGATATCGAGCACTAGTCATGTGTCGATGGCTCCTTATCGGATGTCTGCATCTGAGTTAAAGGAATTGAAGAAACAGTTGGAAGAGCTGCTTGAGAAGAAGTTTATTCGACCGAGTGTTTCTCTGTGGGGGTTCTCCTGTGCTGTTGGTGAAGAAGAAAGATGGTAGCATGAGATTGTATGTGGATTATCGGCAATTGAATAAAGTAACAATCAAGAATAAATATCCACTTCCGAGGATTGATGATTTGATGGATAAATTGGTGGGTGCTTGTGTGTGTAGTAAGATTGATTTGAGGTCTAGTTATCATCAAATTCACGTTAAGCCTGATGATATTCCGAAGACAGCTTTCAGGACGAGGTATGGACACTATGAATATACTGTGATGCCGTTTGATGTATCTAATGCACCTGGTGCATTCATGGAGTATATGAATAGGATTTTTCATCCCTATGTGGATCAGTTTGTGGTAGTGTTTGTCGCAACTGCGAAAAACACCCGGCGAAAAACAAAAGAGTCGCCACCTTTTGTTATTTATCACAAAGAGAGGGAAAGGAAACGATCGGAAAATCCAAATGAAAAAGGGAAAAGATAAGGTCATCGCAACCAAGTCCTGGATTCGGGAGTCAGTTACACAAGGGGAAGGTATTAGCACCCCCCACGTCCATCGTACTCGACGGGATCCACACTTGTTGTCTATCTAAGGGTGTGTTTAACTATCTACGCTAAAGGCTTGCGGGACAAAAGAAAAAAGAGAAGAGACTCGGCAGAGCGTCGCCGCTCTGTGCCTAAGTATTCCCTCGTGCAATGGGAAAGTCATAGTCAACGTAGTTCGGCTAACTACGGGAGAGAAAGGGGGAAGGTTGCTCGCCTAAACATCGCGTCTTGTGCCTACGTACTTTCATCAGGTAAGAAAGATCATAGCAAACGTAGTTCGGGCGACACGAAACCACAGGTTGATTAAGTGACTTAACCGAGTAAAGTTAAACCTCCATTCCAGCAGTTAGGGACAAAGCATGTTTGCGGTAGAACCGAAGCTTAACAACACTCTTTTCTGAAAAAGGTTTTCGATTAATCCCGAAGGAAAAAGGTTTGCAATTTGTTTTGTGTTTTTTAGTGAAGTGGATTAATTCGGTTTGTGATTCACGTTGCACTAAAGACTATGACATGGAGGCGAATGCGTCGTATATCGCCCCCAAACGGGACGTATACTAAACACTCTAGATAAGTGAGAGGAGACCCCTTACTCATCATTCCCCATGTAGCTTAAGGCTCGTAGCGCACAACATTTATTGCGTTTATTAGATGAATTAGAATGGCTTTGAGATGAGAAAGAGACGCACGAAAGTTCTAAGGGAAACTCAGTGCTAACATTGTCATGCAAAGTGCTCCTAAGGTTTGGATGAAAGGGGAAACATCTACCCTAATGTTAGTATGCTTGGATTGAACACCTAATGTATCTCCTACTCCCATCCTAAACGGAGGGACTAGGAATCCTATGGAGATCATGGCAAAAAGCACAAGAAGAACAAAGGAAGGATCAATCACAAGTAGAAAATGCAAACGTGAAAATGCACACTTAGAATGGTGGGAGGGAGGAAAAAATGTGTGGGGCAGAAACCGCCACAAGAGCGTCTTGACCTCAACAGCGATGCAATAATGATGCAAACATGTGGATAAAAATACGAGATGAAAACAAATGAACATGCAAACAAATAATCAATTCGAACCACATACACAAGCATGTAAACAAATGGAAGAATGAACATACATGTCAGCAAAATCATGATTAATCAACCACAAACAGTGACAAATATCCAAAACAATTCAATCCTAATGCATCACACTGATCTATGATGATTCAAATCAAAACGGTATGCGAACAAGCAAGCAAAACAGCAAATATGACATTCTGGCACAGTGTTAATCGGTTAACACCTTAAAAAGTTCAGAAAATCTGGAAATTTGAACAGGTTAATCGGTTAACCATATGCGTTAACCGATTAACACTGTTAACGTTTGAAAAATATTTGAAAGTTTGAAATGGTTAACCGGTTAACCATATAGGTTAACCGATTAACACTGCACCAGAAGCTAAAAACAACAACAGAAAATCACTTCTAGCACCAAAACAGCTTATCCAAGGTTCCAACAGATCAACTTATCAATTAAGCACGAAATTAACAACAGAAAACAGAGATCCAACAACATGGATACACAATTACACAACAACACCACAATTCGAACGGATCAAAATTGACAAAATTCAATCGAATATGAAAATTAACATGATAAGCTCAAAAATTAAATCGGATCGAGAATTCCAACCTTCGAAGCGGAGATTTGCTTCGGGAAATGTTGATCAACTGAATTTGAGCAGATCAAATGCTAGAAATTCGGAAAACTTCAAGATCCACAATAATTGTTGTTGTATGAATGAAGATCCACCAAATTTGAGTCAAAAAGCTTCAAATAATCCCTTCTTGATCCAACTCCAGATTCAGATCCAAGCTTGCACGAAAATTGAGAATGAAGATTGATTCAATGAGGATGGTAAATGGAGGTTTATGCTCAAGAATCCATTTATTCCAATGAAGAATCAATAACTCCAATAAAAAAAAGCTTTGAGTGAGTTTTGGAAATGGAGAAGTTGAGAGTATTTGAGAGAGAATTGAGATCAAATCAGAAGTGAGAGTGAAAAATGAATGCTAGAATGTGTTGGTTTGGAGTGAATCATTTAAATACCAATTAGGTTTGGATCCCAAAGCTAGGCTTGGGAATTTGGATTGGAAATCAAGGTTTGGAATGAGGAGTGGGTTTTTGGAGGGAAATATGAATTTTAAAGATGTTCTAGATCCTTTCCAAGTGAAAATTTGAATTCCAAGGTGATCAAAATTGGACCCTAAGTGCAATTGGCTTGCAAACTCACGTACAGGGCAAAATATGCTATGGTTAACCGATTAACCATATAGATTAATCGGTTAATGCCTCTGAAACTTTGAATCTGTGCTAATTTTCCTTTGGTTAATCGATTAACCATATAGGTTAACTGGTTAACACCTTCAAATTTTGAATTCTGGCGCCTTTTGGAGGGAAACCTGCCCGTTTGCCATGTTTCAACTCTTTTGAGCTCTGTTTAGCTGCTGAACCTCATGTTTGAACATTATCTTTATGGAAATACTTGTTATGAGCCTGAGTGCTGATTCTGATCTGAGATTAACCGGAAAAATAGAATAAAATCGACCGTTGGGCAAAATAAATGTCTGAGCCTCTGATGCTCGCTGTTTGCTGTTTAGTCTTTTACTCCGAAATGAGCTTGAGCCACAGGAATACCTTGATCCCCTGCCTCGAGAACAAATGCCATGATATGCAAAAAAATGCAAAATGCAATGGAACAAAAGTCAGTAACAAGAAAACCAGTTGGGCAAATTTTGGGGTGCAACAACTGCCCCTATTCAAACTACTTGGACCTGACTGGGTGAGAAGTGAACGACTTTCAGACAATCAAGGTAAAAGACGGTTGAATACCAAAGAAACCCAAAAATTTGCCAACCGCAGAAATAAACTGCAACTCTGATTGGGGAAACGTCTCCGAAAACTGAATACAGACAGTTGCAACGACATCAAGCTGACTGATCATCTGATAAAGAAATCCCATGAAGAAAATCATACTCACATCGTCCAAAGGTGGACGAAAAGACACCAATACTCACATCGTCCACAGATAGACGGAAAGACACCAATCATACTCACATCGTCAAAAAGTAGACGAAAAAAAAACAATATCCAATGTTCACATTGTTTAAGGATAGACAGAAAGAAATCCAATACTCACCTCGTCTAAGGATAGACAGAAAGACACCCAAACATTCACATCGTCTAAGGATAGACAGAAAGAACAACCAATACTCACAGCATCTAAGGATAGACAGAAAGACACCCAAACGTTCACATCGTCTAAGGATAGACAGAGAAAACAACCAATACTCACATCGTCTAAGGATAGACGGAAAGACACCCAATACTCACCTCGTCTAAGGATAGACGGAAAGACACCAAAACGTACTTCAAAACCATTTATCGAATTGTGGAATTCTTTCGTCCATAAGAATTGATGGAAAGAAAATATCTTCGAAGGGCCACATCATCAATAGGAATTGACAGAAAGAAAACCATCTTCAAAGAGCCATGTCGTCAATAGGAATTGCCAACAAGGAAACCCTCTTAAAACGTCATCTCCTCCAATAAACAGAAAGAAAACCACGTCCGAACTTCATATCGTCTAAGGATATACAGAGAGAAAAACATATCTGAAACTCGCATCGTCTAAGGATAGACGGAAAGAAAACCATATCCAAATCTCACATCGTCTAAGGATAGACGGTAAGAAAAACCTGCTGGGGAAACACGTCGTCAATAGGAATTGGCGGAAAGAAAATCTGCTTGGAGAAACACATCGTCAATAGGAATTGACAGAAAGAAAATCCGCTGGAATGTCATCATTAGAGGACTGATGGACAAAGCATAACCGACGTATGATATGAAACCCGAGTAAACCGACAAGCTGTCTGAACAAAGTTGTTAGATAAATGCCCCTATAATGATTGAAGCGCGATTCAAGTTGCCACGGAAAGCTGACAGAAACTGGCTTATGCTTCGTGCATATGCGTATGTTTGAATATGGCGTAATGGTCCATACGACATGGAAATGCTACACATTTGAGGATTCAATGCAAGGATGATGCAAATATGATAACTATATGCAAAGATGCAAATGCAGGCTCAGGATGCCGAGGAAGCTGGATACTAAAGAACCACTTCAGCAAAATAAATGCTGAAGAGACGAAGCCAACTCCGCTGGGAATAACCAGATATGCAAAATATGATTGGACTTTGCTGGAGAAAACAGACGAAGTCTTCCTGAACTTTGGGTTGTCTGCGAAGGGTCAAGGGATAGTAACATGACTTCCCGACATTCGTCTTGCACTTGAAGGTTGATTGAACCTGCTTGCATAGCTCTGAGGATATGAAGAGGAACAATCCCTGCACTTCCAATTTCGCCCCAGCCCGTGGGATCTCTATGGGGATGTTCCTCGAACGGAAATCTGAAATGTCTGTACCCCGAAGGTTTGAAATGAACTGCCTAAACACCTTGATCCTTGAAGAGGTGCTTCATTAGTTGCCCCTTGGACAAGAAATGACTTCTGCACTCTTAGGGTGGTCTGCCCCAGCCTGCAGTGACTTTGCCCCTGATTGGCAACTTCATTGGGGATGACACTTATAGCTGTGAGATATCCACCGGATCTCGACCTGATTTTCCCCATTAACTTTCTTTTGGCTGGCTAGCTCCCATAATGTGATCATTTGATATACTGCCCCGGTTCGACGGAGTATTCAGGCATTCTACATCCTATCCTGATCAGACTTTCCACTGTGGAAACTTTCCTGCTGTCAAGCGCTTACCCACAAGTAAAGAAAATTGTTCTGCATACAAGATATATTAAATGCAATGCATATGATAGTTTTTGAAATTCCAATCTGTTCACTGGAAAAACTTTGTGACATAGGGTGAAAGAATCACTTATCATCATGTCAACATTAATACAATGCTGTAAGAGGGATCCTTTTAGGAGTCAGTTTCGATGCGATCTTTACCGAAGTATGCTTTCAAAACAAACCTGGTTCAATTAGGACTTTTTCAGGTTGTAACGTGGTCAGGTTCACAGTTTGAAAGAAGGGATAAAGGCTCAAAATATATTTTAACCCACCCATTCTCCTTGATGTTCTCCAATCCTACATTCTGCTAATTCGACCTTAGCGTTCACCTTTCAAAGGTTGGATGCCAGGAGTGATCGTTCAGAAAACCACAAGCTTTTCGGAACGACAACCACTCGCTTTCAGTCTTTGGTGTTTGAATCACACGACTTGTTTTTCATCATCATTTTTTTTTATTTCCCTATTTTTTTTCCTGGACTAACTCCTTTGAGTTTCTTCTGATTTTGAAGTCCAGCGGGATGCCCTCATTTTTGCCTAAGTCGCTTGTTTTTAAGCTTCGACTTAGCAGGCTTTTTCTTTTCCTTTTTCTCTTTTTTTTCTCCAACAAATCGTGTGACACCGACTTGTCTGACTTGTTAAAGGAATTGTGACTGTTTTACTCCTGCTCGGCAAGAGATAATCACTGTGGTTTTTTAGGCACGACCTATAGAGGTGTGATTTATCCTCGAATGGGAATGCTCTTTGTGCAACTTGGACGCTCGGTCAAATTAGCTAACACCTACCCTGCCCTGGGTTATGATTGAGGGTTTTTCGTTTTCAGAAAGAAACTCCTACTACTAGGCTCAAAGGGGTTGACAAGGGATTATCATCCTTATATCTCCGGTGTTTAGGAATTTGAAACAATGTCTGTACATCATCAGCGGGTTTTTTTATTCAAAAGCATACCCTCGGAAGCTTGCGCGTCTTTAAACTTCGTCATCCTCCCCGGATTCCGCTTAAACAAGCGTATGACATCTGTAAAAAGCAATTAGTGAACAAAAATGGATTAAATCAAAACATGCATATTCATTTCATTAATATCAATCGAAAACAAGAAGTTTTAAAAAGAAGATTTGCACTTTAACAGAAAAGAAATTACAAATGTAAAGAAATAACAGGATAAAACGAAAATTGCCAGCTTCCGAGAACTGGGCTTGGACTCTTGAGGACTCTCTTTGTTCGGGCGCTTTCATCCTTAAGCTCGATCCAGGAACAGGAAGCAACTATAGGCAAGGGGATTTTGACGCCAAAGATTGTAGGATATACTCTTGACCTACTGCAGCTTCAGGCGAGGGAATAGGAACATCCCTTTCTTTTCCATGATAGGTGTCGCTTCCACAAAAATAAGGTGCCGGCAAAACAGAAGAGTCGCCACCTTTCGTTATTTATCCCTCAGAACGGGAAAGGAAACGATCGGAAAAACCTGACGAAAAAGGTATAAGACAAGGTCGTCGCAACCGTTGTCTGGGTTCGGGAGTCGGTTATGCAAGGGGAAGGTATTAGCACCCCTCACGTCCATCGTACTCGATGGGATCCACGCTTGTTGGTTTGTCTACGGGTGAAAAACAATCTATCTACGGCTGCTAAGTCTAAACGGAAAGGAATTGACTCGATAGAGCGTCTCACTCTATGCCTATGTATTCTCATCAGAGAATGAGAAATCAGAGTCAACGTAGTTCGGGAAACTACGGGGGAAATTTGCTCGGCAAGACGTCGCGTCTTGTGCCTACGTATTCTCGTCAGAGAAATCAGAGCAGGATGTAGTTCAAGCTAACTACGGCTAGACATGGGTGTTCTCGGTCACACGGGGGTGAGAGATTAAGTTGACGAGACTAGCGTACGCATTCTAGCAGTTAGGTGGACGCTGCTCGACCATTGGAGACTTAGGCGTACCTGTTTGCGGTAGAACGGACGTAGTATGTCGGGTTTTAAAGGTATGGGAAGCTACGGGAACTAGAACTACGGTCTGGTCTCAAATGCGCTCGGGCAAGAGAAAAGGATAACATCAGTCGTCAGCGGGAAAGTCTCGATCGCACAGCAGCGAGAGAACAAAAAGGTTAGTTGTTAGTGTGCTCGCTAGGATATCGCATCCTATGCCTACATATTCTCTTCAGAGGAAATCAGAGCAGCTGTAGTTCAGCCTACTACAGCTAAAACGGGGAACGGGGAAAAGGGGAGGTAGCTCGCTAGGATGTCGCATCCTATGCCTACGTATTCTCATCAGAGAAAATAGAGCTGACGTAGTTCGACTACGGGCTACGGGAAAGATGGCTCGCCAATACATCAGTATTGTGCCTACGTATTCTCATCAGAGAAATCAGAGCGAACGTAGTTCGAGAAACTACAGGGAATTTGCTCGCCAAGACGTCGCGTCTTGTGCCTACGTATTTTCGTCAGAGAAATCAGAGCATGACGTAGTTCAGGCTAACTAGTCTCGATTGCACGGGGGCAAGAGAATGGGTCTCAATCGCACGGGGGAGAGGACAAAGAGGAAGCAGGCCTACGCCTAAACGGGAAGGAACTCGGGACGCACACGCAAGAACCTAAGACGTAGGAGTGAATGCGTCGCATGTCACCCAAAGGGTACCATACTAGACATCCTAGACGATTGAGAAGAACTCCTCAACTGTCATTTCCTACGTATCGAACGATCTCATAACACTCGACGGTTGCTCGAAGACTTGAAGAAGACGATGATGATGTTGAACGAAGCAGCTCCTGGGCTCCCGACGTGCGTGCAAGCTCCATTCCAATCTTCTCCTCTCTGGATCTTTGATGATGACGCTCGAATCAGAACAATGTAACGCTTAGACCGTCATGGTTCGACTTACACGAGAAATCGAACTCTAAGAGGTAGCGTATTGATATCCGTGTCAAAGACAAGATGGAGAAATGATATCGAAAATCATTCTCCAATTGAATCGTGTCACACGGCCAGCCAACAATAAAATCGAATAGAAACGAAAATAGGAGAGAAAATAGGAGACAAATCCACTAACAAATGGAAATAAAATGCTACTCCTAAATATACGGCAATTAAATTCCAATAGAAAATATTCTAAAGAAATATTAAAGGGAAATGCGTATAGAAAATATAATGGAAATTCCATATAAAATCCTATATTATTCTATATTAAAAATCTATGATAATATCTATGTATTCTATAAAGAAAATAGAAAAACTATATTAAATCTATAATGCCCTATTATATGCTAAAAAATAATAGAATATAAATTCTATAAAACTATGCATTAATATCCTAGGAAAATAAAACTATAATCCTAAAAAAATAGAACTATATCTATTACACTCATTCATCCAATACAAGGGAGAAGTTAAAAATAAAAGGGGAGGGGGTACAAACTGCAGACTGGGTATGAATGCAGCAAAAACTAGCCATGGGGCCCAGCCCATAAAGAAATTCAGAAAATAAAAACAGGGGGGTTTATTGGTGAAAACGGAGGTGCACATGGTACTTCGTTGGGCTCAGCCCAACAAACAAAACCCAACGCCAAAGGAAGCCAGGGACGGGGTGGATAGCCAAAATGCAGGGTGTGGATCCGAAAAAAAGAACGTGGGCCCAACAACCCAGCCCAGAATGCAGCGTCCTTTCTCTCTACCACTCACTCTCTTCTGAAACCCTAGGGTACTCTCGTCTTCCCCCAAACACTCTTCACGCCGTCCTTCCCTTCTTAGCCCCCCTTTCATTCAAACCCTCTGTCTCTCAATCTCACTCTTCCGTTCAAACACCCTTCGTCTCTCTCTCAACGTTTCTATCATCCTCAATCTCAACTTGTTTCAACCTACAACAAAACGAATGAAGATCTGGACGAAGTTGCATGTTGATGATTGAAGATCTTGAACCTGGATGAAATTCTTTGAGGAAGTTGCTATGAATGAGCGATGAATTTCTTTGACGATGCTGAATAGATCTGGAAATCTTATATGAAGATCCGAAAAAAGTCCCTGGAGATTCTTGAAGGCGATGATCGCGAAGGAGTCTTGATGATCTTCGTGAAGGATCTTGATCGGAGGTTGATGCAAATACGACTAACACGGATGATTGTTCATGGTGAATCCTGATAAAAGTTCTTGCATGTTTCGTTCTTGAGGCGAGTTGGAGAAGTAGGTCCGAGAACGGTTCTCCGAAGGTGCGTTGCTGGGAATCTTTGAGGATGTGGATGATCTTGAAGGAATCTGGAAAAAAGGTGATATGGAGAAGACGGAGATCTTTGAAGATCCTTGAAGATCTTGAATATAGCTAATGGAGATTGTTGAATCTTGATGAGGCTTCTGGAAAACGGTTACAGTGTTCTTGCACGGATCTGGATGAAGATCTGGATATGAACATCGTTGATGAATTGCTGGAAAAAAATGATAAACGATGATGAACATTCATGAAGTTTCCGGTGGTGATCTATGAACACGAATCCAGATCTGGAAAAAAACTATTATGGATGTGATGAAGCTCTTTGAGGAAGTCTGGAAAAAGGATGAACATGCATGAAGTTTCCGGCGAGGTTGAGTTTTCCGGTGAAATTTGGTGAAGTTTGGCCGCGGGAACCACCACTTGATTTTGCTGGTGAGGTTCTCCCGGTGTTTGCATGGCCTCCGGTGAAGTCTCCGGTGAGGGATTGGTGAGTGGGACAGGTGGCGTCAGGTGGACGCGTATGCGTAGGTGGCGCGCATGCAGGGGGGGGTGAGGTGTCAAGCTCCTAGAGAGAGAGAGGGTGAATGATGTGGCATCATGAGGAAGGAACTCGTGGGCTAAAACGTGGAAGAGAAGAATGAAGTGCACGCGTGGGGCTTCTTATACTGCCAAGTGGCAACGAGTTGGACTGTGGGCCTCCAAAAATAGACACATGGCCCACGAAAATTGTTAAATTCTGAATCAAAACTTGATTAACATACTCACTTAAGCCTAATGATTACCTAATTAAAACACAATTAAATGTAAAACGAAAATTATTAAAGCTAATACTAATGAACTATTAAACCTAATTGATACAAACCAATTAAATCTAATTAAACTAACGATTAATCCTAATCTAGAAAGAATTAAATTTAAAATAAAACCTAATATATTCAAAACAAATAAAATTCTAGAAAACTCTAAAAAATAGAAAAAAAAAACCATTTACACCTATTAAAATCTATTTAATATCTATTAACAAATATCTATTTAAAACTATTAAAAAGAATTATCTATTTAAAATTCTATTGATTTCTAAACAACTAAAAATAGGATAAACTCTATTAATTTCTAAACAAAAACAAAATAGAAAAAACTCTATTAATCCTATTTAAAATCATTTTTTAAAAACTACTTAGTATCTAAAAAATGAATTATTCTAAAAGGGAAAATTGATATTAAAACTAAAAGCTATTTAAAAACAATTAATATCTATTAAAAAAATCTATCTAATATCTAGAAAAATCAATTAAATCCATTAAAAAATTCTAGAAAATAAGGGGAAAAATCTAAAAATACCGTACAACCAATTAAATCGATTAGAAAAAAAGATGCGCGAATACAGCGAAATAAACGGTAACAATCGGACACCGAGATGTCCTCAAAAACAACAGCGAGAGCTGAAAACACAGGGAACGAGCACCAATTCTCAAAATACGTCCTCGTATCGGCCTGAAATGCCTGAAGCGTGATCAGAGGGCTGTAATCCCGATAAAGTCAATCTGACTGGAAAAAATGCAATGTACGTGGTATGCAAATGCTAAAAGAAATGAGTCGAAACATGAGTCAAATTGCGATAAGTAGTTGGTCAAATTTTGGGGTGTAACAATAGGGAATAACTTCTCCTGATACATTCATGCCGCCCGACATGAATTCAATTTTCTTCGAATCAATAAGGTCCTGAACCTTATGCTTAAAAGATTTACAGTTCGCGACGTTGTGCCCCTGTCCTCCAACGTGGAAATCGCAATGAGCATTGATATCATAGCCTGGTGGTGGCTGGCCAGTAAATGGAGCCAAAGTCTGAGGCTTAACTAACTGAAGTTGGAGCAAGAGTTGCACCAACTGAGCATAATCCATGGGAATCTGATCGAAGATTCTGTCTGGTGATTTTATCCTTTGACCATATCTTTTAAGCTTGGGATTATCTTGAGAAACAGGACGTAGCTGATGCCGCGGAAATTTCGGAACCTCCGGTTGTGAAGAAGATTTCTGACACACATTACGCTCTGGCAAAGGTTCCACATACAAAAGTGGCGAAAGAATCTTTGCTGCAGTCTCAGGCACTTGATCACCTTCTTTTCTGAGCACGTTCCTTATCACTTCCATGATTAAGCCCACCTGAGTCTTCAACTGATTGTTCTCCTCTCTGAGCGTATTCTGATCCAAGCGTAACGCCTGCATGTCCAACATGAACTGTCCCATCTGGCTCTTGACTTCTCTTAGCTCTGCTTGAACTTTCTCCATAACTCCATGTTGATCCCTGTGATCTATCTGATTGTATAACCTGCAACAAACTTGTGGAGTACATGAATTTAGATTAACAGTTTCGAGGTACCTGTCATGCAAAAATAATATGCCAGATGCAGACAAGTATGCAACAGGAAAATTTCAGGATAGCACCGAGACAAATAGGAAACCCAAGATCCAAACAAAGATAATCATCACACATATATGCGCCATACAGGAGTAACTGATTATAAACAGAGTGACCTCGACCAACAAGCCTGTCGATGGTCAGCATACAGTAATGAACAAATGCTACACAGGGATACAACCCTCAAATGAGTCTTCAGTTTGATACTCTTCTGAACAACTGCTCTCGGTGAATTCCTCCATAACAGGAACTGATACACCCGCTTGGCTGGATGAGGGAAGATCGTTAACCTGAACACCCTGAGACGTGACTGAGATCCTGTTGGAATCCAGCAGAGTCTGAACTTGGCTTCTAAGCACCTTACAGTCTTCAGTTGAATGCCACTATGCCCCAGGATGGTCCTTACAGCGGGCGCTGACATCGAAGCCTGGAGGATATGGCGGAATCTCTTGATTAATCTTCTTTGGCACTATCAACCCACCTCTGATCAAATACGGCAACAACTGACTGTACGATATCGATTACTGAGTAAAATGCCTTTCAGGTTTCCTTGATCTTCGTCTGGCGTGCCGACGCAGCTGACGATGGTATGACTGCTGACTCTGGAGGGAAACAGATTTATGATATTCAGACCCAACAGATTGCTGACTCTGAACACTCGAAGTATCTGAAAACTGAATATGAGGTACAATAAATTCCGGAATAACATCACTTTATTTCTCCCATTCTTCTTGAGAACTAACAACTGATTCATTTTCACAAACTGAGGTATCTAAGATGTCTCGAATCTTTCCGCTCTTGATTCCACTCTCGATACGTTCACCCATTATCACCAAGTTAGCAAAGTTCGACATTCCACCACTGATCAGCTTGTCAAAGTAATGGCCTTTCAAAGTACCCAAGAATATGTCAATTAACTCTCTGTCCTGAAGTGGGGGTTGAACACGAGTAGCTAATTCTCTCCATCTCTGCACATACCCTATGAAGGATTCATTGTCCGCCTGAGATAATTCTTGCAACTGCATGCGGCTAGGAGCCAGGTCAAAATTGTAGTTGTATTGCTTTACGAAGGCATTGGCTAAATCTGACCATGATTGGATACAACCACTTTCCAACTGCATATACCAATTCAACAATGCTCCATTCAGACTATCCTGAAAGCAGTGAATCATAATCTGATCATTGGTGACATACAAAGTCATTTTTCTGCAGAACATCACCAAATGTAGTTTCAGACAACTATCCCCTTTGTACTTCTCAAAGTTTGGTATCTTGAATTTCGGAGGCATCACAAGACCTGGCACCAAACACATGCTCGAAGCGTTCAAATTAAGAGTATCCTGACTCATCAGGGTAACAAGTTTTTCCTCCAACAGCTGACATTTCCTCATAAACTCAACAGTCTGTGGGTCTTCAGCATTAACCTTTGGAATAGTCCTCTGGGAATCTGGCACAAGGAAGGTGAAATTCTGATAATCTGTGTCATGGAGAGAAGATAAATCTCTATCTCTGGCAATAGGATGCTCTTGAACTTTGACAGGAATCTGCATAGGCTGAGCTTGAGCAACATTGTTCGCTGGAGTCCTCTGAATATTAGCCTCTCCTCTAGTCATAGCTGTCATGGCCTCCATGAGTTGATCTAGCTGATTCTTCATCAATTCAAACTCTGCCCTTGTAACAATCATATTCTACTTTGCTAAGTTCATGATTCTGCCAGAAGCTAATTCAAGTCCAACGCGAATGTCGGGAAATCAACTAACGGAGCAGACAAAAGATGGGTGAGCTCCCTGTTCCGATTGAGGATGGACATGCAAAAATGAGATGCACATGAAATGCAATGAAAAATGCAGAATGCTAATGCAACAGACATGGGATCCAAGTATCCAATGCTCAAACTCGCTGCTGTGCCGTTGACTGAATTCAACAATAGCTCTGCTCTGATAAAAACCCTGAGATAACACACTCGAAGGAACATTCAGAATCAACAGTCCGCACTTGACAAGGAAAACTGGGTTGGTTGAAGGCCAGGTTTCCTGCAAAACCCATCCCTCTCACTTGTGGGATCTAGTCTTGAAAGGTACGACATCCTATGCGGGTGGTCAGCGTCACAGACTTTCGAGAAACAATGATACGTTCACCATTTCTGGTTTGGCATCATAGTCTAACGAAGCGGCCTCACTTAGCTGACTCCCCAAATGAACGGTCTCCAGAGTCGATAGTCTCTCTAAGTCAATATTCCCTCAACTGCACCAGACGCGCATGATAGAGTATTTCCAAAGAAAAACCTCGTCTGAATGTGAATTTCACACGAGCTATTGCACATCCAAACACCAAACAAGCTCTCGTTAATCTCTACTCTAATCCTATGTGTATACTCAAGCCCAGGTCCGACTTATCTCTCGGTGGAACAACCCAACCCACAACACAGCAGCAACCAGAATGCAAAATGCAATAATATACAACAGATAATGTACATAAAGCAAAAACTGCACAAAAATAAACACCCAAAAACACAACCAGACAAGCGCTAGGAGTGACTCGCATAGGGAACCTGAGCCCCCAGCAGAGTCGCCAACTGTCGCAACCGCGAAAAACACCCGGCGGAAAACAGAAGAGTTGCCATATTTCATTATTTATCCCAAAGAGAGGGAAAGGAAACGATCAGAAAAACCTAACGAAAAAGGGAAAAGACAAGGCCATCGCAACCAAGTCCTGGATTCGGGAGGTTGTTACGCAAGGGGAAGGTATTAGCACCCCTCACGTCCGTCGTACTCGACGGGATCCACGCTTCTTGTCTATCTAAGGGTGTGTTTAACTATCTACGCTAAAGGCTTGCGGGACAAAATAAAAAAGAGAAGAGACTCGGCAGAGCGTCGCCGCTCTGTGCCTACGTATTCCCTCGTGTAATGGAAAAGTCAGAGTCAACGTAGTTCAGCTAACTACGGGAGAGAAAGGTGGAAGGTTGCTCGCCAAGACATCGCGTCTTGTGCCTACGTACTTTCATCAGGTATGAAAGATCAGAGCAAACGTAGTTCAGGAAACACGAAACCACGGGTTGATTAAGTGACTTAACCGAGTAAAGTTAAACCTCCGTTCTAGCAGTTAGGGACAAAGCCTGTTTGCGGTAGAACCGAAGCTTAACAATATTCTTTTCTGAAAAAGGTTTCCGATTAATCCCGAAGGAAAAAGGTTTGCAATTTGTTTTGTGGTTTTTAGTGAAGTGGATTAATTCGGTTTGTGATTCACGTTGCACTAAAGACTATGAGATGGAGGCGAATGCGTCATATATCACCGCTAAACGGGACGTATACTAAACACTCTAGATAAGTGAGAGGAGACCCCTCACTCATCATTCCCCATGTAGCTTAAGGCTCATAGCGCACAACATTCATCGCGTTTATTAGATGAATTAGAATGGTTTTGAGATGAGAAAGAGACGCACGGAAGGTCTAAGGGAAACTCGGCGCTAACGTTGTCATGCAAATTGCTCCTAAGGTTTGGATGAAAGGGGAAACATCTACCCTAATGTTAGTATGCTTGAATTGAACACCTAATGTATCTCCTACTCCCATCCTAAACGGAGGGACTAGGAATCCTATGGAGATCATGGCAAAAATCACAAGAAGAACAAAGGAAGGATCAATCACAAGTAGAAAATGAAAACGTGAAAATGCACACTTAGAATGGTGGGAGGGAGGAAAAAATGTGTGGGGCAGCAACCGCCACAAGAGCGTCTCGACCTCAACAGCGATGCAAGAATGATGCAAACATGTGGAGAAAAATACGAGATGCAAGCAAATGAACATGCAAACAAATGATCAATTCGAACCACATACACAAGCATGTAAACAAATGGAAGAATGAACATACATGTCAGCAAAACCATTATTAATCAACCACAAACAGTGACAAATATCCAAAACAATTCAATCCTAATGCATCACACTAATCTATGATGATTCAAATCAAAATGGTATGCGAACAAGCAAGCAAAACAGCAAATATGACATTCTGGCACAGTGTTAATCGATTAACACCTTAAAAAGTTCAGAAAATCTGGAAATTTGAACAGGTTAATCGGTTAACCATATGCGTTAACCGATTAACACTGTTAACGTTTGAAAAATATTTGAAAGTTTGAAATGGTTAACCGGTTAACCATATAGGTTAACCAATTAACACAGCACCAGAAGCTAAAAACAACAACAAAAAATCACTTCTAGCACCAAAACAACTTATCCAAGGTTCCAACAGATCAACTTATCAATTAAGCACGAAATTAACAACAGAAAACAGAGATCCAACAGCATGGATACACAATTACACAACAACACCACAATTCGAACGGATCGAAATTGACAAAATTCAATCAAATATGAAAATTAACATGATAAGCTCAAAAATTAAATCGGATCGAGAATTCCAACCTTCGAAGCGGAGATTTACTTCGAGAAATGTTGATCAATTGAATTTGAGCAGATCAAATGCTAGAAATTCGGAAAACTTCAAGATCCACAATAATTGTTGTTGTATGAATGAAGATCCACCAAATTTGAGTCAAAAAGCTTCAAATAATCCCTTCTAGATCCAACTCCAGATTCAGATCCAAGCTTGCACGAAAATTGAAGATGAAGATTGATTCAATGAGGACGGTAAATGGAGGTTTATGCTCAAGAATCCATTGATTCCAATGAAGAATCAATAATTCCAATAAAAAAGAGCTTTGAGTGAGTTTTGGAAATGGAGAAGTTGAGAGTATTTGAGAGAGAATTGAGATCAAATCTGAAGTGAGAGTGAAAAATGAATGCTAGAATGTGTTGGTTTGGAGTGAATCATTTAAATACCAATTAGGTTTGGATCCCAAAGCTAGGCTTGGGAATTTGGATTGGAAATCAAGGTTTGGAATGAGGAGTGGGTTTTTGGAGGGAAATCTGAATTTTAAAGATGTTCTAGATCCTTTCCAAGTGAAATTTGAATTCCAAGGTGATCAAAATTGGACCCTAAGTGCATTTGGCTTGCAAAATCACGTACAAGGCAAAATATGCTATGGTTAACCGATTAACCATATAGATTAATTGGTTAACGCCTCTGAAAATTTGAATCTGTGCTAATTTTCCTTTGGTTAATCGATTAGCCATATAGGTTAACTGGTTAACACCTTCAAATTTTGAATTCTGGCGCCTTTTGGAGGGAAACCTGCCCGTTTGCCATGTCTCAACTGTTTTGAGCTCTGTTTAGCTGCTGAACCTCATGTTTGAACATTATCATTATAGAAATACTTGTTATGAGCCTGAGTGCTGATTCTGATCTGAGATTAACCAGAAAAATAGAATAAAATCGACCGCTGGGCAAAATAAATGTCTGAGCCTCTGATGCTCGCTGTTTGCTGTTTAGTCTTTTACTCCGAAATGAGCTTGAGCCACAGGAATACCTTGATCCCCTGCCTCGAGAACAAATGCCATGATATGCAAAAAAATGCAAAATGCAATGGAACAAAAGCCAGTAACAAGAAAACCGTTTGGGCAAATTTTGGGGTGCAACAACTGCCCCTATTCAAACGACTTGGACCTGACTGGGTGAGAAGTGAACGGCTTTCAGACAATCAAGGTAAAAGACAATTGAATACCAAAGAAACCCCAAAATTCGCCAACCGCAGAAATAAACTGTAACTCTGATTGGGGAAACGTCTCCGAAAACTGAATACAGACAGTTGCAACGACATCAAGCTGACTGATCATCTGATAAAGAAATCCCATGAAGAAAATCATACTCACATCGTCCAAAGGTGGACGGAAAGACACCAATACTCACATCGTCCACAGATAGATGGAAAGACACCAATCATACTCACATCGTCAAAAAGTAGACGAAAAAAAAAACAATATCCAACGTTCACATTGTTTAAGGATAGACAAAAAGAAATCCAATACTCACCTCGTCTAAGGATAGACGGAAAGACACCCAAACATTCACATCGTCTAAGGATAGACAAAAAGAACAACCAATACTCACATCATCTAAGGATAGACAGAAAGACACCCAAACGTTCACATCGTCTAAGGATAGACAGAGAAAACAACCAATACTCACATCGTCTAAGGATAGACGGAAAGACACCCAATACTCACCTCGTCTAAGGATAGACGGAAAGACACCAAAACGTACTTCAAAACCATTTATCGAATTGCAGAATTCTTTCGTCCATAAGAATTGATGGAAAGAAAATATCTTCGAAGGGCCACATCGTCAATCGGAATTGACAGAAAGAAAACCATCTTCAAAGAGCCATGTCGTCAATAGGAATTGCCAACAAGGAAACCCTCTTAAAACGTCATCTCCTCCAATAAACAGAAAGAAAACCACGTCCGAACTTCATATCGTCTAAGGATATGCAGAGAGAAAAACATATCTGAAACTCACATCGTCTAAGGATAGACGGTAAGAAAACCATATCCAAATCTCACATCGTCTAAGGATAGACGGTAAGAAAAACCTGCTGGGGAAACACGTCGTCAATAGGAATTGGCGGAAAGAAAATCTGCTTGGAGAAACACATCGTCAATAGGAATTGACAGAAAGAAAATCCGCTGGGATGTCATCATTAGAGGACTGATGGACAAAAGCATAACCAACGTATGATCTGAAACCCGAGTAAACCGACAAGCTGTCTGAACAAAGTTGTTAGATAAATGCCCCTATAATGATTGAAGCGCGATTCAAGTTGCCACGGAAAGCTGACAGAAACTGGCTTATGCTTCGTGCATATGCGTATGTTTGAATATGGCGTAATGCTCCATACGACATGGAAATGCTACGCAGTTGAGGATGCAATGCAAGGATGATGCAAATATGATAACTATATGCAAAGATGCAAATGCAGGCTCAGGCTGCCGGGGAAGCTGGATACTAAAGAACCACTTCAGCAAAATAAATGCTGAAGAGACGAAGCCAACTCCGCTGGGAATAACCAGATATGCCAAATATGATTGGACTTTGCTGGAGAAAATAGACGAAGTCTTCCTGAACTTTGGGTTGTCTGCGAAGGGTCAAGGGATAGTAACATGACTTCCCGACATTCGTCTTGCACTTGAAGGTTGATTGAACATGCTTGCATAGCTCTGAGGATATGGAGAGGAACAATCCCTGCACTTCCAATTTCTCCCCAGCCCGTGGGATCTCTATGGGGATGTTCCTCGAACGGAAATCTGAAATCTCTGTACCCCGAAGGTTTGAAATGAACTGCCTAAACACCTTGAATCCTTGAAGAGGTGCTTCATTAGTTGCCCCTTGGACAAGAAATGACTTCTGCACTCTTAGGGTGGCCTGCCCCAGCCTGCAGTGACTTTGCCCCTGATTGGCAACTTCATTGGGGATGACACCTATAGCTGTAAGATATCCACCGGATCTCGACCTGATTTTCCCTATTAACTTTCTTTTGGCTGGCTGGCTCCCATAATGTGATCATTTGATATACTGCCCCGGTTCGACAGAGTATTCAGGCATTCTACATCCTATCCTGATCAAACTTTCCACTGTGGAAACTTTCCTGCTGTCAAGCGCTTACCCGCAAGTAAAGAAAATTGTTCTGCATACAAGATATATTAAATGCAATGCATATGATAGTTTTTGAAATTCCAATATGTTCACTAGAAAAATTTTGTGATAGGGTGAAAGAATCACTTATCATCATGTCAACATTAATACAACGCTGTAAGAGGGATCCTTTTAGGAGTCAGTTTCAATGCGATCTTTACCGAAGTATGCTCTCGAAACAAACTTGCTTCAATTAGGACTTATTCAGGTTGTAACGTGGTCAGGTTCACAGTTTGAAAGAAGGGATAAAGGCTCAAAATATATTTTAACCCACCCATTCTCCTTGATGTTCTCCAATCCTACATTCTGCTAATTCGACCTTAGAGTTCACCTTTCAAAGGTTGGATGCCAGGAGTGATCGTTCAGAAAACCACAAGCTTTTTGGAACGACAACCACTCGCTTTCAGTCTTTGGTGTTTGAATCACACGGCTTGTTTTTCATCATCATTTTTTTTTATTTCCCTATTTTTTTGCCTGGACTAACTCCTTTGAGTTTCTTCTGATTTTGAAGTCCAGCGGGATGCCCTCATTTTTGCCTAAGTCGCTTGTTTTTAAGCTTCGACTTAGCAGGCTTTTTCTTTTCCTTTTTCTCTTTTTTTTTCTCCAATAAATCGTGTGACACCGGCTTGTCTGACTTGTTAAAGGAATTGTGACTGTTTTACTCATGCTCGGCAAGAGATAACCACTGTGGTTTTTTAGGCACGACCTATAGAGGTGTGATTTATCCTCGAACGGGAATGCTCTTTGTGCAACTTGGACGCTCGGTCAAATTAGCTAACACCTACCCTGCCCTGGGTTATGATTGAGGGTTTTTCGTTTTCAGAAAGAAACTCCTACTACTAGACTCAAAGGGGTTGACAAGGGATTATCATCCTTATATCTCCAGTGTTTAGGAATTTGAAACAATGCATGTACATCATTAGCGGGTTTTTTTTATTCAAAAGCATACCCTCGGAAGCTTGCGCGTCTTTAAACTTCGTCATCCTCCCCGGATTCCGCTTAAACAAGCGTATGACATCTGTAAAAAGCAATTAGTGAACAAAAATGGATTAAATCAAAACATGCATATTCATTTCATTAATATCAATCAAAACCAACAAGTTTTACAAATAAGATTTGCACTTTAACAGAAAAGAAATTACAAATGTAAAGAAATAACAGGATAAAACAAAAATTGCCAGCTTCCGAGAACTGGGCTTGGACTCTTGAGGACTCTCTTTGTTCGGGCGCTTTCATCCTTAAGCTCGATCCAAGAACATGAAGCAACTATGGGCAAGGGGATTTTGACGCCAAAGATTGTAGGATATACTCTTGACCTACTGCAGCTTCAGGCGAGGGAATAGGAACATCCCTCTCTTTTCCACGATAGGGAATAACTTCGCCTGATACATTCATGCCGCCTGGCGTGAATTCAATTGTCTTCGAATCAATTAGGTCCTGAACCTTATGCTTAAAAGCTTTACAGTTCGCGACGTTGTGCCCCTGTCCTCCAGCGTGGAAATCGCAATGAGCATTGATATCATAGCCTGGTGGTGACTGGCCAGTAAATGGAGCCAAAGTTTGAGGCTTAACTAACTGAAGTTGGAGCAAGAGTTGCACCAACTGAGCATAATCCATGGGAATCTGATCGAAGATTCTGTTTGGTGATTTTATCCTTTGACCATATATTTTAAGCTTGGGATTATCTTGAGAAATAGGACGTAGCTGATGCCGCAGAAATATCGGAACCTCCAGTTGTGAAGAAGATTTCTGACACACATTACGCTCTGGCAAAGGTTCCACAGACAAAAGTGGCGAAAGAATCTTTGTTGCAGTCTCAGGCACTTGACCACCTTCTTTTCTGAGCACGTTCCTTATCACTTCCATGATTAAGCCCACCTGAGTCTTCAACTGATTGTTCTCCTCTCTGAGCGCATTCTGATCCAAGCGTAACACCTGCATATCCAACATGAACTGTCCCATCTGGCTCTTGACTTCTCTCAACTCTGCTTGAACTTTCTCCATAACTCCATGTTGATCCCTGTGATCTATCTGATTGTATAACCTGCAACAAACTTGTGGAGTACATGAATTTAGATTAACAGTTCCGAGGTACCTGTCATGCAAAAATAATATGCCGGATGCATACAAGTATGCAACAGGAAAATTTCAGGATAGCACCGAGACAAATAGGAAACCCAAGATCCAAACAAAGATAACCATCACACATATATGCGCCATACAGGAGTAACTGATTATAAACAGAGTGACCTCGACCAACAAGCCTGTCGATGGTCAGCATACAGTAATGAACAAATGCTACACAGGGATACAACCCTCAAATGAGTCTTCAGTTTGATACTCTTCTGAACAACTGCTCTCGATGAATTCCTCCATAACATGAACTGATACACCCGCTTGGCTGGATGAGGGAAGATCGTTAACTTGAACACCCTGAGACGTGACTGAGATCCTGTTGGAATCCAGCAGAGTCTGAACTTGGCTTCTAAGCACCTTACAGTCTTCAGTTGAATGCCCCTGTGCCCCAACATGGTCCTTACAGCGGGCGCTGACATCGAAACCTGGAGGATATGGAGGAATCTCTAGATTAATCTTCTTTGGCACTATCAACCCACCTCTGATCAAATCTGGCAACAACTGACTGTACGATATCGATAACTGAGTAAAATGCCTTTCAGGTTTCCTTGGTCTTCGTCTGGCGTGCCGACGCGGCTGACGACGGTATGACTGTTGACTCTGGAGGGAAACAGATTTCTGATATTCAGACCCAACAGATTGCTGACTCTGAACACTCGAAGTATCTGAAAACTGAATATGAGGTACAAGAGATTCCGGAATAACATCACTTTATTTCTCCCATTCTTCTTGAGAACTAACAACTGATTCATTTTCACAAACTGAGGTATCTAAGATGTCTCGAATCTTTCCGCTCTTGATTCCACTCTCGATACGTTCACCCATTATCACCAAGTCAGCAAAGTTCGACATTCCACCACTGATCAGCTTGTCAAAGTAATGGCCTTTCAAAGTACCCAAGAATATGTCAATCAACTCTCTGTCCTGAAGTGGGGGTTGAACACGAGTAGCTAATTCTCTCCATCTCTGCACTTACCCTCTGAAGGATTCATTGTCCGCCTGAGATAATTCTTGCAACTGCATGCGGCTAGGAGCCAGGTCAAGATTGTAGTTGTATTGCTTTACGAAGGCATTGGCTAAATCTGACCATGATTGGATACAACCACTTTCCAACTGCATATACCAATTCAACGATACTCCACTCAGACAATCCTGAAAGTAGTGAATCATAATCTGATCATTGGTGACATACGAAGTCATTTTTCTGCAGAACATCACCAAATGTAGTTTCAGACAACTACCCCCTTTGTACTTCTCAAAGTTTGGTATCTTGAATTTCGGAGGCATCACAAGACCTGGCACCAAACACATGCTCGAAGCGTTCAAATTAAGAGTATCCCGACTCATCAAGGTAACAAGTTTTTCCTCCAACAGCTGACATTTCCTCATAAACTCAACAGTCTGTGGGTCTTCAGCATTAACCTTTGGAATAGTCCTCTGGGAATCTGGCACAGGGAAGGTGAAATTCTGATAATCTGTGTCATAGAGAGAAGATAAATCTCTATCTCTGGCAATAGGATGCTCTTGAACTTTGACAGGAATCTGCACAGGCTGAGCTTGAGCAAGATTGTTCGCTGGAGTCCTCTGAATATTAGCCTCTCCTCTAGTCATAGCTGTCATGACCTCCATGAGTTGATCTAGCTGATTCTTCATCAATTCAAACTCTGCCCTTGTAACAACCATATTCTACTTTGCTAAGTTCATGATTCTGCCAGAAGCTAATTCAAGTGCAACGCGAATGTCGGGAAATCAACTAACGGAGCAAACAAAAGATGGGTGAGCTCCCTGTTTTGGTTGAGGATGGACATGCAAAAATGAGATGCACATGAAATGCAATGCAAAATGCAGAATGCTAATGCAACAGACATGGGATCCAAGTATCCAATGCTCAAACTCGCTACTGTGTCGTTGACTAAATTTAACAATAGCTCTGCTCTGATCAAAACCCTGAGATAACACACTGGAAGGAACATTCAGAATCAACAGTCCGCACTTGACAAGGAAAACTGGGTTGGTTGAAGGCCAGGTTTCCTGCAAAACCCATCCCTCTCACTTGTGGGATCTAATCTTGAAAGGTACGACATCCTATGCGGGTGGTCAGCGTCACAGACTTTCGAGAAACAATGATACGTTCACCATTTCTGGTTTGGCATCATAGTCTAACGAAGCGGCCTCACTTAGCTGACTCCCCAAATGAACGGTCTCCAGAGTCGACAGTCTCTCTGAGTCAATATTCCCTCAACTGCACCAGACGCGCAGGATAGAGTATTTCCAAAGAAAAACCTCGTCTGAATGTGAATTTCACGCGAGCTATTGCACATCCAAACACCACACAAGCTCCCGTTAATCTCCACTCTAATCCTATGTGTATACTCAAGCTCAGGTCCGACTTATCTCTCAGTGGAACAACCCAATCCACAACACAGCAGCAACCAGAATGCAAAATGCAATAATATACAACAGATAATGTACATAAAGCAAAAACTGCACAAAAATAAACACCCAAAAACACAACCAGACAAGCGCTAGGAGTGACTGACATAGGGAACCAGAGCCCCCAGCAGAGTCGCCAGCTGTCGCAACCGCGAAAAACACCCGGCGGAAAACATAAGAGTTGCCATCTTTCGTTATTTATCCCAAAGAGAGGGAAAGGAAACGATCAGAAAAACCTAACGAAAAAGGGAAAAGACAAGGTCATCGCAACCAAGTCCTGGATTCGGGAGTCGGTTACGCAAGGGGAAGGTATTAGCACCCCTCACGTCCGTCGTACTCGACGGGATCCACGCTTCTTGTCTATCTAAGGGTGTGTTTAACTATCTATGCTAAAGGCTTGCGGGACAAAAGAAAAAAGAGAAGAGACTCGGCAGAGCGTCTCCGCTCTGTGCCTACGTATTCCCTCGTGCAATGGGAAAGTCAGAGTCAACGTAGTTTAGCTAACTACGGGAGAGAAAGGTGGAAGGTTGCTCGCCAAGACATCGCGTTTTGTGCCTACGTACTTTCATCAGGTATGAAAGATCAGAGCAAACGTAGTTCGGGCGACATAAAACCACGGGTTGATTAAGTGACTTAACCGAGTAAAGTTAAACCTCTGTTCCAGCAGTTAGGGACAAAGCCTGTTTGCGGTAGAACCGAAGCTTAACAACATTCTTTTCTGAAAAAGGTTTCTGATTAATCCCGAAGGAAAAAGGTTTGTATTTTGTTTTGTGGTTTTTAGTGAAGTGGATTAATTCGGTTTGTGATTCACGTTGCACTAAAGACTATGAGATGGAGGCGAATGCGTCATATATCGCCCCTAAACGGGACGTATACTAAACACTCTACATAAGTGAGAGGAGACCCCTCACTCATCATTCCCCATGTATCTTAAGGCTTGTAGCGCGCAACATTTATCGCCTTTATTAGATGAATTAGAATGGTTTTGAGATGAGAAAGAGATGCACGGAAGGTCTAAGGGAAAATTGGCGCTAACGTTGTCATGCAAAGTGCTCCTAAGGTTTGGATGAAATGGGAAACATCTACCCTAATGTTAGCATGCTTGGATTGAACACCTAATGTCTCTCCTACTCCCATCCTAAACGGAGGGACTAGGAATCCTATGGGGATCATGGCAAAAAGCACAAGAAGAACAAAGGAAGGATCAATCACAAGTAGAAAATGCAAACGTGAAAATGCACACTTAGAATGGTGGGAGGGAGGAAAAAATGTGTGGGGAAGCAGCCGCCACAAACGCGTCTCGACCTCAACAGTGATGCAAGAATGATGCAAACATGTGGATAAAAATACGAGATGAAAGCAAATGAACATGCAAATAAATGATCAATTCGAACCACGTACACAAGCATGTAAACAAATGGAAGAATGAACATACATGTCAGCAAAATCACGATTAATCAACCACAAACAGTGACAAATATCCAAAACAATTCAATCCTAATGCATCACACTGATCTATGATGATTCGAATTGAAACGGTATGCGGACAAGCAAGAAAAACAGCAAATATGACATTATGGCACAGTGTTAATCGGTTAACCCCGGGGGTTAATCAGTTAACACCTTAAAAAGTTCAAAAAATATGGAATTTTGAACAGGTTAATCGGTTAATCATATGCGTTAACTGATTAACACTGTTAACATTTGAAAAATATTTGAAAGTTTGAAATGGTTAACTGGTTAACCATATAGGTTAACCGATTAACACAGCACCAGAAGCTAAAAACAACAACAGAAAATCACTTCTAGCACCAAAACAGCTTATCCAAGGTTCCAACAGATCAACTTATCAATTAAGCACGAAATTAACAACAGAAAACAGAGATCCATCAGCATGGATACACAATTACATAGCAACACCACAATTCGAATGGATCGAAATCGACAAAATTCAATCGAATATGAAAATTAACATGATAAGCTCAAAAATTAAATCGGATCGAGAATTCCAACCTTCGAAGCGGAGATTTGCTTCGGGAAATGTTGATCAACTGAATTTGAGCAGATCAAATGCTAGAAATTCGGAAAACTTCAAGATCCACAATAATTGTTGTTGTATGAATGAAGATCCACCAAATTTGAGTCAAAAAGCTTCAAATAATCCCTTTTAGATCCAACTCCAGATTCAAATCCAAGCTTGCACGAAAATTGAAGATGAAGATTGATTCAATGAGGATGGTAAATGGAGGTTTATGCTCAAGAATCCATTGATTCCAATGAAGAATCAAGAATTCCAATGAAAAAGAGCTTTGAGTGAGTTTTGGAAATGGAGAAGTTGAGAGAATTTGAGAGAGAATTGAGATCAAATCTAAAGTGAGAGTGAAAAATGAATGCTAGAATGTGTTGGTTTGGAGTGAATCATTTAAATACCAATTAGGTTTGGATCCTAAAGCTAGGCTTGGGAATTTGGATTGGAAATCAAGGTTTGGAATGAGGAGTGGGTTTTTGGAGGGAAATCTGAATCTTAAAGATGTTCTAGATCCTTCCCAAGTGAAAATTTGAATTCCAAGGTGATCAAAATTAGACCCTAAGTGCATTTGGCTTGCAAAATCACGTATAGTGCAAAATCTGCTATGGTTAACCGATTAACCATATAGGTTAATCGGTTAATGCCTCTAAAACTTTGAATCTATGCTAATTTTCCTTTGGTTAATCGATTAACCATATAGGTTAACTGATTAACACCTTCAAATTTTGAATTCTGGCGCCTTTTGGAGGGAAACTTGCCCGTTTGCCCTTTTTCAACTGTTTTGAGCTCTGTTTAGCTATTGAACCTCATTTTTGAACATTATCATTGTGGAAATACTTGTTATGAGCCTAAGTGCTGATTTTGATCCGAAATTAACCTGCAAAGCAGAATAAAATCAATCGCTCGACCATTGGGCAAAATAAATGCCTGAGCCTCTGATGCTCGTTGTTTGTTGTTTAGTCTTTTACTCTGAAATGAGCTTGAGCCACAGGAATACCTTGATCCCCTGCCTCGAGAACAAATGACATGATATGCAAAAAATGCAAAATGCAATGAAACAAAAGCCAGTAACAAGAAAACCAGTTGGGCAAATTTTAGGGTGCAACAATGTTCATTGACAATATCTTGATATATTTTGACTCCGAGGAAGAGCATACGCAACATCTAAGAGTGATATTGCTGGTTTTGAGAGACAAGAAGCTTTACACCAAGTTTTCCATGTGTGAGGTTGAAGGAAGTGAGTTTCCTTGGCCATATGATTTATAGTGGAGGAATTGTTGTTGATCCGTCGAAAGTTAATATTATGTTGCAGTGGGAGACTCCAAAGTCTGCTACTGAGATTCGAAGTTTCCTTAGATTAGCTGGTCATTAACGCAGGTTTATAGAAGGCTTTTCAAAATGGGCACTTCCATTGACTCAGTTGACTCGAAAGGGTCAAGCTTATGTGTGGGATGTTGCTTGTGAGAGGGATTTTGTAGAACTCAAGAAGAAGTTGACAACTGCTCCAGTGTTGATTTTGCCAAATCCGAGTGAGGATTTTGTAGTGTATTGTGATGCATCGAAGATGAGTCTTGGAGGTGTATTGGTGCAAAATGGTCAGGTCGTTGCTTATGCTTCCAAACAACTGAAGGTTCATGAAAGGAATTATCCTACGCATGACTTAGAGTTGGCCGTTGTGTTGAAAATTTGGAGACATTATCTTTTTGGGTCTAGGTTCGAAGTGATTAGTGGTCACAAGAGCCTGAAGTATTTGTTTGATCAGAAAGAGTTGAACATGAGGCAAAGAAGATGGCTTGAACTTCTGAAGCATTATGATTTTGAATTGAGTTACCATCCTGGTAAGGCTAATGTTGTGGCTGATGCGTTAAGTAGGAAGTCCTTACATATGTCGATGCTTATGGTTCGAGAATTAGGACTAATTGAGAAATTCAGAGATATGAGTTTGGTTTGTGTAGAGACTCCTAACAGGGTGAAGTTGGGTATGCTGAAGTTGACTAGTGGTATTCTCCAAGAAACCAGAGAAGGTCAAAAATATGATTTGAGACTGGTGGATCGTATCACGTTAATCAATCAAGGTAACGGGGGTGATTTTTGGATCGATGAGAATGGTGCGATGAGGTTCAGATATAGAGTGTGTGTTCCCGATGTGCTAGAAATCAAGACTAGCATTCTTGAGGAAGGTCACAGAAGCGGGCTAAGTATTCATCCTAGTGCCACAAAGATGTATCAAGATTTGAAGAAGTTGTTTTGGTGGCCAGGTATGAAGAAGGGAATTGCAGAGTTTGTGTATGCTTGTTTGACTTGTCAGAAGTCAAAGATTGAACATCAGAGACCGTCGGGTCTGATGCAACCGTTGGATATTCCAGAATGGAAATGGGATAGCATTTCTATGGATTTTGTGACAGGTTTACCGAAGACTTTGAAGGGGTATGATTCGATTTGGGTGATTGTTGATAGATTGACCAAATCGGCTCATTTTATACCGATGAGGATCAATTATTCATTGCAAAAGCTTGCCGAATTATATATTGATCAGATTGTGAAACTGCATGATATTCCTTCAAGTATTGTGTCTGATAGAGATCCGAGATTTACATCGAGGTTCTGGGAAAGTTTGCAGACATCTTTGGGTACTAAGTTGAGGTTGAGTTCTGCCTATCATCCGCAGACGGATGGACAGACAGAGAGAACTATCCAATCTTTAGAGGATTTGCTGAGAGCTTGTGTGTTGGATCAAGGTGGATCATGGGATAATCATTTTCCTTTGATTGAGTTTACCTACAATAACAGTTATCATTCTAGTATCGGAATGGCATCGTATGAGGCTTTGTATGGTAGGAGGTGTAGAAGCATACTTCAATCTCAAGGTTTTGATGATGTCAACAAGACTTAAGCTCATTCCATGTTTGCAAAAAGTCAAGCTTTCAATTTGATCAAGATACTTACACTATATACTCGTGGGGGTATATGTACTGTGAAGCTGCTTGCACTATATACCCGTGGGGGTATATACACTGAAGATAAAACCAGAAGCTTCTCTATTCTGAACTCTTCTCAAAAAGCAAGAGGTGCAAGCATATCATCAAGAATACATGATCAAGATCAAGGCTACGCATCATCAATGGAATGTTTTCATGCAAATCAAGCTTCATGTGAAAATGATCGTACAATTTTAAAGACTTGGACACAAGACTTTGGTATATCAAAACTCAATCTTTTAATTGATATACAAGTGTTCAAATAATTCATCATATCAACATATTGCATTTGCATATTTTAAAATTATTTGGAACTGGTATAACACTTTTAACTTAAGTATTTTTCTGAGTTTTCACAGTGTTAACCGATTAACCATATAGGTTAACCGGTTAACGGTCTCAAATTTTAAATTCTCAGGACTAACGTTCCAGTGTTAACCGATTAACCTATATGGTTAACCTATTAACACTGAACGAATTTTGAAAAATTGTTTCTTTTCAAATTCAAATCTTGTTTGATTGTTATACCTTTTCATTATTTGATTCATACACTTTTATACCTTTTTGAAATGGTGTTTTGACTCATATAAATTCTGAACATTTCAAAATTGAAAAACAACCTCCAATAATTTTAAAAATAATCATTCAATCAAATTTACTATTTTTCAAATACTTTCAAATATTTCAAAAAGTGTTCATACTGTTCATACCATTTCATATCCAGAATTTTTGAACACTTGTATTGATATTGAAAAGTGAATTTTGATCAAAAGGAGAAGATCAATCATTGTATTGATATTATTATATCACTCTCAAATCAAAGAATTACATAATTATTTCTATTGTGACTTGTGATCCAGGATTGTTGGATACAAGGGTTAGTGCTTGCAAGAGGATTGTTCTTGCACACTAGTTGTTGAATAGTTGTTAGATAGTAGGCCTCACCGGTTGATGGTGTGATAGGTTGTACATTCTAAAACTATAGTGAAAAATATCTTTCGTGTGGAAAGGGGAGTGGAGTACCTTTGGATTGTGAATGAAACCACTATAAATCTCTGTGTCCATTTTCATTCTGCTTTTTACTGCTTTCATCATCAAGATCATAACCAAGTAAAATTCAAGAATCTCGAAAAACTGGAAAAAGTTTCTAAAGCCTAACTCACCCCCCTCTTAGGCATACTCTGAACTTACAGGAGGTGTATGAATCCTTTGTATTGGTATGAGTCAGGCGAGAGTGTTGTACTCAGACCTGAGATTGTACAAGAGACGACTGAGAAGATTAAGATGATCCAAGAAAAGATGAAAGCGCCGCAGAGTCGTCAGAAACGTTACCATGATAAGAGGAGAAAAACACTTGAATTCCAAGAGGGAGATCACGTGTTTTTGAGAGTCACGTCGGTAACTGGTGTTAGCCGAGCTTTGAAATCTCGAAAGCTCACATCGCATTTCGTTGGTCCGTATCAGATTTCACAAAGGGTGGGGGAAGTAGCATATTGGATTGCTTTACCGCCGCCGCTTGCAAATTTACATGACGTGTTTCATGTGTCTCAGTTGAGAAAGTACATTCCAGATCCGTCGCATGTGATTCAGATGGATGATGTACAAGTGAGAGATGACTTGACTGTTGAGGCGTTGCCAGTTCGGATTGATGAACGAGAAGTGAAGCAACTGTTAGGTAAAGATATTGCCTTGGTGAAGGTAGTTTGGGGAGGACCAGCTGGAGAAAGTTGGACTTGGGAGCGTGAATATCAGATGAGGGAGTCGTATCCGACTCTGTTCCCTTGAGGTAATTTTCAAGGGAAAAAGTTCTTTTAAGTGGGAGATGGTTGTAACACCCCAAATTTATTGGAATACTCATTTAATTTATTTAAATAAGAATATTCGCATTTTGCTAATTTTCGGTGGTTGTTGTGGAATATTGAGAATTATGGAATTTAAGTTATTTATTTAAATAATAGTATATAATATGAATATATTAGTATTATTATTAATTTAAATAAATATAAGTTAACTAAGGGCAAATTGGACAATTGAGGAGGAGTTAGTGAGAGTAATATTGGAAAAGCCCAAATTATAGGCCCAAGGTTAGGTTTAACAAAAAAGGAATTGTGATGAGATTATGATTCATTTTGTTAGGCCGTGAAAAGAGTTGAGGCCAAAGCTCTGAGGAGGAGGTTTGAGGCAAAAGCTTCGAAAGGTTTTCTGAAAGATTTGAGAAGGCTTAGAGTCGGCAATTAAGGTATGGGGAGTATTGCCTTCATTGTTTTCAATGTGTAATTTCAATGTATTTAAGGCCGATTTAAGGGTTTAAAGGGTTTGAGGATGATTATGGGATAAAGGGAATTTGGCCTTCGTGGCCTAAATCTATTGTTGATATTTTAACCGTAGGGATTTATTTGGGTTAAAGGAAATTAGGTCTTCATGGCCAAAGCTCTTATTTGACATTTGTCTAGCTCTGTAGGGAAATTTGATAACGAGGAACTCTAATGATTGTGGTGTAGTTGTAAGGATTTATGGGATTTAGAGCGTAAATATGATACAGGATTGGCCTAATAAGTCGTAGATTTTGTGCCTTTATCGCCGTAAGACCTTAGGGATGATTTAGGGATGTTTTTGGGTTATTGGGGGAAGTGAATCGTGGGACTTTTTGGTTGATTTTAGGTTCTGGTGCGTAACAATGTTTTGTTGTCATCGCGTGTTCGCACAGCGAACGAAGCTCGTCCCAGACTCGCACTGCGATGAATCCTTCGCACAACGAAGAAACTTGCCCCAGACTCGCACATAGCGAACATAGCAGAGTTTCGCGAATTCTAATTTTGTGCAGCGATGCCTTGATGTTTTGATGTTGTGATTCCTTTGACGAATTAATATGAGTATGACTGTGAATTCTATGTGATTTGTACATGATTATATGATGATTCCTACGATGTAATGATTGATGAACTATGATGATATTTCCATGATTTTTGATGATGATGATTATGATGAATGATGATGCACCTATGATGTTATTATGAGGATGATTATTGACGTGTGCATCATGCATTCATGTGTATCCGGACTTCGGTTCAAGACCTTGATTTCTTTGGCTTCAATCCCATTGTGCGGATTTGAGGTATTTTGATGTGCTCTGGTTCTCCAGTAGAATCGATCCTATTGATGGGGATCTATTGAGGGTTGATGGCCCAGTGTCCATCGAGTTGTGATGATTTGTACCACATGCATTATGTCTTGTTGCATTTGCATTTATGAGATGATCTTGAGTAAATTATGATGTTGTGGCCTTTGATGTTCCTTGATGAATATGACGATGTTGAATATGAAAATGACGCCATTTTATATGTTGATTTCCTACATTGATTATCATGAATCGTTTTACTCACCCTACCTGTTTGAATGTTGCCTCCACGTGGGTAACGTGCAAATGGCCAGGTTTAGCCGTGGATGCCGTCGAGGGCTTTTGAAGTTTTTGGGTCATTGGCCATGGTGGTTGACTTAGAGGGTCATGCTCTAATAGTGTAACACCGGGTTGGGGTCTTTGAGTCAAACTTTATTTTATTTGATTTGGTTATTTTGCTTATGTTCCCGTATAAGGAAAACTTTGGATTATGCCTCTTTGAGTTCCGCTACAATTTTTAATATCTTTTGAGAAAACCCGTTGTTTACGGAGCTTTGACTTATATTTGATTTATTGGGAAATGTACGCCCTTTGAGGTGATTTTTATTGAATTTAATCTTTTACTCTGATAAATGTGAATATTTTGCCTTTTATTTTATGTGGTAGAAAAAGGGTGTTACATAAATACCTAAGAATAGTTTCTAAGTTTGCTCGCAAAGATATTGCATCTCCTGCCTACGTATCCTAACAAGGATAGAATCATAGCAATCGTAGTTCACCTCACTGAGGGTGGATGAACACTTGATTATGATCAAGGTTCAAAAGGGAACAAACATAACAATGCTTGTATAGAGTTTAACAAAACTCTCTATTCTAGGCTGTACACTCAAGGGGATTGACTTTGACAAATTCCAAGGGGAGTAAGTAAGCATGACAATGATCCTTACATAGAGTTGACTAACTCTATCCTAGGGTTCTAATTGAAGAAACAGTCCTAGTAAAGGTGGGTATTTTAGAATTAAGAAAAGTCTAAAGGCTAGTAGGTTCTAACTTAACTAAGCTAAGGTTCAAGATGACTTAACAAAGTCAAAGGGAGGGCAATGAACTATCTATGACCTGTGGGGTCAATGGAGAAACTTTCCTTTGGAATAAGAAAAAATGAGGCAACTGGATGAGAACTAACAAGTTCCATCACTTGGGGAAGGCTTAACAAAGTTAAATAAATAAGCAAGAACATGTAACAACATATGAACAATAGTCAAGATCAACATAAAGACATAGAGGTAACAACCATCAATGCAAGTAAAGAACATGTGTAACGACAACAAGTTCATCTATAACATTCAAACAAGATTGATGCAAACAAGTTACAACTTGAAGCAAGCATGTTATAAGTATCAAATGAGATCAAATGTAACCACATAAAACCATCTAAACATATATTGATAACAATTAAACAAGCAAAAACACAAGAAATGTTACAACAATAAAAGTATTTGTTCATGACTTCATGGGGGAAAGTAAACCAGTTTCATGGTAACAATCAAGTCAACATCAAACCCTAGTATGTTATGGTTCTAACAAGACACATAAACAAGTATAATGAGGCATGAAAAACATATTCAAGAGGTTACAACATCAAGCATCATGTTATGAATCACAAAGAAGTTCAAGGTATACCATTCATATCAAGCATTCACAAAGGTAAGAAACAAACTCTAAACATGTTATGGTTCTAACAAGACACATAAACAAGTAGAATGAGGCATGATAAACATATTCAAAAGGTTACAACATCAATAATCATGGTATAGGTCATAGATGAAGTTCAACAGGCCATTTTCACATGTATGCATTCACAAAGGCAAACATGAACATAGGAAATCAATAAGTCAAACATATTTGAACATTTAAACATGTTAAGAAACATATATGAATCATAAAAGACAAATCTCACAAGAAAAATCAAGTTTCATGTTGAAAACGTTCAAGAACACCATGGAAAAAACCCTAAAAACACATGCTATTCAAGTGGACCAAAGTATTTCGAGGATAACAATCATTGAATTATTTCTTCACTCAATGAAAATAGACATGTTAAGGAGTATTTTTCAAAAATAATAGCATCGATAGCATAAAAAATGAGCAAGTTATGATCATGGGAAATTGGTGCACAAATAGGGCAAAACTAGGTCAAGGCAAGGTAAGGCAACCTAAGGCCATTTGCATGAAGAAGTGGATCTCAGTAAAAACTTAACCAAATGAGGTGAAACAAAAGTGAAAATTATGTGTTTTTTAACAAGGAATTCAATGGTACAATTTGTTTTTTCATACCATGAACCCACAAGAAAACCCATAGCATCAATGGTAGGGCAAGTTTAGCTACAACCAAATGCAAGAGCATATGAACAACATTGTGTAGTGGTGTACTTTGTGAAACAAGTGTGAAAAAAAATCATATATGCATCATATATAGAGGTTAACACAAGAGAAAACAAGAAATGCACAAGTGGTTTGGCAGATTGGAATCATCATGCAAAATGGGACAAGTTTGGACCTAGTTTGTGACTTGAATTTTGACAGTCCCAAAAATACATATCTTGCTGCAAGAAATGTTTCATACATGACATATAATATACGTAAAACATGTCTAAACAATGTTTGAACTCAAAAGCATGGCTAGAATTCAAAGTAGCATGAGAAATGCAAGTTGTAGGCTTACCTCTTGTAGCCTTATGATTCAAGCTTGGGAAATAAGAAAGTCAGAGATCCTACAAGCTCCTTAATGGTATGAAAATACTCCAATGATGATGAGAAGATTCTCAAAGTAGCCTCCAAGCAAGCTAGTGGCCAGAATGCCTTGCTAGTGAAGAAATCACCAAAAAAATCCAAAGGTTTCAAAAGCAAACTTGCTCAAATCTTGTTACAGAAGTGTGAATCAATTATGGATTATTTATATAGGTAATATGTGAGGTGTGAGTGGTCTTAGAACTCAAGGAAGTGCAATGGTTTGATGGTTGCTCTCCAAAATGCAGAAAAGTCAACAGATGAGGTTTTGACAGTTGACTTCTTGCTTGGATGGTTTTCTGGCTAATGTTGTAACACCCTAATTTTCAGTAATTATTTATTTAATTAAATTAATTGATTAATTATGTGATTTTGTGCCTAATTAAATTAATTAATTTATGTGATTTATTTGAATTAATTAATTTATTAGATTTATATAAATTATATAATTTATTTGAGTTGTTTGGATTATTTCATTTATTGGACATATTTAAAATAATTGATGTAATTTGATTATTTAATTTATCTGATATATTATATTTGGTAGAATAATATAGAATTGTTAGATTAATTTATTTATTGGGCCTAATTGGGGTGTGAATAGAAATGGGTTAGTAAGCCCATTAGAAATTATGAGAGTTTTATAAAACAAGAGAAATGGGATAGAAGAAAAATAGAAAGTTAGTAAAGAGGAAGAAAGAGGCAAGCGAGAAAGAGGAGTGGAGAAGAAGAGAAGAATCAAGAGAGCTCAAGAAATTTAAGGTAAGGGTGGGTTTTTACTCATTTATTGAGATTATTTGATAATGATTAGTGGGTAGAAAAATGTTTAGGATAAAATCCCAAATTTTTTATGAGATTGAAAATTGTTAGATTTTAGTGATAATCTTTGAGATGTGTTAATTTAATTGTGTTTTAGAGTTAATATGTTGGTATACTATAGAGACCCATTCAATATTTGGAGTAAACCCATTAAAATTGGAATATGTATATTTGCTGAAGCAGTAGAAAACAATATGACTTCTTTTATTTCTCCTTACTGTTGCGCAAGAAAAACAGTTATAATGTGAACTTTTCATTTTTTTATACTGTAGCGATGGAATAATGTAATAGGCAATGAAAATCAACTCAATTACACAGGAAACTCTACTTTATAACTAACTGCTTCTAAGGAAGTGATACAAACTTTATGATGATTTGGAAATAATTAGTTGTCATATAGCCGCATAGAAATACATGTTTTATGTAGTATGAGGCTGTTCCATTCTTATTATGAAGCCAGTAATTTTCTTATTATTAGGCAATGAGATGTAGCTCTTTCATTTTGTTTCCCAAAATTATATTAATAAAATAAGATGAGGTTGCATAGAAATATTGAATTATGACTCTTTCTCTTCATTGTCTTGTTGCTATAGCGCATGGTATAATGTAAGTTATATATATAATAGATATTGTAGCGAACCTGTAGCGGTATTAAATAGTCCTCAAGCCTGTAGCACAAAATAAGATTAGGAAGTATCCTATTATATATGTTGCTGCAGCTGGAAAAAGAAAATCAGTAACGAGAGGTAGCCATTCATTCCTGTAGCGCTATATAATCCTTTTCTTTAATAGCAATAAATTAAGACTGAAAAGTAATTATGTATTGTAGGACTTTTCTTAAGACACCCAATGATATTTTAAAAAAAAAGAAAAAAAATGATGAAGATATTTTCATAATATTAATTAATATATTAATACTTCTCTTTATATATTATACTGTAGCGATTTCAAGAAACGAATGAAAATGAAATAAATAGTTCCTTCCTTCTGTAGCATAATAGTGTTAGACATTGGAATGTTTAATTAAATACTGAGTGTTTAATTAAATATTAAATATTCATTTAAAATAATAAATATTTATTTAATATTAGAACTATTTTAAATATGGAATGTTTATCCAATATTGGAATTTTATTAAATTTTGATTATTTGTTAAATTTTGATTATTTATTAAATATTGATTATTTATTGAATATTGATTGATTATTAAATATGATTTTGAGTAATGAATATCTATTGAATATCAAATTTAATTATTGATGATGGATTAATTACTTAATATTTAATCAGTGATGTGTGATTTGTGAATTGAGATTGAATTGTATTGATACTTGTGGATTACTTGCTAATTATGGTGATGATGTTTGAAGTAAGAATGCCATGATTTTTGAAAATGCGTGTGTATGTGCAAATGTGTGGTAATTCAAGTGTGATGAATTATTGAAGATATGCGTTGAAATTAAGATTTGTGTATGGTCTTAATTGCATACGGTTGTTGAATTTTGCATACGCATCATTTGTGTCAAGAGGCAATACTTGCTAGTTCCGTGGGAGCTAGTGACTTGTCCCAAACCTAGAGCGGGGTTTGAAAGCTTAAGGAATGAGCTTTTTGTGTGTTATTGGTCTAGGGAACGGACCCAATTTTAATGTAAAAACCGAAAAATAATAACAAGTGTTGGTACCACATAGCATGAGTTGCATTGAGTCTTGCATTGAGTTTTGCATTGAGTCTCATTGTGCATATGTTTGTGCTATGAGATTATGTGTATCTATGTGAATTGTTGAAATTGGTGAAATGGATTGTGTGTATATACTTGTGAATGATATGGTTACTTGAGTGATACTTTGTTGATGAATCTTTGAAGTGTGAGGATAATTGTAATTATGCTTGTATGCCTTAAATTAATTATCATCTTATAATTTCAATAATTATGCGAATTCTCACCCTTCTGTTAGACTGATATTTTATATGACATCGCTCAGGTACCGAGGAGTTGAGTTGCTTCTAGCGTGAGGTAGTCGTTGGAGTAGCTTGATTTGTGTCTTTATTTATTTGGGTCGAGTCATGCTCTGATTATGTAACACCGGGGAATGTTTCGATTTCATGTTTTGAGAGATACTTTATGTATTCTACTTCTTTCTGTTATTGTTATTTTGAATTATATGAAGTATTGACTTTTAAGCCTAAGTATTGATTATGAATGAGATGAGGATGAGACTTTCGTTATGTCTATCATTATTAAAGTAAATCCGCTGCTACATGCTAATGTGAAAGTGTATGAAAAGCATGAATTTATTTTAAGTGTTATTGAGCATGACATGTTTATGTGAAGTTTTGAAAAATCATGTGACACCCTTTTGTGAGATGAATGATAATTACTCTGATTTATTTATATTTATTCTGTGGGGTTTAGAAGGGTGTTACAAATGTGAGGTCTTGGACAGCTCTAGCACATCATTTGTGATGTGTTTGAAGTATTGTTTGAGCTGGAAAATGTTTGGAAATGGTTTTGGAAGGGATTTTGCAAAACATATTTGGAAATGGTTGGAAACTTGAAGCAAACTTGCAAGAACTTGGTGATTGAGTGAAGGAGAGAGTTCTAGCTGGTTTCTATCATGGAACTGGTGTAGTTTGGAAGTGAGAATGAGGTTCTATTTATAGCCAAGGGTCTTGAGTGAGAGGCATGGGCATATTGATTCAAAATGCCAATTTTGGCCTTCCAAACTTTGAAATCTTGTGTCAACCAATGCAAATCTCCATTTCTGAATTCAAACCATCCTAACAAGAGCTTATCCATATCCTAGAGGTCATTTTAATCATGCTTGAGAGGATAGGAAGTGACTGGTTGCAACATAGTTGGTGATTTGATGAGGGCAACCACCATAATTTTTTTTCTCTTTCTTCACTATTTACTTTTGCAACTTGCATTAAACAATGATTTTCTTCATTTCTTGTGCCAAATTCATGGGAGCTGATGCTAAACACTTTCATTTGAAATGTGAAGATCATAAATGATGCTTAAATCTTGATTAGAATTAATTTGAGAAGCTTTGGAATCAAGACATCCATGCTGAACTGGTTTTGCAACAATGAGTTTTTTCCAACTTGTGAACTTTGGTTCTCCCTAACCATGAGGAGTTATGGAACCCACTTTTACTTTTATAAAGCCCTCATTAGGTACTACAACATTGATATTTTAGTGAGGAACCCATTCCACTTGAAACTAGGTCAAAACCCCTCATTAAGTGTTTAAAATCCTTCACAACTTGATGAGCTCATAACTCCAAATCCATTCATTGTTTGGTTATGGGTCACTGGGAAATTTTTGTAAGTATCCTTAAGACCTTTCCAACAAGCTTTGAACCACTCCAATTGGATGTGTGGTTAGGAAGTTATAACTATTTGAAGTTTGATCAAAATTAGGGTTTTTTTCACTTACCCTTGTTTCTTGATTTGCAAGTTATCTATCAATTCTTGATTAAATCTCCACCGAACTTCATAATTTAATGTGATATGATTTTGGAAACAAATTTGGCTTCAATTTGGGGTAAAAACCATGTTGGTCAATGAGTTGACTTTCCTGATAGACGAATCAAACTGTTGAAAATCTCCGAATCGACTGTTGATGTTCTGGGTTCCCTGAGGCCTTGAAACTTCTTGGGTAGACTTCATTGGGTCATATGAGTCTCATGGACCACATTTACCTCATTGGAAAACCTTCTATACCAAAAGTCAAACTACAGTTGACTTTTCCAACAAGAAACCTTGATTAGGGTTCTTGCACTGCACTGCTTCCATTTTCTTGGTGACAACCTCAAATTGGACTCATTCTTGATCACATGTGATATAATTTATGAAATAGAGGATTGTTATATGGAGGATCAATCAAAAACCTTGACTGATCAATCCTTAGAAACCCTAATTTCTTGATTGTATGAATCCCTAATTCATCTGCATCTTGACAAAGAAAAACTTGAACTAGGTTAAGGTCAAATAATCAATGTTGATGCTCCTAGAATGATGGAACCTAAGGGGGAAATTTAGGGTATGACACATGGTCATGGAAACAAATATCAACATGTGAATCATGGATATAATAATATCATGGTCATGGAAACAAATATCAACATGTGAATCATGGATGAAAAGTTCAAGTATGAACAATTAGAGTAAGCATGAACTGAGGTCGAGATTGTGATGTGGCTTAGGGTTGACACTAAAACCACTTAATCATGAATACAATTTAAGATTTCAAACAATCATGGACAAGCTTTAAATACCACTTAATGATGAAAACAAGCTAGACATCACAAGATAATGAAAACAAGCTAGACATGGTCCAAGATATAAGAGTAACAACCAAATGTTCATGTCAAGGGTTCATTGTGATTACCACAAGTTTAAGCATTTCAAAAGGTTTTGAATATAATGAACATAAAATCTAACAAAGGCATTATATCAAAGCTTTAAACAATACGAAAAAGTTATCAAAGATGTATCAAAATTTCAATGTGGCATGAAAAGGCAAGCAAGTGTATTCACATCATACATCAAAGGCAAGGCAAATGTTCATGGTTAAACATTGAAAGTTAAAGGCATATACACATAAAAAATCAAGTATTAAAGTGTGCCAAACTTGGGCAAAAACCAATTGAAAAATGTTAATAACATCAAACAAGGTTCAAATAAGATGTATCATATTCACAACAATCACCAAGGTCTAAAGGAATTAAGAAATAAGACATAGAAAATCAATTAAAGACCTAAACACACATTAAAAAGTCACCCATTTTTTGCTAAGTAAACCTGATTGAAAATAATATATTTTCTTGGAATTTTTTCATATATTCACAAAATACGCATAACAAATAAGAAGTGTGCAAAAAATCAGCTTGAAAAGATAAGTGGTTTGAGAGATATGATCAATACAAAATGAAGAAAAATATAAAAATGACAAGTGCTAAAAAAATAAAGAAATGTCACATATGAGGTTTGAACTCACGCCTTTGGGTCACTACCTAAAACCTAACCACTGGGCCACTTGACTAGGCTTGAAGTACAATGCGCACATCACATAATATATTAAGAAAACATGTAAAATATGCAAAATAAAAACATCCAAAAGGTCTGGGGCGAGGGGGATTTGAACCCCAGACCTCAAGCATGCCAAACACTTTCAAACACACATAACAATCACTATGGCGCAATGCCCAAGTCATGAATCAAATGGAAACAAAAAATAAAATACTAAAACAAGTTCAAAGGTCAGAAACATGCGCCATCTTCTTCATCATCTTCAACCTCCATTTTCAAACTTTTCAAAAACTCAACTCTCTCATTTCTCAATATTTCCTCATGGTATAAAAATGAAAAATTCTTGGAATTTCACAAGGAACATAATGGTAATAATCAATTTCATTATTTTTCATCACATTTTAAATAACCTGATCTGAACCAGAATGAACCCTAATCTAAAAAAACTCACAATGAAATCACACCTTGCAATATTCAAACCAATTGATATAGGGAAAATGATCTTCACATCATGGCAAACACATTGGTAATTCAAATGTATGAGTAGGACAACAAAATCATATAGTTTTAAATGAGAGTGTATTTACTTATTGGAGCAAGGTCCAATGCCTTATTCTAGTGATTACAGAAGCAAGATAATGATTCAAGAAGCTCCCTTGATCCACTCAGATGCTTTTGCAATGCTTACTTTGGATTGAAGCAACCTCAATACTTTGACATGAATCTTCTTGCAAGAATGAAAAATGAAAACTTGAACTCCAAGGAAATGGCGTTACAGTTAAGAAATGGCACTTGGAACAGTTCAAGACATGTTTATGGATATTGTTTGAATGCTTGAATGGATTGGAAATGGATTGTATAAAGACTTGATGTGTTTTATGCAAAAAGTTAAACAAATGAGTGTTGAAAGTTGACTTTTTGATTATGAATATTTTTTATGAAGATGATTGTTTGGACAGCTTGGTTATGTGTTTTATAATGTGTGTGGATGGGTGGTTTGATGATTTTGTGAGTGGAGAAAGTTTTGGACAAGTTTGTGGAAGTGGAAGTTTTTTGGTAATAATGAGGTTTGGATGCAAATTCTGGTTTAAGGGATGTTTCTCAGTGTTTGTTGTGTGTTTTGGACTTAGGAAGTGGCCTCTATTTATAGGGAGAGGTTGAGGAATTGAGAGTTCTGCAGAAACCATGTTTTGGTGCAAATGGTTTGGTTGGATTCAAAGTGTAGTTCCATTGATCTTTGTGGTTCCAAGGCATAGTACCATGCCTTTCTAGAGTGGTTAAAAAGTTTAGAGATGTTTCTTCTGTGTTTAAAAGAGTTTGTCTGCAGAAGGAGCAAAGTATGGGCTCAAGACAAGTTGACTTCTTGGTTAAAGCCACTTTATGCAAATGGCATTGTGAACTTTCTTGCAAAACAATCCATAAATGGAATTGCAACTTGGTTAATGGCTCAAATATTTAGGTAATGCATCAAAAACTTGTGTAAACTTCTAATTAGGGGGAGACTTGCAAGTAACATGACCTGGAAAGTAAGACTATGTAGCTTTGGCTAGGATTTGCAACAACAATTTGCCAAGAACATGAACCAAAATTCAGGTTTTGAATGCTAACTTCATCTCTTCGAAACTCCTAGCTCAAATATGATAAAATTGTGTTCTTAGACTCTTAGGAAAGCTTGAAACATCCTCTACAACTTTCTTGTTGACAAATTTTCTTGATTCAAAAGGGATCGCGATGAAAAATGGCCAACAAGTGAGCTACATAACAAGGCATATTTTGTTGGAAACATTTCTAAGTGTTCTTGGTCAAAAAGCATTGAACCCTCCACTTCATGGATTCATATCTCCTCAACCATGCATCTTTTTAAAATCATCCCATAGGTTAAAATTGTAGTATGTAGAAAGATCTTCATTTTGGTCTTTGGAGTAAATAAAATGGTTGCTTGATGAGGAAGCTATGAGCTTGGAAAGTTTGGTAATCATAGAATTTCATAACTTAGAAAAAATCATGAAACCCTAATTTTTCCAAATCTTGATTCTTGGATGATTTTACTTGATTGTGTTGATTGATCATGACCCAAATCACATATTGTCATGATTCTTGACTTGTGGATTCCATGTTTGTCCAAAAAGTCAAAAGTGAAACTTGACTTTGATTAGTGGTTGCCTTTTGTATCAGATGAAATCCAAATTGCATACTTCAATGAAATCAAACTCTTGAGCTATTTGAACATTATGGATGGACTCCAAAGGTGTCTTTGAATATCTTGAATCATGCCATAAGGCTTGGGATCATGTCTTGGTCAAAAGTCAAAGGTGTAGTTGACTTTGGCTCAAAAACCTTAATTTGTGGACCAAATGAATTTGAAACTTCATAAACTTGTAATGAGGGCACAAAACACTTGATTGTTAATTTAGGGAAACTCTTGATCATGAACACTTGATATATTGATGATCAATCCAAGACTTTGACTGATCAACCAATATTCTCCTTAAAGCAAACACTAATTCACAAACAAAAACATAGCAAGACAATACTTTGATACTTTTAAGGGTTAGCTATGAATGAATGACACACCTAATATGTGTTGGATTCTATGCAAATGATGATGGAATATAGGGTTAGAATTTGGGGTATGAAAATACTGAATTGGTGAAAGTATTGGAATCAATGGTTAGATAACCATTGAATCAAAATCCACTCAAAGATATGTTCATACTCTATTGATCAAGTCTGAATATTGAGTCGAGTTTGACCAAACAAAAAATGTTGTATGTTTGTTCTTGTTTGACTTATCTTTTGATTCAATGAGACACTTGCTTAGATATAAATACAAAGTTTATGTTAGATCTCTAGAGAAGTTTTTACTTTGAAAAAGATAACTTCATAAATCTTTAAGAGGAAACTCTATTGTGTTTGTCTATACTGAATGACTTATCAAGCTAGATGATGATTAGATTTATGAAAACAGTTTTCTCACTTTTGTGTTAATGTTGTTGCTTGTTAGTTGTCTAAAGAAGAGACTTCAATATTCATTTATCACTCATGACTCTTGTTTTAATATAGTGTGTTAGTTCTGAATAGAATCTTAGAGACTTGTGACTGCCATATGATATCCCTGTCTAAGTCTGGACCTACTAGACTATGATGGTTGATAGCTTCTAAAAGTTGTCAGTTTCTGAGATTTAGAAGAAGATTTTTTTTTATTGTCATAGCAGTAGAAGTAAAAAGTTTTCTAAAAGCTTTTAAAATACTTGGTCTTTCATAAAGGTGAAACTTATCTAGTAGAATTGAAATATCTGCTAGATAAAGAACCTTTAAGTAATAATGTTTTCTCTTTTAGTACTTGCTATTACTATTCCTTGTTATATGAAACATCATTGTGTCCTTTTTATAGCACCCCAAAATTTGTCTTTCCGTTTTAGCAGCATCTGACTTTTGTTTCTTTGCATTTTTGCATTTCTACATTTTGCATAGAATTCGTTCTTGAGACACGGGATCAAGGTTTTCCTGTGGTTCAATTTTCATTTTTGGTGCAAGAGACGAAATAGCAAGCATCAGAGTCCCTGGCATTTATTTTGCGCAGTGGTCGGGCGACCGATTTTATTTTATTTTGCAAGGTATTTTCAGCTCAAAAAGCAGCATTCAGGCTATCTCAAGCATTTTCATGGTTATGATATTCGAGAGCAAGTTTCAGAAGCTGAACAGAGCTCAGAACAGTTGAAAACAGACAAATGTGCAGATTTCTCTCTAAAAGGCGCCAAATTCAAAATTTTGAAGGTGTTAATCGATTAACCAAATGTGTTAATCGATTAACCAAATCAAAATTAGGCCATATTTGAATTTTTGACAGTGTTAATTGATTAACCCAAATTGTTAATCGATTAACCAGTGCAGATTTTGCCTCTGCACGTGAATTCTCAAGAGGAGTCACTTTGGGGTCCAATTTTGATCACTTGGAAGTTCAATTTTACACCTTGCGAAGGATCTAGAACCATCTTGAATTTTGGTTAATTTCATTTTCCCTCCAAATTCCTATTCCTCATTCCAAACCAAATTTCACAAACCACATTCCAAGCCTCTCATTTGGATCCAAACCTAAGGGGTATTTAATTGATTTACTCCAAACCTCACACATCTAATCCTCATAATTTCATCCTCATTTTCAGAATTCATCTCAATTCTCTCAAGTTTCTCTCAACTTTTCCATTTTCCAAAACTTTCACCAAAGCTCTTCATCCATTGAATTCTTTGATTCTCCATTGGAATCAATGAATTCTTGAGCTAAAACCTTCATCCATCATCCTCATTGAATCAATTTCTTCATTCAATTTTCGTGCAAACTTGGATATGAATTTTGAGGTGGTGTTGGAAGTGATTATTTTGAGTAATTTGGCTTAATTTTGGTTGATCATCACTTCTATTACAAGAATTGGCTTGGATCTTGAAGTATTCCGGATTTCTTGCTTAGATCTACATGTTCGAAGTGAATCAACATTAACCGAAGCAATTCTCCGCTTCGAAGGTTGGAATTCTAGATCCATTGCATTTTTGAGCTTATTTTGCATAATCATGTTGATCTTCATTCTTGATTGATTTGGTTGATTCTTGATCCATATGAATTGTGATGGTGCTGTTTAGATGTGTTTACATCTTGTTTAGATCACTGTTTTTTGGTTTAATTTCGTGCACATTTGTTTACAAGTTCATGTCGATGATTGCTTAAGTGATAAGTTGCTGAAAAGTGCTTTTCTGTTGCTGTTTTCTGCTGTTGGAGCAGTGTTAATCGATTAACCAGATCAAATATTCAGTTTTTCAAGCGTTTTTCAGTGGTTAATCGACCAACATCTGGTGTTAATCGATTAACACTGTTCCAACATGTCTGTTTTGCTGTTTTTCATGCTTGTTTCGGTATCGTTTCACTTCGAATCATCATGGATCAGTGTGATGCATTAGGAGTGAGATGTTTTGGATATATATCGCTGTTCGTAATCTTTCAATTGTGATTTCGTCTACGCGCGTGCTTGCTTTCCACTTGGATGCATACTCTCGTATATGTTCGAAGTGATGTGCATTTTCTTTTGTTTTGCTTGAGTGTGAGAATCGAGTGGTCGAGACGCGCTTGTGGCGGCTGCTGCCCCGCACTTCTTTTCCTCCCACTTTTCTCCGATGATTGATGGCCGATGGCCGTAGGAGTTCGCTTCTCCCATTTCATCTCATCCTTTCTCTTTTGTGCTTGCATTTGCATGTTTGCTTGCCTTCTTGAATTTCTTTTTTTGCTCTTGCATCTTCCATTTGCATGCTTGAGGTTGAGATGTGCTTGTGGTGGCTGCTGCCCCACACTTTGTTCCTCCCTCACTTTCATTCTAATTGTGCATTGCATGTTTGCATCTCTTACTTGTGATTGATTCTTCTTCTTCTTTTGTCTTCCTTTGCCATGTTCCCTACTTCTAATCTTTCTTGTTCAAGATGGATTATGATAGACATTAAGTTCAAACCATGCATGCTAACATTAGGGTAGATTTCCTCTCTTTAATCCAAACTTTAGGTCCACTTTCCATGACAACATTAGGGCCGAGTGTCCCTTAGACCTTCTGTGCGTCTCTCTTCTCATCTCAAAACACATTCTAATTCATTTAATAAGTACGATGAACATTGTACGCTACGAGCCTTAAGCACACGGGGAATGATGAGTGAGGGGTCTCCTCTCGCTTGTCTAGAGTGTTTAGTGTATGTCCCATTTGGGGGCGATATGTGACGCATTCGTTCCTATATCATAGTCTTTAGTGCAACATGAATCACAAATCAAACTAATTCACTTCACTAAAAAACACAAAACAAAACATCAAACTTTTTCCTTCGAGATTAATTGGGAAAACCTTTTTCATAAAAAAAGAGTGTTGTTAAGCTTTGGTTCTACCGCAAACAGGCATTGTCCCTAACTGTTAGAATGAAGGTTTAACCCTACTCGGTTAAAACACTTAATCAACCTGTGGTTTCGTGTCGCCCGAACTATGTTTGCTCTGATTTCTCATACCAGATGAGAATACGTAGGCACAAGACGATGATGTCTTGGCGAGCAACCTTTCCCCACCTTTCACCCGTAGTTAGCCAAACTACGTTGACTCTGACTTTCCCATTGCACGAGGGAGTATGTAGGCACAGAGCGGTGATGCTCTACCGAGTCTCTTTTCTTTTCTTTTTTTTCCTATGAGCCTGTAGCGTAGATAGATGAAACACACCCTTAGATAGACAACAAGCGTGGATCCCGTCGAGTACGACGGACGTAAGGGGTATTCATACCTTCCCCTTGCATAACCGACTCCCGAACCCGAGGTTTGGTTGCGATGACCTTGTCTTTTCCTTTTCATTAGGTTTTCTTCGCTCGTTTCCTTTCGCTCTCTTTTGGGATAAATAACGAATGGTGGCGACTCTTCTGTTTTTCGCCGGGTGTTTTTCGTAGTTGCGACAACTGGCGACTCTGCTGGGGACCGCGATGGTTCCCTATACGAGTCAGTCATAGCGCTTGTTTGTTGCGTCTTTGGGTGTTTACTGTTGTGCAGTTATTTTTGCTTTATTACATTATATGTTGTATATTATTGCATTTGCATTTTGCTGCTGTTGTGCTGTGGGGTTGTTCCATTGAGAGATAAGTCGAACTCGGGCTTGGTATACACATATGATTAGTGTGGAGAGTAGCGGGAGCTTGTGTGGCATTTGGCCACACAATAGCTCGTGCGAAATTCACGTTCAGACGAGGTTTTTCTTTGGAAATATTGTATCCTGCGCATCTGGTGCAGTTGAGGGAATATTGACTTAGAGAGACTGTCGACTCTGGAGACCGTTCATTTGGGAAGTCAGTTATGTGAGGCCGCTTTGTTTAACTATGATACCAAACCAGAAATGGTGAACGTATCATTGTTTCTCGAAAGTTTGTGACGCTGACCACCCGCATAGGATGCCGTACCTTTCAAGACTAGAACCCACATGTGAGGAGGGATGGGTTTTGCAGGAAACTTGGCCTTCAACCAACCCTGGTTTTCTTGCCAGTGAGGACTTTTGATCCTGAGTACTCCGGTTTTCTATTATCTCAGTGTTCTGATTAGAGCGGAGCTCTGGTTGAGTTCAGTCAACGGCACAGCAGCAGATTTGAGCATTGGATACCTTGATCCCATGTTTGCATCTGCATAATCATTCTGCATTTAACATGGCATGTTTGTGTGTGTTACAGGTTCTTGTATGTCCCTTGACATGTTTAGATTGTCTAAGAAATCTTGCCATTCTTCCTTAGCAAACTCCAAAGCATCCTTCCTTAGTTTGTTTCTGCGTCTGGATCCATAAGACTTCTTTCTTCTGTGTGTCTTCACCAAGGATGCTGAAGAGGAGAGCACTTCTGAAGTTGTCTACTTGCTTGCAAGTTCTTCAGTTGATGTCTTGCTTTGATTTGCTTGAGTTGCTGTATTCAATAATGTTGCCTTCCTGAAATCTCTCTTTGGAACCCATACCTGCTTTTGCTTATGCATCTTGGTGTTTTAGGGATTAAGTGATGATGGAAGAAAGCTTACTAAAATCCTTTTATAGACGTGGTACATTTATTGTCTTGAGTATAATATTATTTAAGTACTGATTAAATAAGCATTTTAATAATGACTCTTGGTAATATAATCTAATTTATTAAGATTATCTGAATAAGTATGAATTTATGATTGATCTGTTCTAACTATCATTTCTGTGCCAGTTTCACTTTATTAGTGTACCTTTAGAAAATCTAAAGAAAAGTTCTGGAATATAAATGTGTGATAAAGAAGTATTTGTCTGAAAAACTTTTTCATTAAAAAAATATGGATTACAACTTTTTAACAACAAAAAAAGGGTACAAGATTATGTCTATAATCCATCCCTAGCCATTGCATCATGTTCCCAGCAGTGTCCGCTGTTGTTATAGTCCATCTCCTCATCTTGTGAATCAATCACTTCTTCCTCTTTATGTCTGGAAGAGAGCGGTAGAATGACTTGTTGACCTTCTTTTTCTTTGTCCTTGATCTCTTCATGCTTTTTATATGGGGACTTCAAGGAAGCTACTATTGAACCACCCTCTGAAGGTTGTTCAGGTGCTACTGAAGTAGCTTCTTTAGAAGCAAGTTGTGTTAAGAGTAGAGGTACAGTTGTAGAGGACTCAGAAGTAGCTCGCCTTTGAGGAGGTTGGATAGCCAAGTTGTGTTACGAAAGATGCATTATGACTCTTAGTTGTTGATGCCATATCCTTAGGATGGTGATTTATGAAAATGACTTAGGAGTGGGATGTTTTTATATTGACTTCTGTGGATACCAAGCGTCTAAAATTAATCCTTGTTTGATTCTTGGAACATTAATGACCACTAAGACTTCAATGCATGCACTTTACAAACCTTAATGACTCTTATTACTTGATTACTCTTTCTTCTTGAAAACTGATCTTTTGAAATGATGATTTGAGTTACATTTATTAGTGATATTTTTTTCTCTTTCCTTCTTTTCTTTTTATTCTTTTTGATGTGACAAAAGGGGGAGAAATAGTAATAAGTATTTAAGTGGAAATTGAACCCATTGAATACATATTGGTCATTTATTTTCTTGTCATTTATTTTCTATTACTTGCCCAGGGCCCATTTTGACTTTCTTATACACAGGTCTAAGTAAGATCTTACAAACCTTAGACTTAGCCTATCAGACCCAAAAGGAGCTTACAAAACTCATATTCTGGTGTTTCCAAGGAAAGTTAAAAAGGCCGACATATTTTAACTCTCTTGTACATAGTGTTAAGATGGAGCTTACAAACGTCTAACTTAGCCTATGAGGCTTAGAAGGAGCTTACAAACCTCGTATTCTGGTGTTTCTAAAAGTAGTTAAAATGCAGTCATCTTGGTGTTCTTGAATATGGAATTAAAGGGGAGCTTACAAACCTCAACCTTGGAACGGTTTGACTCAGGGGGAGATTACAAACCTCAGACCCTGATGTTGCTAAGAAGACTAGTTTATTTTTCTTGAAAAATAGTTCTTAATGCTAGAACAAGCTCAGGTGTGAACTATCAGACTTAGGGGGAGGTTACATACCTCATACCCTGCTGTTGTAGAGAAAATTAAATGCCCATTATTGTCCTTTAAATACTTGTAATTGTCATAATAAAAAAGGGGGAGATTGTTAGAATAAGACTTTTTCTTGTAATATTCTCTTTTAGTTTTGATGATAACAAAAGTATTAAAAGAACAATGGTTTATTTGATGCGTGTTTCATTTATGCAAGTTCTTGTTCTTTTACATAAATAATCAGAATCTTTTTTACTTAAGATACACTTGGAGTTGCTTCATTGCTAGCTTCTTGTGGCAGAGTATGAAGAATAATTTCTAGTATAGTTTGACAAAGACTCTAAACCGAAGGCCTCAACATTCAGACGAGTTTTTACACTTAGTAATTGTATATCAGCTTCTGGTACCATTCAGAGTTGGTGATGAAGCTGTGGACTATCCGTAGTACTGAAAGTTGTTGTATTATCTTATCATCCTGTCAGCTCGAGTCTACAAGATTTCAAGGCTCAAGAAACGCTGGTACATTCTATGGATGTCTGCTCTCAATGACTCTATTAGTACAAAACCTCTTGAAGACTCAAAGGTTAAACGTGTTACACACTAGATTCTGAAAGCGGATGTGCATCCATCTTCAACATCTCTTGAAATATAGAGCAAAAGCAAAGACACTTGATCAAGTCACTTTCTTAACAGCTAGTTTCTGGAAAGGCTATATATATGGTTGAAGATTCAAGGTTGAATTTTTAACAAGGATTCTTCTGTTGAAGGAGTTGCAAGATCAAGCAATTATTAACTCTATCTAATATGAAGATTTTCTGTTTTAGGGTGTATTTATAAAAGCCTTAAGATTTCTTACCCTTGTATATATTGAGAAATCTTAACTGATTTAGGTCATTGTTATGGTGATCTCTCGTACCTCTGATGCATGTATCATGTACACCTTGTTCTCTATTCTGCTGAGCCTTCAGTAGTTTAGATTAAGTCTCCTACTATGTGCTTAAGCAAAAAGTCTTGTCTCATTGGGATTCAAGTAACAAGTCTTGAGCCAAGATGCTTAAGCCATGTAAGTCTCATTGCTTAAGTGCTTGAGATGTGAAAGTCTTATTCGGCTAGTCTAATCGAGAAAAATAAAGTCTTAGACATGTGCTCTAAGAAAAGGTAAGTCTCAACCAGAAGACAGATGAGCAGGCGACTCAGTCTGATGGTGTGAGGAAAGGAAGTCTTAGACATGTGCTCTAAGAAAACAGAAGTCTCAACTAGAAGAAAGATGAGAAGGTGACTCAGTTGATGATATGAGCAAAGGGTAAGTCTTAGACATGCGCTCTAATCAAGGATAGTCTTAGACAGTTGGTCTGAGTAGTTGTAAAAGTCTTATGCAGAAGCATAAGCGATTGTAATCATGAAGTGATTATAATGAAATTCTCTTGTGAGACAAGGGGACTGGACTACTCTCAGTTAGGGGAGAAACCAATATAAATCTTTTGTGTCTTCTACTGTTATTTTATTTACTTTTCCTATATCCGTTGCCAATTGAATTAACTCAGAATCTGAACATGAGTTCTAATTTTGAGACTCTGATAAGAAGCTAAATAATGAGAAAACGCGAAACACAATTCAACCCCCCTTCTTGTGTACTTTTCACACCTTCAGAATTAACTGAAGAACTCATCTCAGGTTTGGTTTGATCATCACATAAACAAGAAGAAAAGAAGAAGAAGAAGAATAAAAATAAATGAACAAGAATCCTACAGGAATAAGAATCTTGTCAGAAAAAGGAAAAAATGATGTTACAAAAGACAGGGAATAATAATAACAAGTACCAAAAGAGAGAACATCATTACCCAAAGGTTCTTTATCCAACAAATATTTTATTTCCAATAGACGAGTTTCACCTTTATGAAAACATAAGTATTAAAAGTTTTTGGAAAATGTTTTACTTAAACTGCTATATCAGAAGTAAAGAATCTTCTTCTGAATCTCAGAATCTGACAACTTTCAAAAGCTATCATCCATCAGAGTCTAGTATATCTAGACTTAGACAGTGATATCATATGTCAGTAATAAGTCTCTAAGATTCTATTCAGAACTAGAACTTTATCTTGAAAAAAGAGTCATGAGTGATAGATGAATAAATTTTCTTCTTTAGACAGCTAACAAGCAACAATATCAACTCAAAAAGTGAGAAAACTGTTTCCATAAATATGACCATTGTAACACCCCACTTTCCCAAAATTAAATAAAATATAATTATTTCAAATAAACATCAGAGTTTCCCCTCACAAGTGGGATATCACATCAAATAATTCGACATAAATCTTCATTAGTTGGTTTTCAAAATAAACAGCGGAAATAATCATTAATCCCATATTCTCGGCCATCCGCCCAATTTACATAAAATTGTTCATTAACAAGTTCACCAAATACGATACGTCACAGGAGTAAATCAGGTTCAATATAAAACAAATAAACACTCAATTCCCGTGCTACGTATCAGAGCATCCTAAGACTCGACTCGCACACCACTATCCAAGCTAGCTAAGTACCTGGATTATCTGTACCTCCGAAGAAGCACATACCACAATAACAACAAAGGGGTGAGAAAACATGATCAAAATTATCGGTAATAAGATACATGAAATAAAGGTAGCAATCATATAAAATATCACCCAATATGCATCAACCACGACCTACTGTCCAATTATCAACCACAATACACAATAATGCAAATATGCAACTCTACACCATGCATGCAGTACCGACTCATTTGTTCATTCAATCGAACCCCAGATAGATCACATACACCCCTCCTTGGCAATGATCTATCCCCACCATTCTCCACAAAGGAGTACGGATGATCGCATACACTCCTCCTGTGCAACGATTTCATCCCACCAAAACACTATGATATGCACGACACCAAATACACAATAAATAACTAGAGCATGCTACGTGCACACGATCATACTGATCACATCATCATACACAACCAATAAATTCAAGCACACTAAGTGCACACGATCCTTCTGATCACATCACCATACATCATATATATATATATATATATATATATATATATATATATATATATATATATATATATATATATATATATATATATATATATATATATATATATATATATATATATATATATATATATATATATATATATATATATATATATATATATATATATATATATATATATATATATATATATATATATATATATATATATATATATATATATATATATATATATATATATATATATATATATATATATATATATATATATATATATATATATATATATATATATATATATATATATATATACATAACACCAATTAATCATATCAATTAAATCAAATATCATGGGAATTCATATTCTAACACCCAGTATACACTCTTCACCACCAAACATCATCCCTATACCCATCATGACCAAAGGGATCCTACCAAACATCAACATTGGATGGAACCACAAAAATAAAACAAGTTCTGTCACGCTCGCCACCCTGCTCGCTTAGCGAGGCTCTAGCAAACGTTCGCTACTTGCTCGCCTATCGAATGTGCTAGCGAAGGCAGACAGTGGCTACTGGAAGTGTTCGCTACCTAGCTCGCCTAGCGAGTCCCTAGCGAATGCTCGCTACCCTGCTCGCCTAGCGAACCTGCTAGCGAGCGTCTGCGATACTCCAAACCCTCATTGTCCAAAATGTCACTTTGATTAATTCCAAGCTTATCATTCTTCATCCATCTTCTACCTATTATTACTACCACTATTATACACTACTCTAATCAATTGTTCCTCAAACTTTCTCTCCAGAACCAAAACTCATGGTCATTACCAAAACCCAGAAGTTACACAGAACCCCACAAAAATCACAACTTTGCTACGTTACGCAGAAACTCACCAAAATCACAATAATATATGCCCAAATTCATCAATAGCAGCAACAATCATAAACATAATAATGTTCATCAAATCCCTACGGGGTTAAGGAATTCCCTCTACCCAATTCATGTAAAATACCAATCCCAATCAGTTTCTCCCCCCTTACCACGATTAATTGCTCAGATTGTTGAAGAACTCTGAAGAATGGGTAGCCCTAGCCTTGCTTCTCTTCTTCCTTGTTCTTCCTTCTCAACCTTTCTCTAAAACTGATTTATCGTGTTCTCTTCTCCTCTTTACCCCAAAACCCTTCTTATATCTCTCTTATTCCCTATTTTACTTATTCCATCCACTAATAATACAAATAATAATAATAATAACAATATTACTATTAATTATTAAATTATTATCATTATTAATTATATTATATTAATATTAAACTCTATAGCTTATTAAATAATCCCTATAATTTAAGGACACCCACCAACGCGCTCAGACACACCCCCACATAAGGACACACCACAATCAAATAACACTAAAAAGACTAAATAATTAAAATGGGTGTTACAACCATCATCTGGATTAGTAACATTTAGTACAGACAAATACAACAGAGTTTCCTCTTAAAAGATTTTTGAAGTTCTCCTTTTCAAAAAAACTTCTCTAGAATTCTAACAGAAACTTTGTATTTATATCTATGTAAATGTTTCATTGAATTAAAAGATAAACCAAAAAAGAACAAGTATACCTTTTTTTATTTTTCTCGGTCATACTCGATTCAATATTCATACTTAACCAATAGAGTTTGAACACCGCTTTGAGTGGATTCTGATTCAATGGCTATCTAACCATAGACTCCACTAGTCTCACCAAACTCAGTACCACCTGTCGCTTGCGCGAAAATAAGGTGTCGGCATGACAGAAGAGTCGCCACCTTTTGTTATTTATCCCTCAGAACGGGAAATGAAACAATCGGAAAAACCTGACGAAAAAGGGTAAGACAAGGTCATCGCAACCATTGTCTGGATTCGGGAGTCGGTTACGCAAGGGGAAGGTATTAGCACCCCTCACGTCCGTCGTACTCGACGGGATCCTCGCTTGTTGTGTTTACTTGGACGGGTTGGTTTTATTCTATCTACCTATCAAGGCTGGCTGAAAAAGAAAAGAAAAATGACTCGGCAAAGAGTCACGCTTTATGCCTACGTATTCTCATCAGAGAACGAGAAATCAGAGTCAACATAGTTCGGCCTACGACGGGTTATGGGGGAAGGTAGCTCGCCAAGACATCGCCATCTTGTGCCTACGTACTCTCAACAAGCATGAGAGATCAGAGCTCACGTAGTTCGGGAAACTACAGTTTATTTCCTGTCTTTTACGAAAGAAGTGTTTTTTATTGTGTTTGCGATTTCAATCGCACTAGAGACTATGACCTGAGAGTGAATGCGTCGTATGTCACCCAAAGGGTACCATACTAAACATCCAGACTGTGGAAAAGAAACTCTCCCACAATCCTTTCTCAGATAGCTTAAGGCTCGTAACGTACGAAAGAAATCATTCATGATTACTGTATCTTAAACTGTTTTGAGATGAGAAGAGAACAGGCCCAACTAGGAGGGAGACTATCAAGTCCTACTGTTGTCATGCCATGGATTCATCCTATGGTCAAGGTTTGAACAGGGAACTCCTAGAAGTTGTCATGCATAGGTTTCAACCTAAAATTCTATCATCAAATCCTTATCAAAGGAAATGAGAGTCCTAAGGGATCATGTCAATGATACACCAAAACAGACAAAGCATCAACTTTAAACAGTAAAATGCATGCAATGCAAGTGAGGGAGGAAATGTGTGTGGGGCTTCAGCCTCCACAAGCTCATCTCAACCTCAAGCCAGAATGAAATAACAGTAATCATACTGAAATATAAACAACATGCTATCAAGCAATAACAGTAAACTGCAATCATACAGATAAAATGAAATAAAATGCCATCAGGCAAAACAAACCACATGGGCAAGGGAGCTGAGCTCTACCGAATACCCGCAAGCAAAGCCACACAGTAACAATACAAGCAGAGGGAGCAACTCAACCTTTAGTGCAATCATGCTCCTAGATTCTACCTATTCTAGATATGGACTTATTCTAATGCATCAAACAAGTCAAACAAAACACAGCAATACAGAAAAGAAAACAAAAGAAAGCAAACCAACTCCTCTCAATTCCAAGCTTCAGCTTTTCCAGAATAATCCAGTCTTCATACTTCAATCACTCTTGACAAATATCAATTTGCTTTTCCAGGTTTCAACCCTACAACATAAGTTTCAACTTATCTTCTCCCTTAAGCTTCAGCTTCTTGATCAGCTCCACCTTCAGGCTTCTCCTAATCTTGAGGGATCTTCAAGTATCAACTTGCTCTTGTTGCTCTTCAAGCTTCATCTGGAATGGCAATACTCAAGGATTCATCCTCTTCTATACTCTTCAATGAAGTCTTCATCTTCAAGCTCAGGCTCAGCATCTCTCAAGATAATCAAACCAGAGAAAAATCACTTACTGGATAAGCTGGGGGATATTGAACTGCTTATTTGACCACCAAAGGTGACCTATAAGGGTTCAACATCAAAGGAATGGTTCCCTCAAAATTTCTACTTCCTAGGTACATCAATTATCCCTCCAAAGGAGAGAGGTGTATACCATGGAAGGACTTTGAATCATAGGGAGGAATGGAGGTGAAAGATACCATCCATGTTTAAGAAAGAAGTCATCTACATCTAAACTCTTCCTAATCCCTAACCCTAAAACAACAACAAAAAGAAAATAAGATCAAGCTCTCAAGCTCCTCAATGCATCTTCAAGTCTTCTACTATTCTCCTCAATGCTCCTTAGAACAAGATCAAGCTCTCCAAGCCCACAAAGCAAAGCAAACAAAAATACAATGCCCTAAAGGCAACACAAACAATCAACCAATACAAAAATCAACTAAAAATAGTACACTATTATATTAAATCCTAATATAATTTCTAAGGGATCCTACATACCTACCCTTATTACCTTATAGGCCCCATAGTCTAAATTGTCCTAAAAACCCAAAATCTAAAGTTATTATGGACCTATGTTGAAGTTTAACCTAATTCTACACAACCTAGAATCATCTAGCCAAAACTATCCTAAACATCATCACAAAAATATGGAATAAATCCAGGGGGAACCTAAAACATATATCTAACTACCCTAAAAAGATTGACCTAAAAATACTAAGGTATCTACCTAAATAAATTCTACAAAATCATATATCAATATAAAAGAAATAAAAGCAATAAAAGAAGAAAATATGGAAAAAATATTAAAATGCATGATATGAAAAATGTTTTTATTTTATATTTTTCTAGACAGAAATATGAAGTGGGAGAAAAAACTCCCATGAAAAAAACATTATTTTTCAATTTATTATGATTTTCAAAGTATGACATAAAATGGAGAAAAATAAAAATGAAAATGAACCAGGGGTGCAAGAAGTAAGCAGATCCAATTCATAATGTGCTTGGGCCCAGAAGTGGGGGTGGGAATAGAATTTTGCTAGGCCCAATGTCTAAATCAGAAAACATTTATTAAAATCAAAAGAAAATAAAAAAGACGCGGTGCAAATAGCCATGAATTATAGTGCAAAACTCAATTGGGCCACGAAGAGGGGTGCGGGTATCAATGGTCACTTAAGCCCAGACTTCCTTGTTTAAATGAAACGCAGCGTTTCATACGCTCAGGGTTCCCTCCAAAAACGAAATCAAATGTGAGCCTTTGGATCTGGTCTTGAGTCAATTGGTCAGCGTGCATCCAACGGTTAAAACATCATCATCAACCTTGGGTTAGGGTTTTCTGAAACTTCCATTAAAACACAGCTCCATGCACTCATCTTCCATCCCTTCGTGCTCCTTCATTTCAGCATCAATTTCCAAGATGTAAAACACAAACTTACTCCATTTTCACCCTGATCACGCCTATGGTATTGGATTCCATTGAAACGACCTCTATCATCAAACCCGAAGGTGAATCCAAACTAATCTCAAAATATGATCCATACTCAACTTCAACCAATCTCAGATTTCTTTATATCAAAATTCTTATCACATTGCCCTAGTCAAAACTAGCTATTAATCTTGCATTATCACTCATTGTGCCACGAGTTCTTGCTCATCAAAGTATTGGTATCCATAACTGAAACTTCATCAAATGCTTTCAAACTCTCCAAAATTGATCACCTATTGGTCTCTAACAATTCTAAACTAATAACTTAACCTAGCCATGCCTAAATAATGAGGTGAAAGAGATTTTGCAAACCTGGCTTCTTGATATGGTAGATGATGAAATCCTTGCTTTCAAGGCTTGAAACTCTTCAAGAATGATCCTTGGATGATGAAAATTCTTCTGTTTGCAAAAGATTGGAGGGAGAGAGCTTGTACTTCAAGATTCGATGGTAATTGCCTTCTTGCACATTCAATTGGAACACCTTCAATCTTCCATTAATGGAGCTTCAATTCAGCATGCACACACTCAGAAGGATCTATGGAGAAGGTTTGTGAAGAAAAAAAGGATGGCAATGAAGAAGAATGAAGAGATTGAATGTGACTTGCAATGGAAGCTTTTGGATTTCACTCTCTCTTCTCTACACCAATTAACACCAACCTTGCATCTGAGCAAGTTACAAACATCTTATAGAGAGGTTTAGAATCATCTAGAACCCCCTAGAACAATCCAATGAGAAATTGATCTTTTCATGTCATGGTATTTTGATTTCTCATTCTCCTTACATGGTATCTCATGCCAAGCATCATGTAACTTCCCATTCTGACTTGAATTTATCCCCACATGAGATTTAGGACAAGTTACAATGCATATCTTCCTTGTTTATTGAGTTCTTTTGGGTTTTGCCTTTGTACCTTAAGATGCAAGTAATCAAATTCCAAAGCATCCCTATGATGCAAGCCTCAAATCAAAATTGTGGCTGAACCATTGTTCTTAGAATGTCATTTGGAGTCAAAATGACCTATTACATGACATGGTTTGGACTTATAACTTGGGATTTCCAATTTTCAAATTCACTTTAATTAACTTATGCCTCATTTTTAGGCCATTTTTATCACTTTTTGATATGAGCCTTCTCAACATCTCATGACCTCCTTACTAGCCTTAAAACATTATTCTAAGCAAGTTTGATGTTGAAGATTTTTCCATTTGAAGCTTGGAACTAGGAGATATGGCCTTATGCTTGAAATGACCTATAATTTCCAAATGACCAAAATGCCCTTGGCTTGTTAAAGCCATAAGTTGAGTTCTACAAATCCTATCAAGGACTTCTAGTACTCTCTAGAAATATAAGAAGATTATCTTCAACATTCATGTTGACCAAGAGTTCATAGGAATCATCCTACTAGGGAAAAAGTTGTCTGCAAGTTGGGTGACTTTCAAGGACCCAGATTCACATACCTCAGATGACCTGTAATTTGTCAAAACCATAACTTGAGCTCTACAAATCCTATCAAGGACTTCTACTACTCAAATTAAATCTAAGAACAAGATCTACAACATTCATGTTATGGGGAAGATGAGATGACAATCACATCTTGAGCTAAACTGCCTTGAAGATAGGGATTAAACTAGGGGATTTTGCACTGTCAATCCTTAGAAACCCTAGCTTAAAACTTCTCAAACTCCTCAATCATGATGAGTTGGTCTAGGAATCATCCTTATAGTACTTCAATGCATCATTCCATGATCACATGGCTCTTGGATTAGGTCTCAACCTTCTCCAAATCATCAGTTGACCTAAGGTTGACCCAGTCAAACCCTAGTTCTACCACTCATGGTTGAATCTTCTGAATTCTTGCACAATGACCTCTCTTGGCTTCATGATGGCTTTCAAGACATCTCATCAACTTTCTCAAAGCTTCAAATCCATCCTCATAGTCTCAGAATCATCTGAGGAGCTCCCACAACTCTCAAGTTGTGAGACACACAACCTTGGTTTCAACCAATCTCTCTGAGGATCTCTTGAGTTCTCTGACAAAGGTATCAACCTTTGAACCTTTGAATAACCCTCTTGGCTAGCTTCAAAGTCTCATACAACTCTTGATGGGTAAATAAATGTTGGTCAAATTTTGGGGTGCAACAGTTGCCCCTATTCAAACGGCTTGAACATGATTGGGTGAGCAGCGGACGGCTCTCAGCCAATCGAGGTGCGAGACGGTTGAATACCGATAAACCCGGAAATTTGCCAACTGCTCAAGTACACGGTACTCAGCCGGGGAACGAATCTTCGAACACTGAAGTACTAACTGCACGACAACTAGCTGGAGACATACTGATCTGACATCGCCGTCGGACAAACAAAACACCCAACATCGCCGCTGGAAAGCTAAAGCATCTGACATACCCAACATCGCCGCTGGAAAACCGAAGAATCTGATATCGCTGTCGGAAACAAAACATCCAACATCGCCGTCGGAGGACTGAATCACCTAACATCGCCGTCAGAAACAGACGTCCAACATCGCCGCTGGAGAAATAGAGGATCTGAGAAGCATCCAACATCTCCGTTGGAAAACTAAATCAACTGAGAAACACCCAACATCGCCGCTGGAAAACTAAATCACCTGACATCGCCGTCAGACACAAACATCCAACATCTCCGCTGGAGAAATGACAAAGAAACTGACATCGCCGCCAGAAACAAACATCCAACATCGCCGCTGGAGAGATACATCATCTGACATCGCCGCCAGAAACAAACATCCAACATCGCCGCTGGAAAGATAAATCATCGCCTGACGTCGCCGTCAGAAACAACGTCCAACATCGCCGCTGGAGAAATAGAGAATTTGAGAAACACCCGACATCGCCGTCAAGTACTCAACATAATCTAACTTCGCCGTCAACCCTCAACATCGTCTGACCTAGCCTTCAAAACACACATCCAACATCGCCGCTGGAGAACTAACATAATCTGACCTCGCCGTCAAAACAAACATCCAACGTCGCCGCTGGAGAACTAACATAATCTGACCTCGCCGCCAGAAACAAACGTCCAACATCACCGCTGGAAAGACACACACATAATCTGACCTTACCGTCAGGGTGAAGAAACTTCATTGGGGAATTGGTCACACGGTAACCGGTGGTACATAGTCGATCATGCCATCAGGCATCCAAAGAAACTGTCGGGCATCAGCCGGACTTCAACCATCAGGTTGATCATGCCATCAGGCATTCAAAGGAACTTGTTGGGCATCAGCCGGACATCAACCATCAGGTTGATCATGCCATCAGGCATTCTGCATTAGTTGAGAGAATTGCTTCATTAGCACGGTCAGACTTCAATCATGGAGTCTTCAAGGGGGATTTCAACTTTGCCGTTGGAAAACCTGCTAGGGAGGATGCTTCGCCGCTGGGGATTCTGGAGAACTATCAAGTAAATCCGCTCCGGGGGTCCAGAGATCATTCTGGAGATTTCAACTCTGCTGAGGACTTCAAGAATCATCTTGGGCAAATAACTCGGTCGGGGACCTTTAAGAATCATCTTGAACCGATAACCATTCTGGAGATTTCAGGAATCATCCTGAGCGAACACTCTGTAGGGGTTTCCAGGAATCATCCTGGGCAACTCTTGTTGGGGACAAACCAATCATGGCTTGAGCAACTTCCAAGGATTCGGCTCTCTTGGGGCTTCAGGAATCATCCTGGGCAACCTTCACTGGGGACTCTACTGGGGTCTTAAGAATCATCTTAAGCAAACGGTCCTGCTGAGGAATTCAAGAATCATCTTGAACCGAAGACTTCGCTAGGGAGCTCGAGAATCATCTTGAGCCAGCGACTTCGTTGGGGAGAGTGTCAGGAATCATCCTGAGTAATCAATTATGCGGCGGAGCACCTGCAAAACAAGAACGATAACAACCTAAATCATGTTTATTATGCATATGCTTCGGCAATGGCGCAATGCTCCACACGGTGGAAATGTTATGCGTTTATGATAAATGCTATGCAATCATGCATAATGATGCGATCCCATCAGCAAAATAAATGCCGAAGGGAGAGATCCTCCTGTCAAGGAGAAAGAACTACTCAGGTAGAGGAATCATCCTGCTGAGGAGATCATGGTCACGCCAATATCAATTGGACTCCGCAGGGGACACAACTTCAGTTGACTGCTGCGGGGGAAACAAATTCAGTTGACTACTGCAGGGGGATGAAGCTCTACGAGAACCTGGACCTGCTGAGGGAAAGCGATATCAATCGCGGGAGTAAACTGCGTGGCCTTCATGGCTACTCTTCTGGGGATGATAACTCTGTGGGGAAACAACTTCAGCTGCTCAACACTCCCACTGGGGAAAAACCAATCATGGTCTGAGCAACTTCCAAGGATTCGACTCTCTTGGGGACCTGCAAACTCGGCTGAGGAAGGAGAAATCATTCTACTTCGCGGGAGGGTACGAACCTGGGGGAAATACAGCATCAGATGTTCAACGCTCTACTGGGGAAAACCAATCATGGTCCTAACTGCTTCACAGGAGAGAGTACGTCTCTGCGGGGGAATCTCAATTCCGCTGGGGAAGAAGGAATCGTCCGACTTCGGGGGAGAGTACAACTCTGGTGGGGAATTTTAACTCCGCTGGAGACTTTAGTCTGGCACCATCAGTTGCTGCATACTTCGGCGTACGAATAGTTTCCTACGAAACCTGCACTTGTGACCCTATGCGGGGGATGAACACGAGCTCCGGCGCCTGAACATTTCTATGAAACCTGCACTTGTGACCCGGTGCGGGGGGAAAGAAATCATGCTTCGGCGCGTGACTCAGCTGAGGGGATGACGTTCCTTCAGGACGCATTTGGTTGGGGAGAGAATCATCTCTGCCTGGGGAGACATATCAATGCTCATTATCTCGCGTTCAGACTCTGCGGGGAGAGGCTACTGAACTCTGCTGGAGAAGGAGGAGTCATCCTGCTTCAGGGATGCGCACAACGCATTGTCTGGAATATGCTATACCTGTAACAACACAAACAAACAGACAAGATACCCTTCTCAAAGGGACCTATCAGGGTTATTGTCTCGTGACAATATTCAAGTAATTAATTGTTTCAACAATCAATGGCCTGGGCCAGTAAGTTTATGTATGCGCATTTTATCAAAAACATCGGTGTTTTTTCGCAAACAAAACAGATAAATGCTAAACAGGCAAACAGAATTGCTGAATAGTATGCATTTTATTGATAATGAACCCCTGAATGGGTAAAAAAATGTTTTACAACAGATGCAAGCTCCTGGAATGAGGAAGCCGCGCAAAAATAAAACATAAATATACATCAGTATATACAAATGTCGGCAACGAGGCGTAGACGAACACCATGAGTTGATCCCTCTAAGACCCACTCGACTTCGATACTTCTCCGACGCTTCAACTTCGGAAGAGATTGATTCAGATAAACGGCCCTCAGGTCCTCCAAACCACTAAACAAAGAAAGTCCACACGCGGAACGCAGTCATTTGCTTATTCAAATCCCTAACTTTTGCGTGAATCGCCCTTTGCGGGTTTTCAGTTCACCGGGATACCCTTTTTTGCCGAAGCCGCCCAGTGTAGGTTTTCGACTTCGCGGGTGTACATTTTTTTCAATATATCCCTAATTTTTGCCCGAACCTTTTATTCTGTTTTTGGTTCGCCGGGATGCCCCTTTTTTGCCTGGACTCTCTTTTTTTGTCCAGCGGGTCGCTTTCAAGCAAAGTATTTTTTAACTGCGTCCACGTTCACCGGGGATGCAAAATCTTCACCATCCATCGTGGATAACAACAAAGCTCCTCCCGAGAAGACCTTGCTGACGACGTACGGACCTTCGTAATTCGGAGTCCACTTGCCCCGGTGATCGGAGTGTGGCGGAAGAATCTTCTTCAGGACGAGATCACCCGTCTGAAAGCTTCTAGGACGCACCTTCTTATTATAAGCTTTCTTCATTCGGCTTTGGTACAGACGACCAAACGCAATCGATGCTAACCTCTTCTCGTCCATCAGGCTGAGTTGGTTCAAACGATTCGTAATCCATTCTTCCTCGTCGAGTTTCACATCAACCAAAACTCGCAAAGAAGGGATCTCCACTTCTAACGGTAGGACAGCTTCCATACCGTACACCAAGGAGAAAGGAGTTGCCCCGGTTGACGTACGTACCGTTGTACGATAACCGTGCAGTGCAAATGGCAGCATATCGTGCCAGTCTTTGTATGTCACAACCATCTTCTGAACAATCTTCTTTACGTTCTTGTTGGCTGCTTCAACGGTGCCATTCATCTTCGGCCGGTAAGGAGACGAGTTGTGGTGTTCAATCTTGAAACTCTGGCACAGCTCCTTCATCATCTTGTTATTCAGATTCGAACCATTATCAGTAATTATCCGCTCAGGAATTCCGTAACGACAGATGATGTCCCTCTTTATGAACTTAGCCACTACCTGCTTGGTCACATTAGCGTACGAGGCTGCCTCCACCCACTTGGTGAAGTAGTCGATAGCTACCAGAATGAAATGATGACCGTTGGATGCAGTGGGCTCGATCTTTCCTATCATGTCGATGCCCCACATGGAGAACGACCACGGGGAGGACATGACATTCAACAGGCACGGCGGCACATGATCTTTATCAGCATAAATCTGGCATTTATGACATCTCTTCGCGAATCTGAAGCAATCCGACTCCATCGTCAGCCAGTAGTACCCTGCTATCAGGATCTTTCTCGTCATGGCATGCCCGCCGGCGTGCGTACCAAATGTGCCTTCATGGACTTCTTCCATGAGCATACTCGCCTCTTTCTCATCTACACATCTGAGTAGCATGAGATCGTGATTTCTCTTATACAGCACTCCATCAGGATTGAGATAAAAGTTTCCAGACAGCCTCCTCAGAGTCTTCTTATCTTGGGTTGACGCACCCGCAGGATACTCCTTAGTCATAAGGAAAGTCTGGATGTCGTGGAACCATGGCTTGCCGTCGGCGGCTTCCTCGATTGCAAAGACAAATGCCGGTCTATCAAGACGCGAAAGGACAATTCTTGGAGCCTCATTCCAAAAATTGACTTTATACATTGAAGCCAACATGGCTAAGGCATCAGCCATCTGATTTTCTGCTCTGGGCACATGATGGAGTTCCACTCGATCAAAGAACGGAAGCAGCCTCCTGGCGTAATTCATGTACGACACCAAATTCGATTGACGAGTCTCCCACTCCCCTTTAATTTGGTTGATCACAAGCGTTGAGTCACCATATACGTCCAGATTCTTGATTCTCAAATCAATTGCCTCTTCTAGACCCATGATGCATGCTTCGTACTCCGACTCATTGTTGGTAACTGGAAACGTCAGTCTCGCAGTAAACGGGATATGGGATCCGTGGGGAGTCGTGATGATAGCCCCGATGCCACTTCCATAGGAATTAACCGCCCCATCGAATATCAACTTCCACTGGGATTTCCTATCTGGCCCCTCGTCGGGCAACGACTCATCGCAATCCTTTGCTTTGAGAAACATAATATCCTCGTCAGGGAATTCGAACTTCATCGGCTGGTAGTCCTCGATCGGCTGTTCGGCAAGGTAATTAGACAATACGCTTCCCTTGATGGCCTTCTGGGACACGTACTGAATATCATATTCTGTTAACACCATTTGCCATCTGGCAATCCTGCCCGAAAGAGCCTGCTTCTCGAAGACGTACTTGATCGGATCCATCTTCGAAATCAGCATAGTGGTGTGGTTGAGCATGTACTGTCGTAGACGTTTGGCAGCCCAAGCTAGTGCACAACACGTCTTCTCCAGCATCGAGTATCGAGATTCACAGTCAGTGAACTTTTTACTCAAGTAGTAAATGGCATGCTCCTTTCTGCCCGTCTCGTCGTGCTGACCGAGAACACACCCCATACTGTTCTCAAGAACTGTCAAGTACATGATTAATGGCCGTCCAGCCACTGGGGGTATCAAGATTGGAGGTTCTTGAAGATACTGCTTTATCTTATCGAATGCCTTCTAGCAATCTTCATTCCAAGTAATTGCCTGATCTTTCTTTAAAAGCTTGAACATCGGTTCACAAGTGGCCGTGAGCTGAGAGATAAACCTAGCAATGTAGTTTATTCGGCCCAAGAAACCACGAACTTCTTTTTCTGTTTTCGGCGCTGGCATTTCTTGAATGGCTTTTATTTTCGCAGGATCAACCTCGATACCTCGTTCACTAACGATAAACCCCAGCAACTTTCTGGACTGCACTCCGAAAGTGCATTTGTTAGGATTCAACCTCAACCTGAACTTCCTAAGCCTCTCAAAAAGCTTCAATAAGTTGACCAGATGCTCTTCCTCCGTTTGGGACTTCGCAATCATGTCATCAACATAGACCTCGATCTCATGATGAATCATATCATAAAACAAAGTTACCATTGCTCGTTGGTAAGTGGCCCCTGCGTTCTTCAGACCGAAGGGCATTACCTTGTAGCAGAATGTTCCCCAGGGGGTGATAAACGTCGTTTTCTCCATGTCCTCCGGCGCCATCTTGATCTGGTTGTAACCGGAGAAGCCATCCATGAACGAAAACACAGAGAACTGGGCTGTGTTGTCGACCAACATATCGATATGAGGCAACGGGAAATCATCTTTAGGGCTCGCCCTATTCAAATCCCGATAATCGACGCACATGCGTACCTTACCGTCCTTCTTCGGTACAGGCACTATGTTGGCGACCCACGGAGGGTACGTGGTGACCGCTAAGAAGCCAGCATCGAGCTGTTTTTGCACTTCTTCTTTGATCTTAACGGCCATGTCTGGTCTCGTCCTCCTAAGCTTCTGCTTAACGGGAGGGCAATCTTCTCGTAGCGGCAAGTGGTGGACCACGATGTCCGTGTCAAGTCCGGGCATATCTTTGTATGACCAAGCAAAGACGTCACTATACTCTCGAAGCATCTCGACCAGTCTCTGCTTGACATCACCCTGCAACGCAGCCCCTATCCTGACATTTCTGACGAGCTCTTCAGAACCCAGATTTACGATCTCGATCTCCTCCTCGTGAGGCAGAATAACCTTTTCCTCTTGTTTCAACAAGCGGGCCAACTCTTCAGGAAGGTCTTTGTCTTCATCAATCTCTTCTTCAGCTTGATAGATCGGACAATCGAAGTCGAAGTGAGCCGTAGAAGGTCCAGAGTCGATGTCATCTGTTATGTGGATCCTGCAATAACAAGGGTTAAGTTTAAAACAAGAATATGCAGGTTAGCACAAACCCCATTTTCATTTTACTGTTTTTCAAAACAAATATAAAACAAGAATAACAGAGATCACAATATTTGAATACGAAGAAAACGCCTTTGATTTATTGACAAAATGCATGTACATAATCCAACAAGGCCCTGACAAATAAACCGCTATGCCCCTGGTAGGACATAGGGTTGTACAATGATTGAAAAAAGTAAATCATTACTCTTCACTTGTCATCGGGATGATTTCCTTGATGGTCCAATTGTTGAGGCCCTTGCCCGGCTTGCTTGGCTGAATCCAAGAGTCGAGATCACAATCGCTATCCCCACTGTCTTCAGACGTCGCGTTGATGCTATCAAAGATCACTCCGCCACTGGTAAATAGGATCGGCCCCTTACCCCGTGACGCACTGCTAGACGAAGAAGAAGAAGCTTCAGCTTCAGGGGAATACCCCAACCCAAACTTATCCTGCTTGTTTGGTATCTCCAAAATATGCCCCCAGCCTGGGGTAGATCCAGCTTGGACGACGGCCCGAGCTTCTTTGAACGAGGAGAGATTCATCTCTTGCTTTTCTGTGACGACAGGAGCTACCTCTTTCACCTTGACGGCTTCAAAAGCTTGGCAAAGAGTTTCATGGATTTCGCCATCCATTTCAACATACTTAAAGGATGACAAATGGCTCACCATTATGTCCTCCTCACCGCACACGGTTACTATGCTTCCTCCGACAGCATATTTGAGCTTTTGGTGCAACGTGGAGGTCACGGCACCAGCAGCATGGATCCATGGCCGACCCAAGAGGCAACTGTAGGCAGGCATGATATCCATAATATAAAAGACCGTGTTGAACGTTTCCGGACCAACTTGGACCGGCAGGGTCACTTCCCCGAAAACGTGGCGTTTAGTTCCGTCAAATGCCTTCACCACCAGATCACTGGGTGTGCAAAGCAATCCGCGAGTGTCCAGCTTTATTAATGCCTTCTTCGGAAGAACATTAAGTGACGAACCCGTGTCCACCAGGACATGCGACATGATTGTGCCCCTACACTCTATCGAGATGTGCAGGGCGCTGTTATGATTCCTTCCTTTAGGCGTCAGCTCTAAATCTGTGAAGCCTAGCCCATTGCCAGCATTAACGTGGGCTACCACCTCTTCTAGCTGATTCACTAATATCTCTTGCGGTACGTAGGCAGCGTTCAATACCTTCAGTAGCGCGTTGCGGTGCGCTTCAGAACACAGCAACAAGTTGAGAATAGAAATCTTTGACGACGTCTGATGAAGGTGGTCTACAATCTTGTAGTCGCTCTTTTTGATTAACCGCATAAACTCCTCGGCATCTTTGACAAGCAAATCTTTCTCTACCCCACACGGGACCTCTTCGACAATTTTGCTTTTACCCTTATCGGCCGCATCAGCTCTGACCGCTTTATTTTCCACGACCTCCGGCGGTGCGAACACTCTTCCGCTGCGAGTAATACCACTGATTCCTGCGAGATTTTCTACAGTCGACCCATACGGCTCCAGCTCTAACTTCTGACCGTTGCAATAGACTTCAGCCCCATAATGCCGCGGAACAGCGTTAGTACTCTCGAATGGGATCGGCCCAGCTTTGGTGATAGTGATCGTAGGCGGTCTGGGCGCTGAAATAGTTATTGGTTGGCGAGGGATGGTGATGGTGGCGACTTCATCGGCCTGCTTCAACACAACCTCTCCTGATACACTTTCAGCCCTCCGGCTAAACTGCAGAATCCCTTCAGCCATCAGGCTTTGGATTCCTTCTACCAGCTGCTCACACCCATCAGAATGTGTAGCACAGTCCATGCATAACTCTCCGCATCCTGGAAAGAACCCTTTCTTCAACAACTTAGCTTTGACGAAGCTAAGCAGCGTCTTTAGGCCTTTGACATCAGTCAGCAGATCTGCGCTCTCTTCTTCAATAATGGAGTTCACTCGCCCCCCCTATGATTCGGCATAGGGTTTTTCGTGACATTGGGCACATTATCGGAGAAGTTAATGATCTTGGCATCTACCAGGTCCTGCACCTTGTGCTTAAAGGCTTTGCAGTTCTCGATCATATGGTCAGGTGCCCCTGTGTGGAAATCGCAAGTGGCATTTGCGTCGTACCCTGGTGGAGGTGCCCCTGTCAAGGGAGCCATCGTCCTCTTCTGAACCAACTGAAGCTGAAGCAAAGTCTGCAAGAGCTGCGCGTACGACATGGGCGGTGCTTCGAAGTGACAGTTTGTCAAGGGTGCCCGATTCTGGTACTTTCTATATCCCTGTTGATTCGGTTGCTGCTGCTGCTGCTGTGACTGCTGCTGCTGCGGAGCTGCTAGGATATTTATACTGGCTATCTGCTGCTGAGGGCCCTTGCCCTTTCTTCGAGCTTTGGTCACAACGCTCGCATCTCCTTCTCGTCGTTTACCAGCATAAGGTTTCTTTCCACCTCCTCCAGCTGAGGATGATTCACCTTGGATCTTCCCGATCTTGATCCCATTCTCGACATGCTCGCCCATGATGATGAGAGATGAGAACGTCCCAGACATACCGCTGACTAACTTTTCATAGTAGACCCCTGGGAGGGTAGCCACAAACATCTGCACGAGCTCGCGTTCAACCATCGGCGGCTGAACCCGGGCTGCCAACTCACGCCACCGCTGGGCGTACTCCTTAAATCCTTCATTATTCCTCTGCGATAGGTTCTGGAGCTAAACTCGGTTCGGGGCCAAGTCGGTATTGTACTGATAGTGGAGGACAAACGCTTCAGCGAGATCCTTCCAGGTGCGCACGCTAGTGGGCTCCAGGTCCATATACCACTTGAGGGATGGCCCAGAAAGACTATCTTGGAAGAAGTGCATCAGCAACTTCTCGTCCTCTGAATAGGCAGACATCTTCCTGTAGTATGATCTAAGGTGGACACGAGGGCAGGTGGTGCCCTTATATTTCTCAAAGTCAGGCACCCTGAACTTAGGAGGTACCTTGAAATCAGCAATTAATCCCATCTTGGACATATCAACGCCCAAAGTGTTCTGATTCTCAATATCTCTCATTTTGTCTTCCAGTGCTTTGAATCTGAGCCGCGCTTCAGCATTCAGCTCTCCTTCTGCACCTCTTTGAGAGAAGACATCATCCTGATGATCCTCAAGCCATGGTTAAGGCACCAATAGATTCTCGACGCCAGCATTGCCGTTGACCGGCCCGATGTTGACATTAGCTCCTAGACTCCCATGACCGACGCCCGTCGTATTGAGTCCGATATTGGCCATCATATTGCCATTAGCACTGCCGTTGCCCCCGGCCACGGGGACACCATTCTGCGGAGTATCAACTGGTGGAGGAGTAGGCACAACCCCGCCGTGGAGTATGCCGTTGCTATCAACCCTGGAGATCAAAGGCTGAACCAAAGTCCTGAGCTGGTCCTGACCATTAGCGACCACTTGCATAAGTTCCATAAAGCGATCCATCCTCTCGCGGAGCTCCTGGACATCTGTCTGCACTTGATCCATGATCCTGGTCTGATTAGCTCGAGTTGGATAACGGTGAATTAGTCTCTGATCAATCCTAGAACCAACGGAAACAGCCTGGGACCTGTGAACCTGAAAAGCCTGTAAACACTAAAGGTTAGGAAAAACAACAAAATGTACGCCATGCAAATGCTTCATGCAGATGCATGCGTGTGTCTGTGCTTTTGGGAGATTTCCCCCGATCCTAGTGCCTGAGTGCCAGTGCTGATAATAATAAGAAGAAGAAGTCCGAGCCCAATCATGGAAACATCAATCTCATATATAAAGGAAAGGCCTATCAAGGCAGTACATAGCATCAGCAAGTACAAGACGACTCAACAGCGTGACCTCAACCAACAAGCCTGGTGATGGTCAGCATACAACAAAGATCAAAACAAAAGGAATACAACTAGTCAAGTACGGCCACAGGCACGATACTCTTCTAACAACTCCTTCGTCTCTGGATGATCTGGCAGAGTGAGCAACCCCTCGACGAGCAACTCCCTTTGCACAATGGTATACTGAAGTCCCTGAACTGAACTTTCCCATGCTCCTTCGCCGAAGCAATCTTCCAGTTTCCGCTTTTTAGACTCAAACATCAGCTTGCGCTCCTTCAGGTTAGTAAGAGCTTTGTTGAGTTGGCCTTCGGCGGCGTATCTGCGGGCGGTTTCTTCATCGAACCTCTTTTCAATGTCCTTCACCTCAGCTTCCAGCTTGGAGATCTGCAGCATCAGCTTATCCTCCCGCTCTTTCCTGGTGGCCAGGGAAGCCTTCCAGTGCTGGTTGAACTTGGATATCCTCCGATATGCCTCGTCCAAGTGCTGCTTCTTCGTAGCCAGTACGTCGTTGACAGCTTTGAAGTCTTGACCCATGCGTTCACGCTCGACCATCTGCTTCGTCAGGTCTGTACCTAGCTGGTTCACCAACTCTGTTTGCTTTTTGAAAGAATGAACGACCTCGTTCCTCTCGCTTTGGAGTTGAGCTAATTCCTTCTCCAGTTCTTCGTTCGCCCACTTCAATTCATCCCGCTCAGCTAATACCTGGTTATGCTTATGAATGGGCACAGTAGTAGGCTCTTTGATCATTGGAGGATTCTCTGGCTTGGCATGAGGAAACATCATCCCTATAGCATTGGCTCTGGCTTTGATCCAAGTCAAATATGGAGGGTAGGCTTCACTGTTGCTTTTTCCCAGCAAAGGCTTTGCTCGCTTACTGATACTGTTCCACGCGCGCTGAAGCTTGGACAGCAGATCTCCCTCTAGAGTACCAGTGAGGTACAAAGATTCCTGTACCTCTTCATCCTTTGGCGGATTCCTCAAAGCATATGCGAACTGTCGAACCAGCAACGACGGATTGTAGTTTATGCAGCCCTTCTTACCTATCAGAGGTACATTTGGAAACCCGCTGCAACTGAAGATCACCTCAGTACCCAACCTGTCTATGTCGAACCAGTCAATATCCTCTGCCGATAAGCTCATCAGACGCTCAGGCCACTCAGCTGTGGATGCAGACAAGACAAAAGGACCCCTCTTGGGCAGATGACTATCAAGCCATTTGTACAACAAGGGTACGCAGCACGAGACATTCTTCCCCCTCCTGTTCTCATTCTTGTAGTGAACTGAATGATAGACATCTCCTATCAAAGTAGGGACTGGATTCCCTGAAGCAAAGATATGAAACGCATCAAAGTCTACAAAATCGGGCATGTTGGGGAACAGAATAATGCCGTATATGCATAGAGCGAGGATGGCATTGAACGCGACCCAACACCCGTCCTTGGCACACTGCTGAGCTTTACCTACCAGAAACTGCAACGAGAACCCAGGAACCTTGTTCCAACTAGTCAATACTAACTCGGAGGCGTCCAAATGAAGTGAAGGAGCTAAACCAGCCAGATCAGGCTCAGCATCCATGTGGACAAAAGGCATCTGCCTCCTGATAAGAACACCTAGCAAATCAGCATACTCTTCCAGCGTCGGCGCGAGAACAAAGTCCTGAAAAGTGAAACATCTCAGCGGAGGGTCGTAGAACTGCAGCAGAGCGTGCAACCCATTCAACTCGAACACAGAAGGCTTACAAACCAAACTGAGCAACCTGCCGTAGGATTTCCTGAACTCATCCTTCACAGAATCACCTGCTAGAGCTATCAAACCAGTCAACTTAACCACCACGTCAGGGGTAGGGAACTTGTAAGCCACAATGTTCCTTAGAGAGCCCATAACAATACAATAGGAGGCAAGAAATCCTGGATCGGGGGAGAACGGTACCTACAACACAGACACACGTTAATGAAATGCAAATGAACATGCAAACTAATGCAAAATACAATCATGCAATAATATATCCGGGTAGCTGGTGCTGCGGAGATTCTGTATCAACAAAACCACGACCACTGATAAGAAGAACCCCGGTGTAGGACCACAGATCTGATCTGCCAAGAACAACCATCTGATAGGACCATATACACAAGATCATAATTCTGCTCTGTCAAGAACAAATGTCTGATAATAAGGATCTCTGATGTATGATCAAGAAATATCTGCTGATGAGGTCTTCAGACCCCAATCAAAACTCTGCTCTATCAAGAACAAACAACATCTGCTGATGAGATCTTCAGACCCCAAAATCTGCTCTATCAAGAACAAACAACATCTGCTGATGAGATCTTCAGACCCCAAAAATCTGCTCTATCAAGAACAAACAACTGATGACAATACTCTGCTCTATCAAGAACAGACAAACACCTGATGATAAGATCCTCTGATCAAAACCTGCTCTATCAAGAACAGACATACACCTGATGATAAGATCCTCTGATTAAAACCTGCTCTATCAAGAACAGTCAAATCTGCAACTGAGAAACCCTGGTACCAACAAAACTGATTCACTGTCAAGAAAACCAGGTAGTCTGAAGGTCAAAGTTTCCTGCAATAAACCCAACCCCGCTCACAGGTATGGACCTAAACTGACTCAAGGTACGACATCCTATGCGTTCATCAGCGTCACAGACTTTCAAGAGGGGTGATACGATACCCAGAAGGTGTGGCATCACCAGCTCATGAAGCGGCCTCACTTAGCTGAATCACAAATGATCGGTCCCCAGAGTCGACAATTCACCAAACCAGCAACTGTCTCAACCCAAAGGGTTGAAAGGGAAGCCAACCGGATGAACCTCGTCTGAGCGTGGATTTCATGAGACACTAGTGCCTGCAAAGCAAGCACGCGCCCACTAATTTCCACTCTAAGTCTATAGTGCACTCAAGCCTGGGTCTGGCTTCTCACTCATCAGAACTCCCATCCCACAACAGCACAAATAATCATATCATACTGAATATAAAATGCGGGAAATAAAGTGCGAGAAGTAAAATGCGATAAATAAACGCAACCCAACAAGCAGACACACAAGCGTTAGGATTGAATCTCGCATAGGGAACCGTTGGAGTCCCCAGCAGAGTCGCCAGCTGTCGCTTGTGCGAAAACAAGGTGCCGGCATGACAGAAGAGTCGCCACCTTTCGTTATTTATCCCTCAGAACGGGAAAGGAAACGATCGGAAAAACCTGACGAAAAAGGGTAAGACAAGGTCATCGCAACCATTGTCTAGATTCAGGAGTCGGTTATGCAAGGGGAAGGTATTAGCACCCCTCACGTCCGTCGTACTCGACGGGATCCTCGCTTTTTGTGTTTACTTGGACGGGTTGGTTTTATTCTATCTACCTATCAAGGCTGGCTGAAAAAGAAAAGAAAAATGACTCGGCAAAGCGTCGCGCTTTATGCCTACGTATTCTCATCAGAGAACGAGAAATCAGAGTCAACGTAGTTCGGCCTACGACGGGTTATGGGGGAAGGTAGCTCGCCAAGACATCACCATCTTGTGCCTACATACTCTCAACAGACATGAGAGATCAGAGCTCACGTAGTTCGGGAAACTACGGTTTATTTCCTGTCTTTTACGAAAGAAGTGTTTTTTATTGTGTTTGCGATTTCAATCGCACTAGAGACTATGACCTGAGAGTGAATGCGTCGTATGTCACCCAAAGGGTACCATACTAAACATCCAGACTGTGGAAAAGAAACTCTCCCACAATCCTTTCTCAGATAGCTTAAGGCTCGTAACGTACGAAAGAAATCATTCATGATTACTGTATCTTAAACTGTTTTGAGATGAGAAGAGAACAGGCCCAACTAGGAGGGAGACTATCAAGTCCTACTGTTGTCATGCCATGGATTCATCCTATGGTCAAGGTTTGAACAGGGAACTCCTAGAAGTTGTCATGCATAGGTTTCAACCTAAAATTCTATCATCAAATCCTTATCAAAGGAAATGAGAGTCCTAAGGGATCATGTCAATGATACACCAAAACAGACAAAGCATCAGCTTTAAACAGTAAAATGCATGCAATGCAAGTGAGGGAGGAAATGTGTGTGGGGCTTCAGCCTCCACAAGCTCATCTCAACCTCAAGCCAGAATGAAATAACATTAATCATACTGAAATATAAACAACATGCTATCAAGCAATAACAGTAAACTGCAATCATACAGATAAAATGAAATAAAATGCCATCAGGAAAAACAAACCACATGGGCAAGGGAGCTGGGCTCTACCGAATACCCGCAAGCAAAGCCACACAATAACAATACAAGCAGAGGGAGCAACTCAACCTCTAGTGCAATCATGCTCCTAGATTCTACCTATTCTAGATATGGACTTATTCTAATGCATCAAACAAGTCAAACAAAACACAGCAATACAGAAAAGAAAACAGAAGAAAGTAGACCAACTCCTCTCAATTCCAAGCTTCAGCTTTTCCAGAATAATCCAGTCTTCAGACTTCAATCACTCTTGACAAATATCAATTTGCTTTTCCAGGTTTCAACCCTACAACATAATTTTCAACTTATCTTCTCCCTTAAGCTTCAGCTTCTTGATCAGCTCCACCTTCAGGCTTCTCCTAATCTTCAGGGATCTTCAAGTATCAACTTGCTCTTGTTGCTCTTCAAGCTTCAGCTGGAATGGCAATACTCAAGGATTCATCCTTTTCTATACTCTTCAATGAAGTCTTCATCTTCAAGCTCAGGCTCAGCATCTCTCAAGATAATCAAACCAGAGAAAAATCACTTACTGGATAAGCTGGGGGATATTGAACTGCTTATTTGACCACCAAAGGTGACCTATAAGGGTTCAACATCAAAGGAATGGTTCCCTCAAAAGTTCTACTTCCTAGGTACATCACTTATCCCTCCAAAGGAGAGAGGTGTATACCATGGAAGGACTTTGAATCATAGGGAGGAATGGAGGTGAAAGATACCATCCATGTTTAAGAAAGAAGTCATCTACATCTAAACTCTTCCTAATCCCTAACCCTAAAACAACAACAAAAAGAAAATAAGATCAAGCTCTCAAGCTCCTCAATGCATCTTCAAGTCTTCTACTATGCTCCTCAATGCTCCTTAGAACAAGATCAAGCTCTCCAAGCCCACAAAGCAAAGCAAACAAAAATACAATGCCCTAAAGGCAACACAAACAATCAACCAATACAAAAATCAACTAAAAATAGTACACTATTATATTAAATCCTAATATAATTTCTAAGGGATCCTACATACCTACCCTTAATACCCTTATAGGCCCCATAGTCTAAATTGTCCTAAAAACCCAAAATCTAAAGTTATTATGGACCTATGTTGAAGTTTAACCTAATTCTACACAACCTAGAATCATCTAGCCAAAACTATCCTAAAAATCATCACAAAAATATGCAATAAATCCAGGGGAACCTAAAACATATATCTAACTACCCTAAAAAGATTGACCTAAAAATACTAAGGTATCTACCTAAACTAAATTCTACAAAATCATATATCAATATAAAAGAAATAAAAGCAATAAAAGAAGAAAATATGCAAAAAATATTAAAATGCATGATATGAAAAATGTTTTTATTTTATATTTTTCTAGACAGAAATATGAAGTGGGAGAAAAAACTCCCATGAAAAAAACATTATTTTTCAATTTATTATGATTTTCAAAGTATGACATAAAATGGAGAAAAATAAAAATGAAAATGAACCAGGGGTGCAAGAAGTAAGCAGATCCAATTCATAATGCGCTTGGGCCCAGAAGTGGGGGTGGGAATAGAATTTTGCTAGGCCCAATGTCTAAATCAGAAAACATTTATTAAAATCAAAAGAAAATAAAAAAGACGCGGTGCAAATAGCCATGAATTATAGTGCAAAACTCAATTGGGCCACGAAGAGGGGTGCGGGTATCAATGGTCACTTAAGCCCAGACTTCCTTGTTTAAATGAAACGCGGCGTTTCATACGCTCAGGGTTCCCTCCAAAAACGAAATCAAATGTGAGCCTTTGGATCTGGTCTTGAGTCAATTGGTCAGCGTGCATCCAACGGTTAAAACATCATCATCAACCTTGGGTTAAGGTTTTCTGAAACTTCCATTAAAACACAGCTCCATGCACTCATCTTCCATCCCTTCGTGCTCCTTCATTTCAGCATCAATTTCCAAGATGTAAAACACAAACTTACTCCATTTTCACCCTGATCACGCCTATGGTATTGGATTCCATTGAAACGACCTCTATCATCAAACCCGAAGGTGAATCCAAACTAATCTCAAAATATGATCCATACTCAACTTCAACCAATCTCAGATTTCTTTATATCAAAATTCTTATCACATTGCCCTAGTCAAAACTAGCTATTAATCTTGCATTATCACTCATTGTGCCACGAGTTCTTGCTCATCAAAGTATTGGTATCCATAACTGAAACTTCATCAAATGCTTTCAAACTCTCCAAAATTGATCACCTATTGGTCTCTAACAATTCTAAACTAATAACTTAACCTAGCCATGCCTAAATAATGAGGTGAAAGAGATTTTGCAAACCTGGCTTCTTGATATGGTAGATGATGAAATCCTTGCTTTCAAGGCTTGAAACTCTTCAAGAATGATCCTTTGATGATGAAAATTCTTCTGTTTGCAAAAGATTGGAGGGAGAGAGCTTGTACTTCAAGATTCGATGGTAATTGCCTTCTTGCACATTTAATTGGAACACCTTCAATCTTCCATTAATGGAGCTTCAATTCAGCATGCACACACTCAGAAGGATCTATGGAGAAGGTTTGTGAAGAAAAAAAGGATGGCAATGAAGAAGAATGAAGAGATTGAATGTGACTTGTAATGGAAGCTTTTGGATTTCACTCTCTCTTCTCTACACCAATTAACACCAACCTTGCATCTGAGCAAGTTACAAACATCTTATAGAGAGGTTTAGAATCATCTAGACCCCCCTAGAACAATCCAATGAGAAATTGATCTTTTCATGTCATGGTATTTTGATTTCTCATTCTCCTTACATGGTATCTCATGCCAAGCATCATGTAACTTCCCATTATGACTTGAATTTATCCCCACATGAGATTTAGGACAAGTTACAATGCATATCTTCTTTGTTTATTGAGTTCTTTTGGGTTTTGCCTTTGTACCTTAAGATGCAAGTAATCAAATTCCAAAGCAGCCCTATGATGCAAGCCTCAAATCAAAATTGTGGCTGAACCATTGTTCTTAGAATGTCATTTGTAGGTATAATGACCTATTACATGACATGGTTTGGACTTATAACTTGGGATTTCCAATTTTCAAATTCACTTTAATTAACTTATGCCTCATTTTTAGGCCATTTTTATCACTTTTTGATATGAGCCTTTTCAACATCTCATGACCCCCCTAATAGACTTAAAACATTATTCTAAGCAAGTTTGATGTTGAAGATTTTTCCATTTGAAGCTTGGAACTAGGAGATATGGCCTTATGCTTGAAATGACCTATAATTTCCAAATGACCAAAATGCCCTTGGCTTGTCAAAGCCATAAGTTGAGTTCTACAAATCCTATCAAGGACTTCTAGTACTATCTAGAAAGATAAGAAGATTATCTTAAACATTCATGTTGACCAAGAGTTCATAGGAATCATCCTACTAGGGCAAAAGTTGTCTGCAAGTTGGGTGACTTTCAAGGACCCAGATTCACATACCTCAGATGACCTGTAATTTGTCAAAACCATAACTTGAGCTCTACAAATCCTATCAAGGACTTCTACTACTCAAATTAAAGCTAAGAACAAGCTCTACAACATTCATGTTATGGGGAAGATGAGATGACAATCACATCTTGAGCTAAACTGCCTTGAAGATAGGGATCAAACTAGGGGATTTTGCACTGTCAATCCTTAGAAACCCTAGCTTAAAACTTCTCAAACTCCTCAATCATGATGAGTTGGTCTAGGAATCATCATTATAGTACTTAAATGCATCATTCCATGATCACATGGCTCTTGGATTAGGTCTCAACCTTCTCCAAATCATCAGTTGACCTAGGGTTGACCCAGTCAAACCCTAGTTCTACCACTCATGGTTGAATCTTCTGAATTCTTGCACAATGACCTCTATTGGCTTCATGATGGCTTTCAAGACATCTCATAAACTTTCTCAAAGCTTCAAATCCATCCTCATAGTCTCAGAATCATCTGAGGAGCTCCCACAACTCTCAAGTTGTGAGACACACAACCTTGGTTTCAACCAATCTCTCTGAGGATCTCTTGAGTTCTCTGACAAAGGTATCAACCTTTGAACCTTTGAATAACCCTCTTGGCTAGCTTGAAAGTCTCATACAACTCTTGATGGGTAAATAAATGTTGGTCAAATTTTGGGGTGCAACACCACCAGTACTTGAATTTGGGTTGTTGGCTCTTCCTCCAATAAATGTTGTAAACAACCTTATAGAAGATGTCTCTGCTTCTTTCCTTTATATATGTAGTAGATACATTATGATACTCATATTTCTATAAGACCATACATGTAAGTACAAACAAACTCTTCTTTACCTTATGTGTCAACCTAATAGAAAAATTATAACTCACTCTAGAGTATAAGTCTAGGATGAGATATGATAAGAACATAATTTTTTCTAAGCACGGTCACTAATCTCATTGTCTAGGATTAAATCTTTTGACTCTGAAATTATTGACAAGCTCAGAACAAAATGGTGTTAGCTATCAGAAATTGATATAAAGAAAATCAAAGTACTGTCTTAGTACAACTGACAAAACTCCAAGAAACATTAAAGACTTCTCATAGAAATGTCTTTTAAGACAAGTTCCATGATGATCCTCAATCAAGAAGCAATGAAGTCTCTTAAGATATCATCTTAAAGAACATGCTCCATATTATCAAATATTTTGAAGCAAGATAGATTTGACACCATCTCTTAATTTTCAATACTTGATTTTTATTTCTAAACATAATGTTTCTTTTCATCTGCACCCTGTACTAATATCAGCTTCAAAAGATTAGACGTTGAAGAGCATCTGATATTAGGTTCTGGTAGTGTCTCTTCTTGCTCTAAGATCTGGGAAATCAATTGAAATACAAGTATTTCAGAAGCTTTTGAAGTTACTCTTCTATCAACAAATATCATAATCCATTCAGCCGGTATAGAAGTTCTTCTAACAAGAAACCTAAGTTTCTTATCATTAGTCATTCTAAAGAACTTGAGCTAAATTGAGAAGGTGACCTGTTGAATAGTTTTTCATCATCTAACTTCATTTATTTCCTTTGAAGACTGCAAGATAAACCTTTATAACATAGAATATTCAAGTTCTAAACATCCTGAATAACTGTGATCTTAGATTAAGTCCTAAAGAAATCTTCTCATAATTTGCTTGAAAAGATTACATGAACTGTATCTGTTCAAGCTTCAAAAATTGATCCCCACAAATCCAAGCACAAGAGTTCAAAGATTGTCCAAGCATCAGACACATCAATGATGTTGATATACTCAAAAGTGAGATAAAGCATTTACCAAAATGCAACTACCTCTGAAGATATTCAATATGCATCTCCTAAGCTGGTGAAAGAGATTTTCAAGATTATCATTTTTACACCATCAACTTCTATAGTAATACCTTCTTTTAAGGATATTCTATAGACATCCAATAACTCTTTGTCAAGACCAATGAGTTAAAAATATTGTTTAGCTTTTCCATCATTTAAATTTAGTGGAATCATCCTTTAAATATGGCAGGAAAAGTCGTATGATATTTTTCCTGTGGCACTCAATTCCTTCTTAAATAAGAAATATACTTTTCTTATTGGATCATTATCTGTACCACTATTAAAGTGTTAAGCACAAACCATGATCTGATACCAATTAAATGTATGAAAAGTACACAAGAAGGGCGGGGGGTGAATTGTGTTTCTCGTTTTCTTTAATTTAACTTCTTATCAGAGTTTTTGAATCATAACTGATATTCAGATTCTGTTTTAATTCATTAGTAGCGGATATAACAGAAGTAAACAAATAACAGCAGAAGACACAAAAGATTTATCATGGTTCCTCCCTTAACTGAGAGTACTCCAATCCTCTTGCCTCACAAGATATTTTCATTATAATCATTTCATGATTACAATTGCTTATGCTTATGCATAAGTCTTTTACACTTGCTCAGACCAATTGTCTGAGACTTTCTTGCTTATAACACATGTCTAAGACATCCCTTGCTCACACCCTCTGACCGAGCCAACTGCTCCAAAGGTCATCTGGTTGAGACTTACCCTTGCTTAGAGCACACGTCTAAGGCTTCTTTCTCTCATCTTCTAACCGAGCCACCTGCTTTTCTAGCCATCCATACTGAGACTTTCTTGCTCAACCAGCACTTGAGACTTCTTGCTCACACTCCTCAGACAGAGACTTTCCTTTGCTCAATCAGACTAGCTGAATAATACTTTCACAGCTCAAGTGCTTAAGAAATGAGACTTACGTGGCTAAATCATCTTGTCTCAAGACGTGTTGCTTGAATCCCAATGAGATAAGACTTCTGCTCAAGCACTGTTTGAATCGTAGTTAAAGGGGGGGGGGGGGATTTGTTATCGTCTCCACAGTGATTGTAGATATCTTGATGCTTGCCTTTAAACAGTTTATAGTTCTAAGAAAAAGGGTTTTCAAAGTTTTGTTCATAAAATTGTAACGTTTTTAGTAGCAAAGCTTATAAATTCTAAGTTGTTTGATTAACAAAGTATATCAAAAGTAGTTTTCATCTACTCTAACTTATACGTATTCTTTCAATCTTGCATGTGAAGTAGGATCCGATTAATATTGTCGCATATTTTCTCAACACCATTTATCTCTAGAGCGGTATCATGAGAAATACCTTATTCATTGCTACACGATTTCTCCATATAAACACCAGCATAGTAAGCTTTAAGTTCAACACAAAGAAACTATCAACCATAGACCAATTTCTCCAATCTATAAATTGATAGATGGATATTTTAGGTCAAGTTTCACAAAATCTATGTCTATAGTTTTACAAAACAAGAATGGATCATTAAGAATAAAAATATTCATCATATATTAATCATCACTTGTTCACGTACAAGGCCAATCAAAAGAAATACATCAAAGGTAATTGTAGACTACATTTACCTTTAATATAAAGGAAATTAGCTATCCATAACTATGGTAGCTTCCTTTACAAGTAAAAGAAGTAGATGAATGAGCACCCACGTCGAAGAATCGAACTCGGATGCAAATCTATCTTCTATTTGCAAAATATCACCTTTTGGTGAAAAAATGCTGAGAAATGAAGTTTCTATGTGAAAAATAGGGTTCTTATCCCCAAAAGTGTGAAAAGTACTTATATAGTACTCTTAGAATCTGTCTAGTTTGCCTAGCGAACTCCTTTCTTCGCCCAGCAAACTCCATTTTAGGCACCTAAAGTGCCTCTGAACAGTTAAACCGCCCCTTAGAAATATCTGAAGTTCGCTGTGAGAGCAATTCTTCGCTTTGCGAACTACCTCGCGTCAAGTTTGCACAATGAACTTACTGCCTTAAATCTGGGATGGCTCGCTGGTCCTTCGCTGTAACTTCGTCCAACGAATATTTGCTACCAGTTCGCCCAACGAACATAGTGCTCTTTTCTTACTGCCTCTAAATTGAGAGGGTTCGCTAGGGCTTCGTCATGAGTTCGCCCAACGAACATTCGCTGCTACTCCTTGTTGGCTGTTCGCTCAACAAACATACTGAATCTCTTCTCTTCCTTTGGCTTCCTTGTCCAATTACTTGTGTCTTACTTTTTGATGTTTTTATGCCTAATTTCTACATAATAACACACAAATCAAAGAAATCAAATGTATTTTCAACAATATTGAAGAATAGTATTATATCATGGAGTAAATGCAACAAAACTTAACAAATGAGATGAAAAATACCAATAATCATGGATTAATTTAAAGCTTGTTTGGCATTCAACAAGCACATAGCAAGAGATTTTGATATAAACTGTTGAAGGCTCAGCAAAATAGAGAACAAGGTGTACATGATACAAGTATCAGAGGTACCGGAAATCACCACAACAAAGACCTAAAGCTCTTAAGATTTTTAAGATATTTAATGGTAAGAAATCTTAAGGCTTTTACAATTACAATCTATAACATAAAATTTGCATATCATAATAGAGTTGACAATTACTTGATCTTGCTACTCCTTCATCTAAAGAATCCTTGTTAAGATTCAAATTTGAATCTTCATCCGTATTTATAGCCTTTGCAGAAACTAGCCGCTGAAGAGGTAACTTGATCAAGTGTCTTTGAATTTGCCCCATAGTACAAGAGACGTTGAAGATGGATGCACAAAAGATTCTTAATCCAGTGTGTAACACGTTTAACCTTTGAGTCTTTAAGAGGTTCTATACTGATAGAGTTGTTGAGAGTAAATATCCATAGAGCATGCCAACCTTTCTTGAGCCTTGCAATCTTGTAGACTCTAGCTAACAAGTTGATAATACACTACAACTTGCTTTCTACAGTATGGACAACCACAACTTTATCACCAACTCTGAATGGTACCTGATGCTAATATACAATTACCAAGTGTAGTAACTCGTCTGAATGCTGAGGCCTTCAGCTCAGAGTCTGCACCAAGCCACACTAGCACTTTTTCTTCAGACTCTGCCACCTGAAGCTAGCAATGAAACAACTCCTAAGTGTGTTCATGTAACACAAATTCTGATTATTTATGTACAATGATGTAGAACCTGCATAAATAAAATACACGTCAAATAAACCATTATTCTTTCAACACTTTTGTTATCATCAAAACTAAAAGAGAATATGTCATGAACAAATCTTATTCTAACACAAGGTGTCATGGTTAAGTATGAAGTGGATAACAAGTTTGTTCAAACAAGGGATTCTGAGGGAAATGTTGAAGCGAAGGTCCATGACACTGTGTCCACCTTAATGAGAAAGGTTGAAAAAAGATATTTAATGAAGATGTCTACTCTTATCACATGGATAATGTCTCTTTCCATCCTGAAACAAAATTTCAAAAGTGGAAATATGTTCTTCAAATAAATGTTGATGTTGAAGGGAAGCTAGGAGAATAAGCTCTTAATTGGAAAGAAAACAAGAAAACGGTTGTACTAATTAAGACTATTACTGATGATAGTGTCGCTACTGCGAAAAAAAGTGTCGGCAAAGACAGAAGAGTCGCCACCTATCGTTATTTATCCCAAAGGAGGAAAAGGAAACGATCAGGAGAAACCTAGCGAAAAGGGATAAGATCGGTCATTGCAACCAAATCTCGGGTTCGGGAGTCGGTTACGCGAGGGGAAGATATTAGCACCCCTCACGTCCATCGTAATCGACGGTATCCACACTTGTGCTGTTTATCTAAAGGGTTGTTTATCTATCTAGCTAATGGTATGGGTTAAAAGAAAAGAAAAAGGACTCGACAGAGCGTCGCAGCTCTGGGCCTACGTATTATGTAACACCCATTTTAATTATTTAGTCTTTTTGGTGTTATTTTATATTGGTGTGCCTTTATGTGGGACTGTGTCTGAGAGCGTTGGGGGGTGTCCTTAATTTATAGGAATTATTTAAATAACTGTAGAGTTTAATAATAATATAATATAATTAATAATGATGATAATCTAATAATTAGTAATATTATTATTATTATTATTATTATTATTATTATTATTATTATTAATGAAATAAGGATTAAAAAGGGGTATTATAAGAGTTTGGGAAAAAGGAGAGAGTTAGAAACACGATAAACCAGTTTTAGAGAGAAGAGCAAGGAGGAAGAAGAAGGAGGAAGAGAAGAAGGCTAGGGCTAACAATTCTCCATAGTTCTTCGTCAATCGGAGCATTAATCGAGGTAAGGGGGTAGAAACAGATTGGGATTGGTAGATTACATGAATTGGGTAGAGGGGATTCCTTAACCCCGTAGGGATTTGATGAGTATAATTGGTATGTTGATGAATGAGTGCATATGTGTTTATAATTGTTACTATTATATTGAATTTCATGTACATTTATGTGTTTATGAGTATTGTTGCCACTGATGAAATTAGGCATGTGCTGTTGTGAGATTGGTGAGGTTCTGTGTAACTCTGAAGTAGTAGTGATGAACATGAGTATTAGTTCTGGAGATGAAATTGGTAGAATAATGATTAGGATAGTGGATATTAGTTGTAGTAGTGATATGACAGAAGATGGATGAGGAGTGCTAGGCTTGGAATTGACCAAGATTACATTGTTGGACAGTGAGGGTTTTGAGAGATCGCAGACGCTCGCTAGCACCTTCGCTAGGCGAGCTAGTAGAGAGCACTCGCTAGCAGGTTCGCTAGGCGAGTGTGGTAGCGAACCCTTCCAATAGCTACTGTCTGCCTTCGCTAGGGAGTTCGCTAGACGAGCAGCTAGCGAGTGTTCGCTAAGTGAATGAGCCAGCGAGCGTGACAGAAAAGTGATGTTGTGTTGTTTTGCCTTGTGACCTCGTTTTGTCAGATCCCTTGGGTTGTGATCGGTATAGATGTGGTGTTTAGTGGTGAAGAGTGTATACTCAGTGTTGAAAGGTGAAATTGTGTAGTAATGAATTTAATTGAAATAATGGATAGGTGTGTGATGTATCTATATGATGTAGGGTGATGTGATCAGGAGGATCGTGTGAATTAAATTAAATTAATTAATTGGTGAGTAATATGTATGTATGATGTATGGTAATGTGATTAGGAGGATCGTGTGCACTTAGTGTGCTTAATTTTATTTGTTGTGCATTTGGTGTCGTGCATATCATGGTGTTTTGGTGGGATGAATCATTGCTCAGGAGGAGTGTATATGATTCATCCGTACTCCCTTGTGGAGAATGGTGGGGATAGATCATTGCCGAGGAGGGGTGTATGTGATCTATCCGGGGTTCGATTGAATGAACCAATGAGTCGGTACTGCATGCATGGTGTTGAGTTGCATATTTGCATTATGATATGTTGTGATTGATGTTTGGACAGTAGGTCGTGATTGGTGCATGTTGGGTGATATTTACGTAATTGCTATCTTTAGTTCATGTATTTGATTACCGATAATTTTGATCATGATTTCTCACCCCTTTGTTGTTGTTGTGGTCTGTGCTTCTTCGGAAGTACAGATAATCCAAGTACTTAGCCAGCTTGGATAGTGGTGTGCGAGTCGAGTCTTAGGATGCTCTAATACGTAGCACGGGACTTGGGCGTTTGTTTGTTTTGAATTGAAATTGTTTGGTTTTCCTGTGACGCATCATGTTTGGTGAACATGTTAATGAATATTTTTGTGTAATTTGGCGGATGGCCGAGAATGATGAATTAAGGATTATTTCCCCTGCTTTGTTTTGGAAAACCCTCTATCGAGAAGTATGTTGAATTATTTGATGTGATATCCCACTTTTGAGGGAAAACTCTGATGTTTATTTAGAATAATTGTATTTTATTTAATTTTGGGAAGTGGGGTGTTAAAATTGGTATCATAGCAGGTCGGCCCGTCCGGCCAGTGTAGTAGTTGAGTCTGTCGTTAGGATAGAGATTATGTAACTTCTAACCTGGTGTTGTTATTGTTAAGCAGTATGGCAGGAAGGAATGATGCTGCTTTGGCCGCTGCTATGCAAGCGATGGCGCAGGTGGTTGCTAATCAGAACCAAGCTGCGGGTGTGCAATTCCGAGATTTAGCACAGTTTCAGAGTAACAAGCCACCGACATTTGAAGGAGGGATTTTGGACCCTGAAGCTGCACAGAAGTGGCTGAAGGCAATTGAGAAGATTTTCAGGACGATGGACTGTAGCGATGAGCAAAAGGTGAGGTTTGGTACTCACATGTTGGAAGGGGAAGCGGAGGCTTGGTGGGACAATAGTCGCCAGAGATTGGAGACTGCAGGAACTGCGATTACTTGGGAGGTGGTTCGAAAGGGTTTTCTGGAGAAGTACTTTCCGAAAGACATACGAAGTGCTAAAGAGGTAGAGTTCCTAGAGCTGAAGCAGGGTAATCTGACCGTAGTAGAGTATGCTGCGAAATTTGAAGAGCTGGTGCAGTATTGTCCTCATTACAATACTGAGGATGCGATGACCTATAAGTGTTTGAAATTTGAGAATGGGCTGCGTCCGGAAGTTAAGTTGGGGATTGCTTGTCAGAAGATCAGGAATTATCCGGAGCTGGTAAGCAGGAGCAGGATTTACGATAATGATAACAGGGCCAGAATTGCACACTATAAGGCTGTGAATGACCGTAAAGGTAAACAGAGATTTGGTGGTACTTCTTACAGTGTTCCTGCTGACAAGGGGAAATCTAAAGCTGCTTCTGATAAGAAGCCCAGAGAAGGAAGAGCATCTGCTGATTTGAAATGTTTTCGGTGCGGTGGCGCGGGTCATCGTGCGAATGATTGTCCTAATGAGGTAAAGAAGTGTTTCAAGTGTGGTAAGCCAGGACATGTGATAGCTGATTGTAGGGCCACTATGCCTACCTGTTATAACTGTGGTGAGAAAGGTCATATCAGTATGCATTGTGAGAAGCCGAAGAAGCCTCAGGCGTCCCAGGCCAGTGGTAAAGTGTTTGCTTTGGCTGGAACTCAATCTGCCAGTGAGGAGCGTTCTATCAAAGGTACTTGTTTCATCAATAATATTCCTTTGACTGCTATGATTGACACGGGTGTAACCCACTCATTCATTTCTGTTGATTGTGTGAAGAGAGTCGGATTGGTGTCGTCTAATCTTGAGCGACAGATAACTATTGAAACTCCCTCTATTGGTCCAGTGACTACTTCTTTGGTGTGTTTGGAGTGTCCACTGACTATTTTTGGCAGAGACTTTGGAGTGGATCTGATTTGTCTGCCACTTGGTAATTTAGATGTTATTCTGGGTATGAATTGGTTGGAGTTCAACCGAGTCTACATCGATTATTTTCGGAAGGTGTTATTGTTTCTTATTCCAGAAGAGGAAGCGTTAGCGGATTCCTTGTCTAATAAGGAATTGAGGACCTTGTTGGAAAACGAAGCGAAAATGTTTGCTTTATTTGCATCATTATATAGTAACAGTAAAGCGTCAATGGAAGAGTTAGCAGTGGTGAACGAATTCCCCGAAGTGTTCCCTGACGATATTACAGAGTTACCTCCGACGCGAGAAGTTGAATTTAGCATTGATCTTGTTCTTGGTACGGGGCCTATATCTATGGCGCCGTATAGGATGTCAGCGGTGGAATTGGCTGAATTGAAATCGCAGATTGGAGACTTGTTGGACAAAAAGTTTATCAGACTAAGCGTGTCACCGTGGGGAGCTCCAGTGTTGTTGGTAAAGAAGAAGGATGGTAGTATGCACCTGTGCATCGATTATCGTCAGTTGAATAAATTGACCATTAAGGATAAATATCCTCTTCCAAGGATTGATGATTTAATGGATCAGTTTGTGGGAGCTCGTGTGTTCAGTAAACTTGATTTGAGGTCGGGTTATCACCAGATCAGAGTAAAAGAAGGTGATATTCAAAAGACGGCATTTAGAACCCGATATGGACATTACGAATATGCTGTAACTCCTTTCGGAGTGTCTAATGCGCCGGGAGTGTTTATGGAGTATATGAACAAAATCTTCAATTCTTATTTGGATTAGTTTATTGTCGTGTTTATTGACGACATACTAATTTATTCTAAGTCGGATGAAGAGCATGCAGGGCATTTGAGAATTGCTTTGTAGGTACTGAAGGATAATATGTTGTTTGCTAAACTATCAAAGTGTGAGTTCTGGTTGAGGACAGTGAGTTTCTTGGGGCATGTAATATCCGGTGATGGTATATCGGTGGACCCATCGAAAGTAAGTGCAGTGTTGCAGTGGGAACCGTCGCAGACAACGACGGAAATTAGAAGCTTTTTGGGTTTGGCCAGATACTACCGAAGGTTTATTGAAGGGTTTTCTAATTTGGCGTTGCCATTGACTCAGTTGAAGAGAAAGAATCAAGTTTTCGTGTGGGATGCTGCTTGTGAAGAAAGCTTTGAGAAACTGAAAAAGAAATTGACTACGACACCGGTGTTAGTGTTGCCGACTCGAGTGAACCTTTTGTGGTGTACTGTGATGCGTCTAAAATGGGATTAGGCGGAGTTCTTATGCAAGCTGGTAAGGTAGTGGCGTATGCTTCGCGGCAACTGAGAGTGCATGAGAGGAATTACTCTACTCATGATCTTAAGTTGGATGCGGTAGTTTTCGTGTTAAAAATCTGGAGGCACTATTTGTAAAGTTCGAGGTTTGAGGTGTTCAGTGACCATAAAAGTCTGAAGTATTTGTTCGATCAAAAAGAGCTAAACATGAGACAGAGGAGATGGTTGGAATTCTTGAAAGATTATGATTTCAGCTTAAGTTATCATCCAGGAAAGGCAAATGTAGTAGCAGATGCCTTGAGCAGGAAACCAATTCATGTGGCAGCTTTGATGGTGAAAGAAATGGAACTAATTGAGCAGTTCAGAGACTTGAGCATGATTTGTGAAACTACAACAGATAGCATGAGGTTGGGCATGTTGTAGGTGAATAATGATTTCTTGGACATAATTAAAGAAAACCAAAAGCTAGATGTGAAGTTAGTGGATTTGATGCCTGGGGTAGGAAGTGACTCCGATAATGATTTTAAGTTGGATAGTGCATGTGTGTTGAGATTCAGAGGCAGTATTTGTGTGTCGGATAATGACAGACTGAAGAAGTTAATTCTGAGCGAAGGACATCGTAGTTGTCTGAGTATTCATCTGGGAACTACGAAGATGTACCATGATTTAAGGAAGTTATTTTGGTGGTCCGGTATGAAAAGAGATATAGCTCAATTTGTTTATGCCTGTTTGACATGTCAGAAGTTGAAAGTAGAGCATCAGAGACCTTCTGGATTTATGCAACAGTTGGATGTTCCGGTTTGGAAATGGGATTTTATAACTATGGATTTCGTTAGGGGATTTGATGCTATTTGGGTGATTGTGGATCGACTTACGAAGTCTGTGCATTTTGTGCCGATTAATATTAGTTTTCCGTTGGTGAAGCTGGCAGAGATTTACATTCGGGTAATTATGAAGCTACATGGTGTTCCATCGAGTATAGTGTCGGATAAAGATCCAAGGTTTACTTCAGAATTTTGGAAGAGTTTACAGGAAGCTTTGGGTACTAAGTTGAAGTTGAGTTCAGCTTATCATCCGTAGACCGATGGTCAGTTAAAGAGGACTATTCAATCGCTAGAGGATTTGTTTAGAGCCTATGTGTTGGAAAAGGGTGGTGCGTGGGATACTCATTTACCGTTGAACGAGTTCACGTACAACAACAGTTACCATTCTAGTATCGGAATGACACCATTTGAAGCTTTATATGGTAGGAGGTGCAGAACTCCTCTGTGTTGGTATGAAACAGGTGAGAATGTGGTCTTAGGACCAGAAATTGTGCAGCAGACTACTGAGACAATTCAGATGATTCGTGAGAAAATGAAAGCGTCTCAGAGTAGGCAGAAAAGTTATTATGATAACCGGAGAAAAGAGATGGAATTCAATGAAGGTGATCACGTGTTCCTAAGAGTTAACCCAGTGACAGGTGTGGGTCGTGCGTTGAAGTCCAAGAAGTTAAACCCTAAGTTTATTGGACCGTATCAGATTTTGCAGAAAGTTGGTGGTGTAGCCTATAGAGTGTCGTTACCGCCTGAACTTTCGAATTTGCATGATGTGTTTCATGTGTCGCAACTTCGAAAGTATGTCTCGGATCCATCTCATGTGATTCAGAGAGATGAAGTTCAAGTCTGGGAGAATCTTAATGTTGAGACGATGCCGTTGAGGATCGAAGATTGTAAGATGAAACAACTCTGAGGGAAGGAGATATCCTTGGTGAAAGTAGCTTGGGGAGGTGCTGCAGGAGGCAGTGTGACATGGGAATCGGAAAGCAGGATGCGAGAAGCGTATCCATAATTGTTGCCATCAGGTAATTTTCGAGCACGAAAATAATTAAAGTGGGGGAGAGTTGTAACACCCATTTTAATTATTTAGTCTTTTTGGTGTTATTTTATGTTGGTGTGCCTTTATGTGGGGCTGTGTCTGAGAGCGTTGGGGGGTGTCCTTAATTTATAGGAATTATTTAAATAACTGTAGAGTTTAATAATAATATAATATAATTAATAATGATGATAATCTAATAATTATTATTATTATTATTATTATTATTATTATTATTATTATTATTATTATTAGTATATTATTATTATTATTAATGAAATAAGGATTAGAAATGGGTATTAGAAGAGTTTGGGAAAAAGGAGAGAGTTAGAAACACGATAAACCAGTTTTAGAGAGAAGAGCAAAGAGGAAGAAGAAGGAGGAAGAGAAGAAGGCTAGGGCTAACAATTCTCCAGAGTTCTTCGTCAATCGGAGCATTAATCGAGATAAGGGGGAAGAAACAAATTGGGATTGGTAGATTACATGAATTGGGTAGAGGGGATTCCTTAACCCCGTAGGGATTTGATGAGTATAATTGGTATGTTGATGAATGAATGCATATGTGTTTATAATTGTTACTATTATATTGAATTTCATGTACATTTATGTGTTTATGAGTATTGTTTCCATTGATGAAATTAGGCATGTGTTGTTGTGAGATTGGTGAGGTTCTGTGTAACTCTGAAGTAGTAGTTATGAACATGAGTATTAGTTCTGGAGATGAAATTGGTAGAATAATGATTAGGATAGGGGATATTAGTTGTAGTAGTGATAGGACAGAAGATGGATGAGGAGTGCTAGGCTTGGAATTGAGCAAGATGACATTGTTGGACAGTGAGGGTTTTGAGAGATCGCAGACGCTCGCTAGCACCTTCGCTAGGCGAGCTAGTAGCGAGCACTCGCTAGCAGGTTCTCTAGGCGAGTGTGGTAGCGAACCCTTCCAATAGCTATTGTATGCCTTCGCTAGGGAGTTCGCTAGGCAAGCAGCTAGTGAGCGTTCGCTAGGGCTTCGCCAAGCGAATGAGCCAGCGAGCGTGACAGAAAAGTGATGTTGTGTTGTTTTGCCTTGTGGCCTCGTTTTGTCGGATCCCTTGGTTTGTGACAGGTATAGATGTGGTGTTTAGTGGTGAATAGTGTATACTCAGTGTTGAAAGGTGAAATTGTGTAGTAATGAATTTAATTGAAATAATGGATGGGTGTGTGGTGTATCTATATGATGTAGGGTGATGTGATCAGGAGGATCATGTGACTTTAATTAAATTAATTAATTGGTGAGTAATATGTATGTATGATGTATGGTAATGTGATTAGGAGGATCGTGTGCACTTAGTGTGCTTGATGTTTATTTGTTGTGCATTTGGTGTCGTGCATATCATGGTGTTTTGGTGGAATGAATCATTGCTCAGGAGGAGTGTATGTGATTCAACCGTACTCCCTTGTGGAGAATGGTGGGGATAGATCATTGCCTAGGAGGGGTGTATGTGATCTATCCGGGGTTCAATTGAATAAACCAATGAGTCGGTACCGCATGCATGGTGTTGAGTTGCATATTTGCATTATGATATGTTGTGATTGATGTTTGGACAGTAGGTCGTGATTGGTGCATGTTGGGTGATATTTACGTAATTGCTACCTTTAGTTCATGTATTTGATTACCGATAATTTTGATCATGAAATCTCAACCATTTGTTGTTGTTGTTGTGGTCTGTGCTTCTTCGGAAGTACAGATAATCCAGGTACATAGCTAGCTTGGATAGTGGTGTGCGAGTCGAGTCTTAGGATGCTCTGATACGTAGCACGGGACTTGGGCGTTTGTTTGTTTTGAATTGAAATTGTTTGGTTTTCCTGTGACGTATCATGTTTGGTGAACATGTTAATGAATATTTTTGTGTAATTTGGCGGATGGCCGAGAATGATGAATTAAGGATTATTTCCGTTGCTTTGTTTTAGAAAACCCTCTATCGAGGAGTATCTTGAATTATTTGATGTGATATCCCACTTTTAAGGGAAAACTCTGATGTTTATTTAGAATAATTGTATTTTATTGAATTTTGGGAAGTGGGGTGTTACATATTCCCTCGTGCGATGGTAAAGTCAGAGTCAACGTAGTTCGGCTAACTACGACTAAAAGATGGGGGAAAGGTTGCTCGCCAAGATATCGCATCTTGTGCCTACATACTCTCAACATGTATGAGAGATCAGAGCGAACATAGTTCGGGATAAAACGGAACACAGGTTTGCTCACATATTTTTTACCCCAGTAAGGTTAACAAGTAGTTCCAGCAGTTAGGGACAACGCCTGTTTGCGGTATAACTAAGAGTTAACAACACTCTTTTTTCTGAAAAGATTTTCCTGATTAGACAGAGCCCCAAAGGACAAAAGGAGTTTGATGTTTGTTTTTGTATTTTATCGAAGAAGTGTTTTTGATGAATATTTGTAATTCATACTGCACTAGAGACTATGACTTAGGAACGAATGTGTCGCATATCGTCCTAAGCACGTATACTAAACACCCTAGGTAATTGAGGAGAAGCCCCCCAATCACCATTCCTTAAGTAGCTTAAGGATCGTAACGTACAATACTCCTTAGCCTTTATTAGGTGTTTTGAAATGTTTGAAGATGACAAGAGAGAAGGACTCTACAGGGAAACTGAATTAAAACCTACTGTTATCATGCAATATGGTCCTAATATTGAGTTTGAAAGGGGGAATCTATCCTACTTGTTATCATGCAAAGGGTTAGAACCTAGTGTCTATCATCACTATCCTTAAACAAGGAAGTGAGAGTCTTAAGGGAACATGTCAAATGGAAAGGAAAGCAACAACAAAAATCAGATGAATACAGCTATCAAGCAAATAAAATGAGAACAAATGGGATGCAATGCAACAATACAAGCAGAGGGAGGAAAGCTCAACCTTTAATGCAAATAGGAGATGCACAGAGAAAGCACACAAGCAAAGGGAGACAAACTCAACCTTTAATGCAAACAGGCATCTAAATAAGAGTATCTACTCATGCAATTCTATCCTAATGCACCACAGCAAGCAATCAGGCAATCATGAAGGAGAGAGGTAAACAAGATGAGGAGCAAGGAAATCATTCTAGGAATTCATCAAGTTTAGATGTGTATCAACACAATAGTCCATCAAAGGTTCAACCTCTTTATGGAATTCACTTTAATTCTTCTAAAGGAAGAACCAGGCTCTCACAAGAGGGATCCTAAGATTGTAGGACAGATGAGTGAGGTGGAACTTAATGGAGATCTAAGGTATTGTTAATGTGTATCAACACAAGAGTCCTCAAAGGCTCAACCTCTTTATGGAATGCACTTTAATTCTTCCAAAGACAGAACCAGGCTCTCACAAGAGGGATCCTGAGACCAATGGACAGAGAATGATGGAGTGATGACGGGAAGCATAGTGAGAACCTAAGGAACTCACCATGACACTCAACCAAATTCATCTTTATTCAAGAACAGTCCTTAATGGTTCAACCTCTTTATGGAATACACAGAGTACTTCCTAAGGAAGACTAGGCTCTCACAAGAGGGATCCTAAAATTAAGGACAAAGGAATATGGAAATGGGAAGGATTAGAATGGGAGACATGATGAAAACCTAAGGAATTAAACATGTTACTCAACCAAGATCAAGCATCCAGGAATAGCCTTCAATGGTTCAACTCTTTTGTGGAATGCACAGAGTACTTCCTAAGGAAAACTAGGCTCTCACAAGGAGGATCCAAAAGAAGCCTAAGTTGTTGAGATGGAAGGGACAAAGCAAGGCAAAGCAAAGCAAAGGAATCACATAAGAAAGAGAAACCATTCGCATAAGCTTCTAAGGAAACCTAAATGCAAAGCCCTAAAGGATATCTATCCTAGTCAAGCTATGAACATGCTCTACAAGTCTCATGTTGATGTCAAGATGAGATGAAACTTGTATCTTGAGTTATGTGGTCTTGAAGTTAGGCACTGGGATAAGGGATTTTACACTGTCGAGCTTAGAAACCCTAGCTCAGTAACTTCTCACACTCTTGAATATTGAAGAGTTGATCTTGGAACACTCTTCTAGCTGTCTCAACACATCATTCCATGATCATAGTGCCTTGTAATTGAGTCTTAATCTCCTCCAATTTCACAGTTGACTGAGGGTTGACCAGATGAAAACCCTGATTGCACCAATCTTGATTGTGGCTTCTTGTACTTTGAATAATGACTTGCACAAGCTCCATAATGACTCTCAAGACATCTCATGAGATCTCTCAATGCTTTAGGTCCATATCTATGGATTCAACATCATCAGATGATCTCCCCTGACCTTCAAGTTAGGAGATATGCACATTTGTGTCCACCTTCAACTCTTTGACTTTTCTGATGGTGATAGGTTATTGAACAACTTGAATACAACCTCTTGATTAGGCTAAGACCTTTGATAACCTCCTCTTGGCTAGCACAACTCTCTCAATCCCCTGTAAAATTGACAATGCAATGCATGTGCTAATGCTATGATGAATGCAATGAAACAAAAGCCAGTAAAGAAAAGGTTGGGAAAATTTTGGGGTGCAACAGCTGCCCCTATTCAAACGACTTGGACCTGACTGGGTGTGAAGCGAACGGCTCTCAACCAATCAAGGTAAAAGATGGTTGAATACCAATAAACCCGGAAATTTTCCAACCGTGGAAATAAAATGCAAAATCTAAATAGGTGATAACGATCTCCGGAAAACTCAGAGTGACAGTTGCACGACAACAGAGTTACGGACCAGGCATCTGTGTAACACCACAAGCATCGAACCTAAAGGCCGGATCAATAAAGATTGATGAGGATTTCTGACATCATTATCAGGCACCTGCTTATGTCAAGAGAAACGTCGACTCCAAGGCTGAATCAATAACGATCTTGATAACATCTGCTAACTAAAGCAAGCAATCGCTAAATAAAAGCGAGCATCGAAGCATAGGGCCGAATCAACCGAAGTTGATAACATCTATATACTAACGCGCATACATTCGCTAAATAAAAGCGAGTATCGAACCATAGGGCCGGATCAACCCAAGTTGATAACATCTATCTGCTAACGTGCATGCATCCGCTAAGTAAAAGCGAGCATCGAACCAGAAGGCCGGATCAACCGAAGTTGATAACATCTATCTGCTAACGTGCAGGAATCTTCTAAATAAAAGCGAGCATCGAACCAGAAGGTCGGATCAACCGAAGTTGATAACATCTATTTGCTAACGCGCATGCATTCGCTAAATAAAAGCGAACATCGAACCAGAAGGCCGGATCAACCAAAGTTGATAACATCTATCTGCTAACACGCAAGCATCTGCTAAATAAAAGCGAGCATCGAACCAGAAGGTTGGATCAACCGAAGTTGATAACATCTATCTGCTAACGCACAGGCATCCGCTAACTAAAAGCGAGCATCGAACCAGAAGGCCGGATCAACCAAAGTTGATAATATCTATCTGCTAACGCGCAGGCATCCGCTAAATAAAAGTGAGCATCGAGCCAGAAGGCCGGATCAACCGAAGTTGATAACATCTATTTGCTAATGCACAGGGATCCGCTAAATAAAAGCGAGCATCAAACCAGAAGGCCGGATCAACTGAAGTTGATAACATCTATCTGCTAACGCGCAGGCATCCGCTAAATAAAAGCGAGTATCGAACCAGAAGGCCGGATCAACCGAAGTTGATAACATCTATCTACTAACGCGCAGACATCCGCTAAATAAAAGCGAGCATCGAACCAGAAGGCTGGATTAACCAAAGTTGATAACATCTATCTGCTAACGCGCAGGCATCCGCTAAATAAAAGCGAGCATCAAACCAGAAGGTCGGATCAACCGAAGTTGATAACATCTATCTTGATGAATCACAAGAATATGCCGTTGGGAAGAGAGAGAACTTGGACAAGTAAATTTGCTTTGGGGATGCGAGAAACCTGGTTAGGCTACTCTACTGAGGAACAAAGAGGAACTTAAACAAACAACTCTATTGGGGAGAACTTATCTCTGCTTGGGGAGACAACTCAATGCTCATAGTCCATTATTCAGACTCTGTGGAGAGACACAACTGAACTTGCTGAGGGGACTTTACTCCTGCTTGGAAAGAAATCCAATCCCGACTTGCTGGAAAGTGGGCCCAATGCTCTGCGTACACTTCAGTCAAATGCTTCAAGAGTAATGACCTTGCAACAATGATCTTTGGGACATTTTATCCTGAACAAAGAAAGTTTTCCATGAGACGAACTCGAGATGGCTTGCCCCAGAATTTTTAACAACTTTAAACTCTGCAGATATGGAGAGGAACAATTCCTTCGTTTTCCATTTTTTGCCCCAGCCTGTGGGATCTTCTTCGCATATTCCTCGAAAGGAAACCTGAAATCTTTATACTCTGGCGGTTTGAACTGAACGACCTCATCATTTTGAACCTCACAGAGGTGCTCTGCATTAATTGCCCTCTGGTTGAGACTGGCTTTCATGTCCCTAGGGTCATCTGCCTCTAGTCGTGCAATAGTTTTGCCTTCGGTTGACTGACTTGTGGGGAGCGGTACCCTTGGCTACGAGAGATTTACCAAATCTCGACCTGATTGCCTCAGATTAACGGACTTTTGGATGGCTGATTCCCATGCTGTGATCATCTGATATAGCTTTCCCCGGTTCACCGGAGTATTCAAGCATTCTGCATTTTGTCCTGATCAAACTTCCATTGTGGAAAATTTCCTGCTGTCAAGCACTTATTCGTAAGTAAAACAAATTGTTCTGCACAAAAGATATATTAAATGCAATGCATATAACAGTTTTCGAAATCCAATTTTGTTCACTGGAAAGAAAATTTTGTGACATAAAGTGTATGAATCATTCATCAACATGTCAACATTAATACAACCTTGTAAGAGGAGTCCTTTTAGGAGTCAGTTTTGATGTGATGTTTACCGAAGTATGCTTTCGAAACAAACCTGCTTCAATTAGGACTTTTTCAGGTTGTAACGTGGTCAGGTTCACGGTTAACAAGGAAGGATATAAGGCTCAAAATTCATTTTAACCCACCCGTTCTCCTTGATGTTCTCCAATCCTACGTTCAGCTAATTCGACCTTAGCGTTTACCATTCAACGGTTGAACGACAGGAATGACAGTTCGGGAAACCACACATTTTTGGAGTGACAGTCACTCGCTTTTCGTCTTTGGTGCCTGGAGTCACACAATTTGCTTTTTGAGGATTTTTCTTTTGTAATTTCTTTCGCTTTTCGTTTCTTCGTCTTTCCCCTAATTTTTTCCTGGACTAACTCTTTTGAGTTTTTCTCGATTTTGAAGTCCAGCGGGGTGCCCTAATTTTCGCCTAAGTCGCTTGTTCGCAAGTTTCGACTTAACGGGCTTTTTTCTTCTGATTTTTTTTTGAACAAATCGTGTGACACCAGCTCCTCTGACTTGTTTGAAAAGTGATTGTGACTGTTTCACTCCTTGTCGGCAAGGTTTAACCATCCTGGTTTTTTAGGCACGACCTATAGAGGTGTAATTGATCCTCAAACGGGAACACTTCTTTTTGCAATTTTGAACGCTTGGTCAAATCAACTGACACCTACCCTGCCCCGGGTTAAGATTAAGGGTTTTTCATTTTCAGAAAGAAACTCCTACTACTAGGCTCAAAGGGGTTGACAAGGGATTATCTTCCTTATATCTCTAGTGTTTATGGATTTGAAATAATGTTTGTACATCATCAATAGGTTTTTTATTCAAAAGCATACAATCGGAAGCTTACACGTCTCTCAATTTTGTCATCCTCCCTGAATTCCACTTAAACAAGCGTTTGAAATAAATGAAAGCAATAGAGTGAACACGAATGGACTAATTCAAAACATGCATGTTTATTTCATTATCAATATCAATTGAAAAAACAACAAGTTTTGCAAACGAAATTTGCAATTAAACAGGAAAGAAATCACAAATATAAAGGAAATGACATGATAAAAATGCAGATTGCCAGCTTCTCGAAACCGGGCTTCTTGTATCTTGACTTGTTGGCGAATCAGCCACCTTCAGCTTGTCCGTGGTTTGACAAAGGATTCTGTATAACGTTGGGAACATCATTAGAGAAGTTAATTGCCTTGCTATCAATCAAGTCCTGTAACTTATGCTTGAATGTTTTGCAATCATCGATAGTATGACTGGGTGCCCCAGAATGGAACTCGCAATGAGCGTTTGCATCGTATCCGAATGGAAGCGCACCTGTTGGCGGAGCTAATGTTCTCTTCTGAATAAGCTGCAGTTGCAGCAAAGCTTGAAGAAGTTGAGAGTACGACATCGGCGGCACATCAAATACTCTGTTCACCGGGCCTCGCTTCTGGAATCTCCTAGGGGTGTAGTTCTAATCCTGATTCTGATTTTGTGGCTGCTGTTGCTGTTGTTGTTGTACCGATATTGTAATGCCATCAACCTGTCGTTGGCGAGCGTAATTCTGACTTCGATTTCTTCTGCGAGAACTGGACACTGAGTTAACATCGTCTTCGCGTTTCTTACCACCGAACACTTTCTTTCCCCCAGTCGAGGAACCCTCACCGGCCTGAATCTTCCCGTTTTTATGCCATTTTCCACTCGTTCTCCAGTGATTATCAAGTCCTAGAAGCTCCCTGACATGCTGCTAATTAGCTTTTCATAGTAAACACCCGGCAGAGTAGCCACGAACATGTCTACCAGTTTACGTTCAACCATAGGCGGCTGAACTCTAGCTGCCAGCTCACGCCACCGCTGGGCGTATTCTTTAAAGAATTCCCCATTCTTTTGTGACAGATTTTGCAGCTGGACCCGGTTGGGAACCAGGTCACTATTGTACTGGTAATGTTTAACGAACGCTTCTGCAAGATTCTTCCAGCTACGCACACTCACAGGCTCCAAGCCCATGTACCATTCCAGTGAAGGTCGTGATAGACTATCTTAGAAGAAGTGCATCAGCAACTTCTCATCGTCGGAGTACACCGACATCTTCCGGTAATAAGATCTCAAGTGGACATGAGGACATGTGGTACCCTTGTATTTATCAAAGTCAGGCACTTTGAATTTTGGAGGTACTTTGAGATCGGGGATCAGCCCCAAGTTGGCCATATCGAGCCCCATGGAATTCAGATTCTCAAGGCTCTTCATTTTATCCTCGAGCATTTTGAATCTCTGGTTGGCCTCAGAAGGTAGCTCAGCATCATCGCCTCTCATTGAGAATACGTCATCTTGACGATCCTTGTTCCAGGGTTGATGAACATTTCCATGGACAATACCTGCAGCTTCAGGCCTATGGAAGTTTCCATTTCCAGTGTTACCAGCATTAACTCCAGCCTTGTTACCATTAGCGCCGATATTACCAATATCAGCTCCGAATGTTGCCATTACCATCCTCAGCATTGTCAGCACCCATTCCAACATTCCCATTTCTTCCAGCGTTGGGAATGACCACAGTCGATCCAAAATTGTCAGCCCGGGGAGTCTCCACATGAGGAGGGTTGGTAGTCTCACCTTCGTGCAAAACCCCATTGGTGTCAACGCGTGTAATCAAAGGCTGCACAAGGGTTCGTAGTTGCTCTTGCCCACTGGAGAACACCTGCATGATGTCCATGAACTGGGCCATCCTCTCTCTGAGTTCCTGTATTTCAGCTTGAACTTGCTCCATGGCTCTGAGTTGATTAGCTCGGGTGGAGTAACGGTGAATTGGTTTGCAATCAATCCTGAAACACAACTGACTAGAAAAACACAGGGGGTCAGATAAACATGCTCAAGGTACATGTTATGCAAAATGATATGCAAATGCTAACATGTGTTTGTGCCCAGGGATTTCCCCTCGATTATAGTTCCAGAATAACAGTGAGACAGAATAAGAAGCCAATCACGGAGATGATCAATATCTGATATATATAAAGAGCCCACATAGGCAGCATACATGAGTAACTGAGTACAACTGAATTGGTAATAGAGTGACCTCAGCCAACAGGCTTGGTGATGGTCAACAATACAACAGTGAATGAAAGCTACAAAGAAATACAAAAGAAATCAAGTGCGGCTGCGGGTACGTAAATCTTCTAATAGTTCCTTTGTCTCGGGGTGATTAGGCCTGGTGAGCAATCCTCGAATAAGAAGCTCTCTCTGTCTGATGGTGCTCTAGATATCTTTAACAAAGTCCTCCCAGGCTGCTTCTCCAAAGCAACCTTCCAATTTGCGTCTCTTGGAATCATCCCTTAGTTTGCACTCCTTCAGGTTTGCCATAACTTCTTTCAACTTGCGCTCAGCGTTACGCCTGAGTGATGCTTCAGCTTCAATCTTCTCCTGCTGGGCCTCAAGCTGAATCGTCAGTTTGGCAATCTACTGCTTTAGCTTCTCTTCTCATTCTTTGTGATTGGTCAAAGTAGTGTTCCATAATGCCTCGAATTTAGAGATCTTCAGATATGCCCTGTCCAATTCTTGCTTCTTGGTGGCGAGAACACTATTAACAACCTTGAAATCTAACCCCAGACGCTCTCGAGCATCAGTTTCTTTGGTTAAGTTGGCATCAAGATGGTTTATCAACTCGGTCTGCTTCTTGCAGGAGTACACAGCTTCACTCTTCTCGCTTCGGAGTTGAGCAATTCCTTTCTCTAGCTCTTCGTTGGCTTTCCTCAACTCTTCCTTTTCTTGCAGCACCCAGTTGTATTTCTGAATGTCAACCATAGTGGGTTTCTCAATCATAGGAGGATATAATGGTCTAGCAGCAGGATAAGGCATTAAAAACTTTGTGGCTCGCTCATGAATCCAAACCAAGTATGGCTCAAAGGCTTTGTTGTTGCTCTTCCCCAATATTTCTTTACCTTTCCTGTGAAGATTTTTCCAAGCATGCTCAAGCTTAACCAACGCATCACCATCCAACAGGCCGGTGAGATACAGAGATTCCTGTATCTCGTCTTCTTTGGGGGCCTCCTTCAATGCATAACCGAACTTCATGATCAACAATGACGGGTTGTAATTGACACACCCTTTTCTCCCGATCAGAGGAACAATGGGAAAACCACTGCAACTGTAGATGAGTTTTGTACCTGTTGCAGTGAGAATCGTGATACCAAGCTATTGATTAACTTGAATCTCTAATTCTTAAATTCACAACCGGACTTTAATTTATCCAAAAAGGAAAGGTTTAAAGAAAGAAAAACCTATAAAGATGCAAAGCAAAAGGCAAGGCCTAAAGCTAAGCAAAGAGAGATCTAAAGGTTCGGGGGTTGGTTATGCATAGGGTAGGTATTTCGCATCCTAAACATCTGTAGTACTCTACAGGAACCTCTTGTTAGTATTTGTGTTTGCTAACGTTTGCTTGCTAAAGGGAAAGTGCTAAGGGTAAAGATAAAGGTTTAAACGAAGGAAAAAAGAAAAGGTTGCTCGCCAAGTATCGGGACCTTGTGCTTACGTATTCTCAAAAGGAATTTTGAGAAATCAGAGCGTTCGTAGTTCCCCTTACTAGGGATGGGGAATTCTTGACTGTGGTCAAGTCTCCAAAGGGAAGTAAGCATTCATAGTGATGTCCACGGCGGGACGGTAAAAGCGAGCACGAAGACTCGAATCCTAAGGTTAGGATAAAAGGTTGTCCACGGCGGGACGGTAAACATGAGCACGAAGACTAGGATCCTAAGGCTAGGATAAAGGATAAAAATGTGAATTATACATCATGTGAAAATATATATTAACACAAGAATTTAGCAAAAAGAATTACTAAAAAAGAATTAAATTTGAACAAGTTATGAATTTTTGAATATTGTGAAGAAACATATAAATAAATAGGTAATTAAAATAAAGATGCACTTGGTGGGAGTTGAACACACCACCCTTAGAACCACAAGCAGTACAACTTACCACCAGGCCACATGCACGCGCTTGTGAAATTAAATGGAAAGGATGAATAAAATAAAAAAACATGGAAAATAATAAATTGGAACAAAAAAAAAGGCCTCGCTGAGGCTCGAACTTAGGACACAAGGCATGATAAGGCGTTTTAAGGCAAGGCATTAACCACTGGGGTGGCGATACATCCATTGATTATGCCACCCCAAATAATATGTAAACTATGCAAAGCCTGTGGCTGGGCAAAAATGCAAGGCAAAATAAGTGAAACTTCCAAAATACGGTTTGACGCGTAACTTTGTCAATACTTAACCAATTTGGATGAAATTTTAATCAATCTTGCCTAGAATTTCATGAGGAACACGATGGTGCAAACCAAATTTTGAAATAACACACACATACACACAGATAAATTCGATAGAATATGAATTCTATGAACTTGGAATGCATTTTGGTATTCAAAGATCAAAGCCAGTGCAATTAAAGATGTGTAAGGGTCTGAACATGCTCTAAATATGATATTTGTAAAGTTCAAACTTAAAGGAGACTCAAAATCAAACCACAGCAGAATGTGACTCATGAGTTGCAATTATTGCACATGAGTTGAAATGACAATTTTCAAAAACAGTTTCTAGCAAACTTAACTAGGAAAACAATCATGAACCAACACAACCAACATGGATCAGAAGGGATTCATAAAAGGGAAATCTAGGTGATTAATCCTTTTCAACTCAGTTTTAAACAACAGCCAGGTACAAAAATGCAAGAGGTCTGTTCATAACAGACCTGGACAGTGGATACACTACACAATTTTCCACTATGTCAATGAGGTATGAAATACAAGTTTGGCATGGAAACAAACAGGCCTGTAATGACAGTCAAGAAAGAGAAGTCCAACCATGAAGAGTTTGTTCTTGCAGCTAAGGGAAGGCAGGCTCATGCTTGCTATGTGTTACTCATGATTAATTTCAAGGGAAAAGTTCAACCTCTTAACAGAAACATGATACAACTGTTGAACTGCAAGTTATGGATTGTCCTCTTCTAAGAAAAAACTTTGCATTCCTGCCATCTTAGAACAAATTAAAGGCTAAACAAACTCACCAAGGGTCATGACCTCCTTTTATGCCTCACAAGTGACAATAGAACTTGATGAAACCTTAAGTGAACTGACATGATTGAACATTCTTAATGAAACCACAGTATTATAGACATAACTTGATTATATATAAAATGCTAAAAAACAAACACTAAATCTCTATGACAACTATAACTTCAGAAAGACAAACACTAATATAACAATGTTCCAGACCAATCAAACTGGGCCTCTTTAAGTCAATGATTCAAAACAGGTTCTTGCTAGAAAAAGTTATTTACAGCCTCAGCAGAATGTTTTCACATGGCCACAAACATACCAACCAAACCCACATGAAATAGGCAACAAAGAAACTTCGACTATGTTGAACTCTTACTGACATGCTTTTACAAAGGTATGGACTACCTAGTGGACTGAAGTCAAAGCAGACTTGGCATTTGATTAAATAAATGATGAATTGCTCAGAATTGGGACAATCATCAATCTTGCTGCTATAACCCATCATGAACAACAACAGTCCAAAATCTTATGTTCATTGACAGCTTTATGCATTCATAATGATCAAACATTAAAACATTACCACTTAAATCTCTCAGTTATGAATTGATAGATTCAACCACATCTTCTAACAGCCAGTTTTTATGCAAAGAACAAATATAATGATAATCTCAAATCCCTCATGCTAAACAGCAAGCTTAATGTGCTCTGAATGAAATGTGTTGCAAAAAAAACTTGATGTAATGTAGACCAATCAAATCAAACAGGAGTGAAACACTTAGAGCAGAAACAACCATCTGCTACCCTACAACAGCAACCAAACTCTCTCAAATGAATATAAGCAATAGCATGAAGAGCAGTTTGATGGCCATCTCATTTCCAACAGCATAATTCAAAGGAGACACAACAGGGTTATGTAAATTGAAAAAAAAGAAAGAAAGCAGCAGTGTAACTGTGATGTATAATATCTCCTTCAACTGATAAACCCTCCCCTCGATAGAAACTATGGCCAGTTGTTTGGTATGTCAACAAGATTTGAAATAAAAAACAGGCATATGACAGTTCCAAAATCTACACAAACTAAAATGAAAAAAAGAGCAAAACAGCTAAGGTGTCAAGCCAATATTGATCATCCATGTGAATCATGTCAACAAAGGCAAACATATTTGCATAATGAGCTGAACAACCAATGCAAACATATTGACAAAAATTTTGGTGTTTCAAGCATTGATGGATTCCAACCATAGCAGTCCCATTGTGAAATCCACTATGACTGTGTTAGCAACCAATCAACAATTAAATCCTATACTCTAAGCACAAACTCTCAAGCCAATCTGAGGTTGTCTCACGATAAGAGATTGACAGCCCTCAACAGCACAAACATTGCACATACAAGCTTTAAAGGTAAGTGACAAGATGCAACATCCACTGATGGCAAAGTAAAGGATGTAGGTGGATCAGACTAGAATCATGGTTATCAGTTCAAAAACAAAGCAAAGCTCCCAAATTCAGCATGAGGCACCAAATTCTAGTAGAGTTTATTGTTTGTTATGTGCCAACAATGTTTAATGATGAATGTCAAACAAGTATAGAGTGTTTATCTCTTGTTAACAGATGCAACACACACATGGAAAGTAATGGTTAAAAAATTGATTTAACTGAAACAACCATCCTATGACAGTAACCAAATTGTTGACAGTCATGAGTCACACTTCAAACCTACCAACTATGATGATCTCCAAGATAGAGCTTCAGTGTACTAGAGTCCTAAACAATTTTCTCAACACTGCAAGCAGTAGTTCAAAACACCATGCCTTTAAAGCACCCAACACCCAATCCAATGTTCAAATCACCTAGGCTTCACCAAGATAAAAACTTTGCAAATTAAAATGGGCTGCCATACCTCATAAATAACAAGTAGCAGCCAGGGTTTCAACTTATGACAATCCTTTGCTCTAACTAAACAATACCTAGCAGGTGAGACAAACTCTAACCACAAAGGCCAATGATAAAGTCCAGCTCAAACAAGCAAGCCAAAAACCTAAATCAAATGCTATACCTCAATGATAGAAAATATGACAAACTTAGATGCACAAACAGGTCATGGTAACATAAATGTAAATATCAACATGATACTGTCTAGGTCAAATAACCATCAATCCACAACTCTATTCTCAAAAACAAACTTGCAAACCTTATGGTAGTAGGCACTTTAAAGCATGAATGAACATTCTTGGCACAACAATACCAACAACTAAACAAAATAGCCCTAATGTAAGATCCTAATGACAGTCTAATTCACCCAAGCAGCAATTGGCAAAGAAATAGGTTTTAACAGCCCAAACAGAAATTGACAAGTTCATCTTTTGTAAAACAATTTTGGCAGCAACAATACAATCTTTAAACATAACAATGCTTAAACTTTATCAAAGAAAATCCACACATATATGATGCATAATAATGAGAGTGTTCAAATCTACATACCTCTTGTAGTCTAGCTGCCAAAATCAAGAATGCCTTCCCTTTGAACCAGCTTGTGGAGTTGCTTCCTCTTGAAGAAAGATGCAACTTTGTGGCCAGTTTGAGAGAATGAAGTTCCAGCTGGTTTTTGATATTTTGAACAGTTGATATATCATAGATGGAAGGTGTTCAAAGTGTCATAATGAGGAAAAATGGTTTATGGAGTGATTTGGCTTAAAAGGTGCACAAAAGTCAAACTTGAGTGTGTGGACAATTGACTTTTTGATCTTTTGATTTTTTGAGAAAACCAATGGTGGGAACAGCTCCAGAGGGTCATTTTAAGGGTGTGTATATGGTCTTTGAAGTGTTTTTGGATTGGGAACAAAGGCTGGTCTGAAAAATGCAAAATGACACTTTTTGGTGGTTTTGTGATTTTTATTCACTTACAAGTAAAGGGAGAAAGAAGGAGAGCTGTGTATTCCTTGTGTATGAGATGAAGCCCCTATTTATAGTCCATGAAGAGGTTTGGGGCAGATTTGAGGTTTTGGTTTTGGAGGGAGTTTTGGAAGGAAATCTTACATATGATCTTGTGGCAGCTGCAAACATCATGTTCTTGGGCTCTAAGCAAGCAAAAATCAAGTGGAATAAGATGTATGAGGTGACTGATATGAGGCTAGATGGATAGGAGAGGCTGCTGCTCCAAATTTTGTGGAAAAGTTTCTCTTTCCTCCTTTGCATTTTTTATTAAAATATTAGCCACTTGCTTGCAAATCTTGTCAAGCTCTCAAATCCTTCACTCTTCTGGTTTTCCCTTCATGATTCCCTCTAAATATCAGATTGAAACATAATCCAATGGTTGATAATGACTTGAGTTGTTGAAAATCCAAATTTGAGAAGTTTTGACAAAATGGTTTCAAGTGTGACAGGCCCACCTTTCATGGCTCATAACTTCACGCTCACACATGCTATTGAGGAGTTCTACCACAATTTGGAAAGCCCTTAAGTAGCTTTATAACTTTCATGTTTTGGGAATTTCCAAGTTCTAGATGGAACTAGGTTGAAAAACCCTTCAAAGTTGCTGAAAAAACCACTTAAAAAGGCTAAATAACTTAGAATTTTTCTAAGTTATTTCCCTTCTTAAAATGAATCTTGTCATAACTCCAATTCTATGCATTTTTTGATCATGGACCAATTTGAGGATTTTGTAGGATTTGTCAAGAGCTTTCCAATGAGCTTTGAACCACTTCATTTGGATGTGTGGTTGAGGCGTTATGGTCTTGCCCCTTTTCAAAACCCTAATTTTCTGATTTTTCCGATTACCCCTCAATCCTTGATCCAATGGTCATGAAATTTTATGGGCATGTGTAATATGACATAACTAACATTTTTTATTCACATCTTGAGGTTAAATTCCTTATGGTTGAAGGCTTGACTTTTTGGTCAACAAAACGATCGATTGATGACGATCAGATCGACTGTTGTTGTTCCGGGTCCTCTGAGGCTTTAAAAATTCTTGAGTAGTCTTCCCTAAGCCATATGAGATTAATGAACCATGATCCCATCATTGGAACACCATTTGAACCAAAAGTCAAACCACAGTTGACTTTTCCTGGTCAGAAACCCTAATCGGGGGTCCTGAACTGTACTGTTTTTAATCCTTAGGTGACAATCTCAATTTGGTTTCATGCTTGACCCAATGGAGTGTCTTTGATTGTGTAGAGGCTTTTTCCATGGGGAAACAACCCAATACCTTGACTGATTAAATTGTCGAACCCTCGATTTCTGATTGTACGGAACCCTGATTCACCTGTAACTAAACAAAGACAAACTTGAAACTGGTTATTGTTAGATAAACAAATGAATATGATCCTAAAATGATGATGTAAATATAAGGGTCAAAATTTGGGGTGCAACAGATGCCCCTATTTAAATATCTTCACTAGATGGTTTTGAGAGATGTCAATCTGAATAGAATCATAGTGAAAGATATTTAAATATAGAAAACCAGAAATTTTGTCCCTTAGATCCGATAGTATGCAAAAGGACAAATGCTAAGATGCAATGAATTCTAAATGATGCTTTATGATGCAAGACAAATGAAAGAACGGTATTGTTGCACCCTAAAATTTGCCCAACCTTATTCACTTGGTTTATGTTTCAATATCATTAGCATTTGCATATAGAGTCATGTACATAGGTTACTCATCTGCATAGCATAAGCATAGCAAGTCATTCAACAGGGGACCAAGCATTATTCTCATCTCTAGAGGCCTATCAAGAGGTTATTATCCTGATTCAATCTCATTCAAGTCATCAGAAAAGAATTTGAAAGTTGGAGAAGTCAGTAGATCAAGCATTGAGTCTATCTCCTAACTGAGGGTGTCTGAGGATCAACAAAGAAATTGTGAGCTGTGAATTGAAGGCATGGGGAGTATCTAGACATCTTGGAGGACTTAGAAAGTCATTTGGAGAAGGAGACAAATCATTGGTGTAGTCACAAGAGTTGTGAAGGAAGACAGTCAACTAGGGTTTCATCTCGGTCAACCCTGGGTCAACCCTAGGTTAAAGGATTGATTGAAAGGCATTGAGGGCTATTTAAGAGATGTGGGGTTTATCATTTGACATGAAGAATAAGGATATGTTGTTATGCTAAGAAGAATTCAAGAGAAGTCAAGGAGAAGAGGAGTTCCTAAATTAGGGTTTCTGTGTAAAATCCCCTAGTTTAGGTCAAATTTCCAAGCAATATAAGTCAAAATACAAGCTTCAAATGGATCCTTGGCCAACATGGAACTTGTAGAGGATCTCAATACCTTTAATTTGAGTGGTGGAAGACCCTAAGGAGATTTATAGAACTCAAGTTATGGTCCTTGCAAGTTACAGGTCATCTGAGGTATCTGAAATTTTGTCTGTGAAAGTGACTTGACTTCCAAGCTATTTTTACCCCTCAAGAAGATTTCAAATGAATTTCTGGTAAACATAAGAGTTGTTCCTAATTGTCTTAGCTTTCTAGAATGGTATAGTATGCCTTAATATTATTTGTGGAACTCTACTTATGGTCTTGGCAAGCAAAGGGTAGTTTGGTCATCTGAGGATTACAGGTCATTCTTAGCCTATGCCTAAAACTCATATAAGGGAGCTTCAAATGAAAAACTTCCCAACATAAAAGTTGCTCAAAATGCCATTTTAAGTCAAGAAAAGAAGTCATGGAAGTTTGGAAATGCATGGAATGGAACTTGACCAAAGTTGGTGAAAAATGACCTAAAAAGGCATATAAGTTGAAAAAGTTGAAATAAAAAAATTGGTTTGAGAGATCTACAAATCCAATATGGGTCATCCAATATACCAAATTGATTCCCAACATCATTTTAGAGACATTGGTTCAGCCACATTTTTGATTTTAGGCTTTAAAATTGGATTTCCTTTGTAAATTTGTTTCTTGCATCATAAGGCAACATGGCAAAACTTAACACAAGGCAAGGAAAAGCTTGGTTTTTCATACATACACTCCTAATATCTCATGAAAGGAGATTTTGACACAAGTTTACCAAAGGTGCAAACATGATATGAGATGATTCAAAATACCATCAAATGATAAGTTCATGAAATTTCCACAAGTTTCTAGATCCCTCTAGGACCAATCTAGAAGCTTCTCATTCTGTTAATCATCATCTATATAAGGAAATGAAGCCATTTGTGCATTGGTTGGTGATTCTTTGAGCTTGCAAACACTACTTTGATTCCTTCACTCCCATTTGCATTTTCTCTTCAAACTCCATTGAAGCTTCATCAATCATCTTAATTTCTGTTATCATCATCATCCACCATCATCATAGAGCAATTGGCAAAGAGAATTGAGAGGAACTCGTGGCTGGTTTGTGTGATCCAAGTTTTCACTCCAACTTGCATGAAGAGGGGGATAAGGTGATTCAAGAAGATTGAGCAACTACCATTGCATACAGAACTCCTAATCAAGGTCACTGATCAATTTCCAATCACTGCAAGCATCAGATTCAGGGGTTTCCATAGATGTTTCCACCAATTGCACCAGGTTGGATTTCTATTCGAATTGCATGCTTTAGTTAGAGTTATTAGGTTTTGATAGTGTAGAATTGTTAAGGTAGGATAGAGGACTGATTTTGGTGAGTTTGGAGAGGTTTCATGAAGGTTGAGCATGATGTACCAATTCTGTTAGGGTTTGTATCTCATGGAATATGGCACGATAATTCTCATTATATGGCTTAAAATGACCAGCATAAAGTGTAGATTAGGTTAGGATAAGGTTTGGCAAGAATTGGAAGATTTGATCACAGGTGATAATGATAGATTCAAGATGTTCTAGCTATCGGGTTCGAGCCTTGAGGGAGTTTTAGAAGGAGATTTTGTTATGGTTGTGTAGAGGGAAAAGAATAGAGCAACTTTGCTCTTTGCAGATGGTGTTTTCATGGAGAATTGAGGTTGCATGATGAGGTGGAATTCTGGTTGAGGCAAGCTTCGCGCAGAGCTTCCATGGCTGAAACCCTAATCAATTGGGGAAGATGATGGACCACCGTTGGATGACCGTTTTGACTTGGACCAAAAACCTGATCGTATGGCCACGATTCAATTGAAATTTGGAGGGAGTGAGGCTGAGTATCAAAACTCAGCGTTTCATTTAACGCACCAATGGGCTCAGGGTTCCTTTGCTAACGCCACCCCCAATTGCCAGGCCCAATGAGATTATAACTGGAAAAATGACTATCTGCACCGTTTTGTGTTTTTTTGATTTTTTGTTTAATTTCTGAAGCGTGCTGGGCCCAGTAACTTTGATATTCACACCCCTGCTCTGTGGCCCACCTGGATATTATAACTGGGCGCCCTTGCTGATGGCACCCCCCTCCCCTTTTATTCATATTTTGTCATTTTAATTTCTTTAATATTTTTCATCCTTTAAAAAATCATAATAAATCATAAACTTCATATTTTTTAATAATTCTTTTTGCATTAATTTCTTCAAGATGTCTAGAAAATTATAAAAAATAAAAATTGCATTTTATTCTTTATTTGATATTTTTCCCATATTTTCCAAATAAATGCCTATTTTAGGTGTTTCATTTCATACATGAATTTGTTGATTTTTGTTTTAATAGTTGCTCTAATATTTTTCACCCATTCTTTTTAGGTTGATTAATAGACATTGTTAGCTTGTATATGCAATTTAGTTCATATTTTTTTAGAAATTAATTTTAGGTGATTAGTTTAGGTGTGAACAACATGAATAAAATTAGGGTTTAAGTGATGATTTAGGTGAATTAGTTCATTTCCCTTAGGACTTAGAGATTGAATACTTTAGCTATGGGACTATAGGGACTATGGGTAGTTATTAGATCCCTTAGAAATCACTAGGGTTCCCCTACTGCTATTAGTATATTACTGTCTGTATTTGATTGGCTGGTATGGTGTGCCCTCTGGGGATTATTGTTTGTCTGTATGGGTATTGGGATTGCTTGGGGATTGGGGGAGCTGAAGACTGATGATGATGAAGCCATTGGAGATCCAGAGACTGAAGACCAACTTCTAGAGTGGGAGAGGAGATTCTTGCTAGCAACTGTTGAGGAGACTAGGGTTTAGGAGCTAGGCAGAGCTCTAGATTAGAAAGCTTGTTTCTCAAACATGGAATGCCTTGTTTGCATCCATCCTTTCTCTATGATTCAAAGTCTCTTTCAAATATCCACCTCCTTATTTGAAAGATAGAACTTTTGAGAGGAAACTGTATGTTTAATGTTAACAGTTGATGAACCACCCTTGGTAGGTAATTGACTGTCTAACATTCATTCACTTCATCTGGGTGATTGATATCCCTCTTGGGAGATTGACTTGAAGAAAAGCCACTGCAGGTGGAAGATTGATGATCAAGACCTTGCTGGAAAGCTGTGGAGATAAAGATTGATGCTTGCTGAAGCCTGTAGCTGATTGGAGAAGCTTGAAGACAGATATTGATGCAGAGCTGCTGATGCTGTTTACTTTTCTGTTGTATTTCATTTCTGATGTATTGATTGGTTTTCTGGACTGTATTGTTTGCTGTTTACCCTGTTGGGTTGAAAGTGAATCCTGTTCACTTTTGCCTATTGTTTTCTAGGTTCGAGGTTGAGTGAGACTCCCTTGCCTCGCTTGTATTGCTGCATCCATGCATTTTACTGTTTTACTGTATATATCTGATATTGTTTCTGTTTCCGTCTATTCCCTTAGGATCTCTGTTTCTCTCTGTGCAAGAGAGGAGCATGATAGACACTAGGTCTTAACCCATGCATGATAACATTAGGGTAGTTTAATTCCCTTTGCAACCGTAGGTTAGAGTTCTGTCTCTTCTCCCTCAAAACAAACAGAAAAATACAATAAAATTTCAAAGACAATAAAAGACACTTCTTCCGTAAAAGAAGGTGAACTCATCAAGACGTCATTTTTGTCCGCTGGGACTGCTAATCAGAAAACCCTTTTTCAGAAGGAATAAAGTCAATCAAGACAGATTTGTGTCGTACGTGGCCCGAACTACGTTTGCTCTGATCTTCCATGCAGTGTGGAAGTATGTAGGCATAGGATGCGATATCCTAGCGAGCAACCTTCCCCTCCTTTCCCGTAGGTAGGCGAACTACGTTGACTCTGATTTCTCGTTCCAGACGGGAATACGTAGGCATAAAGTGCGATACTTTGCCGAGTCATTTTCTTTTCTTTTTAACCCTTGACCTGTAAAGTAGATAGAATAACAATCCATACCCGAAAACAAGCGTGGATCCCGTCGAGTACGACGGACGTGAGGGGTGCTAATACCTTCCCCTTGCGTAACCGACTCCCGAATCCAGGTTTTGGTTGCGACGACCATACCTTTCCCGTGTTGTGCGAGGTTTACTCTGAGCGTTTCCTTTCCCTCCCGTGGGATAAATAACGCACGGTGGCGACTCTTATGTTCAGCCGGCGCCGATTTTCGCAGTAGCGACAGCTGGCGACTCTGCTGGGGAACCAACGTCCCCTGGCTGCTAAGGACTGTGACAGTTCTTATGCATTTGGGATCCAACGTCCCTTAAGAGAGTCAATCCTAACGCTTGTTTTCCCGTCGAGGATTTTGTATGGATTTATATATTTCTGACCTTTATTTTCAGCATTTTATATATTGATTATTATTGCTGTATCGGGGTTGTGATGGGTGGTTCTATGATTGAGAGATAAGTCGGACCTGGGCTTGAGTGCACCTAGAATTAGAGTAGAAAGTAGTGGGCGCGTGCCGACTTTGCTTGCATTAGTGTCTCATGAAATCTACACTCGGACGAGGTTCTTCTGGTTGGCTTCTTTTTCTACCCTTTGGGTCGAAGGGGTTGTTGGTCAGCTGAATTGTCGACTCCGGGAACCGATCATTTGGAAGTTGGCTAAGTGAGGCCTCTTCAGGATTTGATGATGCCACTCCTTCTGGGAATCGTATCATCGACCCTGAAAGTCTGTGACGCCGACGACCGCATAGGATGCCATACCTTTGTCAGTTACTAGGACATCCACCTGTGAGAGGGTCTGGGGTTATGCAGGTAACTAGACCTTCAGACTACCGGTTTGTTCCTTGATCAGAGATCCTGGGTATTTATGGAGAGTTCTGAGGTCTGTCAGAGACCAGTTGGAGAGTTCTGAGGTCTGTCAGAGACCAGTTGGAGGGTTCTGAGGTCTGTCAGAGACCAGTTGGAGATGTGACTTGAGGTCTACCAGAGACCAGTTGGAGTTATGGTTTGAGGTCTATCAGAGACCATTGTCGGAGCTTTGTTTCAGGTCTATCTGAGACCAGGGTTTGAGGACTTCTATAGAGTCTATCTGAGACTTCTTGATATGGTTCAGGCTATTCAGCTACGGCAGTTGGTCTCTGTTGCATGTTATTTGCATTGCATTGTTGCATACCCATTATCATTGCATCCCATTAACGTGTGTCTGTGCTGCAGGTGCATTTGCATATCCTCCGATTCTAGTGCCCGGACTTCTGAGTATTGATTGTTGTTGGTTTGAGGAAAACAGTTGCGTATAAGCTGCCTTCACCTGATATTACTTCTTTGCTTGGCCTGATATCTCTTGCTGATGAGGAGGTTAGGAGAAGCTTCAGAATGAGTCATGGGAGATTACTGAGATTAGTCTGCAAGCCCACCGCTGATGAGATGAACGGGCTGTACACCTTGATGCAGTTCTATGACCCCGCTTTGAGATGTTTTACATTTGCTGACTTCATTCTAGGGCCTACCATTGAGGAGTATGTGGAGTTTACTGAGCTACCGGTGCAGAACAAGGTTCCCTTCATTCACTCTGCTGCTGAGCCCAAGTTGGAGGACTTAGCCAAAGCTTTGCATATGGACGCTGCAGAACTATTAGTGACTTCTTGGCTTGGGGTTTCAGGTTTCTCTCTGGATTTCTTGGTTGGCAAGGCTCAAGAGTATGCTAAGAGCGGATGTTGGGTGGTTTTCAATGCTATTTTGGCTCTATGCATTTACGGGATTGTGTTGTTTCCTAACTTGCCCAATTTCGTAGACTTGGACGCTTTTCATCTATTTGCTGCCGGCAATCCAGTGCCAACGTTGATCGGAGACTTCTACCACTCATTGCACTACAAGAACGAAAACAGAAGGGGAAAGGTGGTTTACTGCTGTGCTCCTTTGTTGAATATGTGGTTCAAGAGTCATCTTCCCATGAAGGGATCCTCTGTGGAGAGTGCAACCACCGCTAGCTGGTCAGAGCGCCTGATGAGGCTATCTTCCGAAGACGTTGAGTGGTTTGATCGAGACCTGCTAGGGGATGAGCTTATATTCAGTTGTTCTGGGTACCCTAATGTCCCGCTGATAGGAAGAAAAGGGTGTATCAACTACAACCCATCACTGTTGGTCCGTCAGTTCGGATATGCGCTGAAGAACCCACCCGCCGAGGAAGAAGTACAGGAATCTCTGTACTTCACCGGAGATTTGAAGGGGGAGTTGTTAGCCAAGCTGCAGCATGCCTGGACGCGTATTAACCGAAGAGGGAAGTCGTTGTTAGGGAAGAATGACTGTCAGGCCTATGCACCTTACAGGGTTTGGATCCAGGAGAGAGCAGGTCAGTTGCGGATGCCATTTCCAGAGGCACCAACCCTTGTTCCTATTCCGGTAGCAGAGCCAACTACTGTTTCTCGGGAAGCCTACGAACAAGTTGTGAAAGAAAAAGAAGCCTTGATGAAGATCAACGAAGGGTTAGAGCAGGAGCTAGCCCAGATACGCAGTGAGAAAAACAAGGCCGTGTATGCTTTCCAACAGCAGATTGAGCTAATGAACAGGTTAGGGGCTGAGTTGACTGAGGAGAGGAAGAAGCGCGAACGTCTGGGGCAAGAGTTCAGAAGCTCCCATGACATGCTTGAATCCAAGAAGAAAGCGCTTGACATCGCTCACCGAGAGATCTCTTCTTGCAACAAGACTTGGAATGCTACGCTCACCAACAATAAGAAGAGGGAAGATAAGTTGAAGCAACAAATTTCCGACCTCGAAGAGCAGTTGAAGTCCAGCATCAAGAAGTGTGAAGAAGAAGTGATGACCCGGTACAGTCTCCATAATGCACTAAACAAGGCCATCAAAGGCAGAGATGAAGCTGTGTCTCAGAAGCGTAAACTAGAGGATCGCTTCGGAGAAGGGGCATGGGAAGAAACCGCTGGTGACGTGCGCCGTGTTCTCAAGAGAAGAAACCAGCTTGTTGAAGGGCTGCTTACCCGACCAGGTCATCCAGAGACCAAGAAGTTGCTAGAAGAGTATCAGGCTTATGGGTGTACTTGATCGTTTCATGTATTAATTCATATGCTTTATTTGCGTAGTGCTGACCATCACCAGGATTGTTGGTTGAGGTCATGCCTTCTCTTTGTACCCAGTGACATTGTATTCTTGGCTTATTGGATTTCTTTGCAATATATGAGGCTTTCTGTGATTCAGCTCCGATCTTTATATTGCTGACACTGTCACCGCACTGGCACCTTCGCACTAGAATCGGGGAATGAATTTCCCTAATGCACAGACACACATTGCATTGCATTCATAGTCATATTGCATTACAGGTAATCATTGGATGGTATCTTATTCCCTGCTCTTTATACCAGGTATTTTCAGGATTGCAGATCAACGCCCGCACAGATACTCCACTCGCACCAATTGTCGAAGAATCATGGATCAAATGCAGAACGAGATGCAAGATGTGCGCGAGAAGCTAGCTCTTTTTATGCAGACCATGGAAGCTATTGCAAAAGTTCAGGAGAATTTGCAAGCCATGGTCCAACCTCTGTTGGCCCGAAATGCTGGTCACGGTAACGAGGATCATCAGTCTGTACGAGTTGAAACTGTTCATGGAGATGGCACTCCCACGCCAGTGGCTCCACCTGTAGTCAATATACCTGCTGCTAATGTCAACAACGCTACCGCTGCTGTGAACGGTAACGTCGGAGGTGGGAACGAGACTGCTGTCCATAACGTTGGGCTTGGTGATGTCAACTTGGGTGATAATATGGGAGGCAACGGCTTTGGCAATGCTGGATTCGGGTTCAACGATCAGGGATTCGATAACGCTGGGAAATATGGTTTCAATGCTCAAGGCTTTGGGCAAGATGGTTATGGTGTGGCCAATCAGGGTTACGGAGGGTTCGGGAATGGAAATGGCGCTGGGTTAATGGCTTTTGGGCCTGCTGGAGGTGTTCAGGGATACGGCAACAGAGGCCGAGGCCCGGTAATGAATCAGATTAGAGCTGGCCGCAATAATGAATATGATGGGTATGGAGCTAGGAATGGTATGTGGTAAGAAGATCAGCAGGAGGACGCTTTCTCCGGCGGAGGCTTTGAAGGGTCGATGGATAACTCCCAGAAGATCAGAATGCTAGAAGAGCAGATGAGGGGGGTCCTGAACCAAAGTGTTGTGGGCTTGGACATGGCAACAATGGGTCTGGTACCTGGCTTAAGGGTGCCGATCAAATTCAAAGCTCCTACGTTTGATAAGTATAAAGGGGACACATGTCCGAAAGTGCACGTGCGGGCTTATTACAGAAAGATGTCTGCATATTCAACTGATGAGAGAATGCTAATGCATTTCTTTCAGGATAGTCTGTCGGGCCCTTCCTTAGAGTGGTACATGGGGTTGGAGCCAACTAATATCAAGACATGGAAGCAATTGGCAGAGGCATTTGTAGCTCACTACAAGTATAACAGCGACTTGGCGCCCAATCGGGTCCAATTGACAGGGTTGTCGCAGAAGAAGGGTGAGAGCTTTAAAGAGTACGCGCAAAGGTGGCGCGATATGGCTGCCAGGGTCCGCCCTCCTTTAGAAGACAAGGAAATGAACGACATGTTCATCGGCACGTTCACAGGCATGTTTTATGACAAGTTGTTTCACACATCTTTGGCCAGCTTCTCCGACTTAATTCTGATGGGAGAAAAGATCGAAAACAACATTAAGCAAGGCAGGTTCCAGGCTGAGGAATCAACTGCATCTGGCAGTAATAGGAAGGCTTTTGGTGGGCGCCGTCAGGGCGAGGCAAGCGCAGTGTTTGGAGGCCGAGGCCGAGGCCGAGGCAGGGGACGAAACCAATATCATCAGCCGCAGCAGGTGGCAAGTGTTACTATTCCATATCAACAACAACCATTCCAACAGCAGCCAATGCAACAACAACAGCAACAGCAGCAGCATCAGCAGGCTCAGCGAAGATTCCAGGGTGGTAAATCAAGAAGAGTGTTTGAGAAGCCTCCTTCAACGTATGCTGATCTATTACAGACACTGTTGGGTTTGAACCTGGTAGAGAAGAGAACTCTGGCATCGATAACGGGAACTCCCCCGTATGGTTATGATGCAAGCAAACACTGTGAGTTTCATTCTGAGGCTCCGGGCCACGATATAGAGGGTTGCCATGCCTTTAAGCATGTTGTGCAGGATCTTTTGGACAATAAGACTATCAATTTCGGAATGGCAGGTCCGAATATAGTGCAGAAACCCATGCCTAATCATGGGGCGAACGCCATTCTGACTGAGGAAGGGTTGAATTTGATTATGAATGTCGATGATTTAAAGACGCCGCTGAACGAGATAAAAAGCAGATTGCTGCAAGGGGGTGTGTATCCAGGATGTGACGAGTATTGCTTAGAATGCTGGACCCTAGCTGGGAGGTGTGATGATTTGAAGAAAGGCATTCAGGCTTTAATTGATGAAGGCACATTGCAGTTTGACCGAGCAGCGACTGAAGAGCCTGCAGGGGCGGTAGCAGATGATCAGAGTGATGTGGCCACTGTAACGATACCTCGAAAGACAATCACTATTGCAGCACCAGTCCAGCGACCACCGATCACCATAACTAAGGCCGGACCAATCCCGTACGAGAACACGAAAGCAGTCCCATGGTCATATGGGTTGGAGGTGTATTCTGACGGGATAAAGATTGATGTTAATAAGCAGCCAGCTGAGACTGTCGATAATGTTGTTGGTTCAGGAGGTATGACAAGGAGTGGTAGGATCTTCATATCACCGGAAGTGGAGGCCGAAAGATTAGCAAAAGGAAAAGGGAAGATGGTTGAGAATGTCCCAGTGCAAGCAAGCGACAAAGCATCGGCATCGAAAGACGTAGAAGAGTTCATGCGCTTGATTCGAAAAAGTGATTATAAGATTGTGGAGCATCTGCAGCAGACGCCGTCAAAGATATCTATCCTGTCTTTGCTCTTATGTTCTGAAGCTCACAGAAATGCTTTGTTGAAAGTCCTGGATACTTCCTTCGTCCCCCAAGACGTCTCTGTAAATCAGCTGGAAGGAGTGTTGGCACATGTAAATGCAGGCCACAGCTTGGGCTTTACCGACTTCGATTTGACCCCGAAAGGGAGAGATCATAATATGGCGTTGCACATATTTGTCGAGTGTAGAGGATCAGTAATGTCGCATGTATTGGTCGACACCGGATCGTCTTTGAATGTGCTACCCAAGAAGGCGATGATGAAGCTAGATGTCAGAGGAATCCTGTGCACGCCCAGTGACTTGGTAGTCAGAGCGTTTGACGGCACGCGAAGAACAGTCTTTGGATAGATAACATTGCCTCTACAGGTGGGGCCGGAGGTGTTCGCAACGGAATTTTATATCATGGATATACAGCCCGCATATAGCTGCTTGCTCGGAAGACCCTGGATTCACGGGGCTGGGGCAGTCACGTCTACCCTGCATCAGAAGTTGAAATATATGGTCGGAGACAGCGTAGTCACCGTATGCGGAGAAGAAGACATCCTGGTCAGCCATCTGTCATCATTTAAATATGTGGAGGTCGACGGAGAGATCCACGAAACACCCTGCCAGGCATTCGAAGGGTTGCGTATCAAGGACAAAGGTCCCGAGCCGAGCAAAGTGTCGGAGATAGCCGTCTCGTCGTATAAAGAAGCTCAAGATCTAGTGGAGGCAGGACAAGTGAAGGGATGGGGCAAAATGCTGGATATCCCTGTGAAGATGGACCGGTTCGGGTTGGGATACCAACCGTCGTCGTCAACACCTGCCGTGGGGGCACCCCATTTCAGAGGGCCAATAACCATCTCTGCCAGTGGAGTATGTCATGAAACCATCAATGCTGCTTCGGAGTCTGACGAAGGAGACAGCGACTGTGATATGGATGCCTGGATTCAGCCAAGCACGCCAGGACAGGGACTGTGCAACTGGTCTATTCAGGAGCTTGTTCCTGTGACTCTTAAACAGTAATGCTTTGCTTTATTAATTGTTGAATAATCTGATGTCCTGCCCGAGGCATCGTGATTTGCTTAGGGCTGTGTTGTTATGAACATTACGTGTTAATCATTAAATAAATGGCATTTTCTCATGTACAAATACTGTAATCTCTGTCTTTCCTGTTTTGTATTTTTCAATAAAATGGCAACGTGGTTATTCGCTTTATACGCATTTTGAAGCACTTAACCATTCCTTTAGCAGGATGACATTTTCAGATGACATCCTTGAACCACCTATGACTCGTCCCGACTTTGAGCATCCGGTATTTCAGGCCGAAGAAGAGGTTGTCGAAGATAGTGACGTTCCAGAAGAACTGTCTTGGTTGGTGAAGCAAGAGGAAAGAGTCATTCTGCCTTGCGAAGAGGTCATCGAAATTATCAACTTGGAGTCGGAAGGGGTTGAGAAGAACATTCGTATCGGAGCCGCACTGCAGAGCGATATCAAGCGAAGACTGGTTGAAATGCTCCGAGAGTATAGTGATGTATTCGCTTGGTCGTATGAAGATATGCCAGGGCTCGATACAGACATGGTTGTGCACCGTCTGCCACTGAAAGAAGAATGCCCGCCGGTCAAACAAAAGCTTCGCAGAACTCGACCAGACATGGCAGTGAAGATCAAAGAGGAAGTTCAAAAACAGTGGGACGCTGGTTTCCTGGCTGTGACAAAATATCCCTCATGGGTTGCTAACATCGTACCAGTGCCAAAGAAAGACGGTAAGGTTCGAATGTGCGTGGATTATAGAGATTTGAATAAAGCAAGCCCAAAAGACGATTTTCCACTTCCTCATATTGACGTGCTAGTTGATAATACTGCTCAATACTCCGTATTCTCCTCCATGGATGGCTTTTCAGGATATAATCAGATTAAAATGGCGCCAGAGGATATGGATAAGACCACTTTCATAACGCCTTGGGGAACATTTTGCTACAAAGTGATGCCCTTTGGTTTGAAAAATGCTGGGGCAACATATCAGCGTGCGATGACGACTCTTTTCCATGATATGATGCATAAAGAGATCGAAGTTTATGTTGACGATATGATTCCCAAATCCCAGACGGAGGAAGAGCATCTGGTGAATCTGCTGAAGTTATTTAAAAGGCTTAGGAAGTTCAGGCTGAAACTGAACCCTAACAAATGCACCTTCGGGGTGAGATCGGGTAGGCTGCTGGGGTTTATCGTAAGCGAAAGAGGAATAGAGGTCGATCCTGCTAAAATAAAAGCGATTCAAGAAATGCCGACGCCTAAAACAGAGAAAGAGGTACGCGGGTTTTTAGGGAGGTTGAACTACATCGCCCGGTTTATATCTCACCTAACGGCCACGTGTGAACCATTATTCAAGTTATTGAAGAAAGATCAAGCTGTAACGTGGAACGGAAATTGTCAAAAGGCGTTCGATAAAATAAAACAGTATTTGCAGGAGCCTCCTATTTTGATACCCCCAGTGGCGGGCAGACCCTTGATCATGTATTTGACGGTTCTTGAGGGAAGCATGGGCTGTGTTCTCGGTCAACACGATGAGACAGGAAGAAAAGAGCATGTGATCTACTACTTGAGTAAGAAATTTACAGACTGTGAATCTCGATATTCAATGCTTGAGAAAACTTGTTGCGCGCTAGCCTGGGCCGCCAAGCGTTTGAGGCAATACATGCTGAATCATACAACCATGCTCATCTCGAAGATGGATCCTATCAAATATGTGTTCGAAAAGCAGGCGTTGTCAGGGAGAGTCGCCCGTTGGCAGATGGTCTTGACTGAATATGACATCCAATACGTCTCGCAAAAGGCTATAAAGGGGAGTGTGCTGTCTGAGTATCTGGCGGAGCAGCCTATTGAAGATTACCAATCGATGAGGTTTGATTTTCCTGACGAGGATATCATGTACCTAAAGATGAAGGATTGTGAAGAGCCGTTGCCAGACGAAGGACCAGAGTTGGGTTCCAAGTGGAAGATGATATTTGACGGAGCTGTGAATGCTTACGGTAGCGGAATAGGGGCAATCATCACTACGCCACACGGGTCGCACATCCCGTTTACTGCCCGACAGACCTTTGCAGTTACCAATAATGAGGCCGAATACGAAGCTTGTATAATGGGGCTTGAAGAAGCCATTGATTTGAGAATCAAGAATCTGGACGTATACGGAGACTCAGCTCTGGTGGTGAATCAGATCAAAGGAGAGTGGGAGACACGTCAGCCCAATTTGATACATTACATGAACTATGCAAGGAGATTGTTGCCTTTCTTCGACAAGGTCGAGTTGCATCATGTGCCGCGGGCCGAAAATCAAATGGCTGACGCCCTCGCCACTTTGTCTTCCATGTACAAAGTCAACTTCTGGAATGAGGCTCCCCGAATCATTATCTCTCGGTTGGACAGACCAGCTTACGTATTTGCTATTGATGAGGCATCCGATGACAAATCGTGGTATTTTGATATCCTTAACTTCCTGAAGAACAAAGAGTATCCGGTTGGGGCATCCAGTCAAGATCAGAAGACTCTCAGGAGATTAGCGGGTAATTCCTATTTGAATCCGGACGGTGTCTTATACAGAAGAAACCACGATTTGGTGCTGTTGCGTTGTGTAGACGAAAAAGAGGCAAAGCTGCTCATGGAGGAAATACACGAAGGTACCTTTGGTACGCATGCTGGTGGGCATGCTATGACGAGAAAGCTGCTGAGGGCAGGTTATTTTTGGCTGACTATGGAAACTGACTGTTTCAAGTTTGCGAGGAAATGCCACAAGTGCCAAATCTATGCTGATAAGATCCATGTGCCTCCGAGTCCTCTAAATGTGATGTCATCACCATGGCCATTCTCGAAGTGGGGAATCGATATGATTGGAAAGATCGAGCCGACAGCTTCTAACGGGCATCGGTTCATCCTAGTAGCAATCGATTATTTCACCAAGTGGGTGGAAGCGGCGTCCTACGCAAATGTAACGAAGCAAGTGGTGGCCAGATTCATCAAGAGAGATATCATTTGCCGATATGGGATTCCCGAGCGGATAATCACGGACAACGGTTCAAACCTGAACAACAAAATGATGAAGGAGCTCTGTCAGAATTTCAAGATCGAACATCACAACTCCTCCCCTTACCGACCCAAGATGAATGGCGTTGTTGAAGCGGCCAATAAGAATATCAAGAAGATCGTTCAGAAAATGGTGGTGACCTATAAGGATTGGCACGAGATGTTACCTTTTGCTCTGCACGGTTATCGTACGACGGTACGCACATCAACCGGGGCAACCCCGTTCTCGTTAGTATACGGAATGGTAGCGGTATTACCATTGGAAGTTGAGATCCCTTCTCTGAGGGTATTGCGAGACGTTCAGCTAGACGAGGCAGAATGGGTGAAAGACAGGTTGAACCAATTGAGTTTGATGGATGAGAAGAGGCTCGCTTCTCTAGCATACGGTCGTTTGTATAAGAGCCGAATGAAGAAAGCATATGACAAGAAGATACATTCGCGAAGCTTTTAGACGGGCGACCTTGTGCTGAAAAGGATTCTCCCGCCGCAGGCAGATCACAGGGGCAAGTGGACCCCCAACTACGAAGGGCCATACGTTGTCAGAAAAGTCTTTTCAGGAGGGGTGTTATTGTTGTCCACCATGGAAGGTGAAGACTTTACGTCGCCTGTGAATTCGGACGCAGTTAAAAAATACTTTGCTTAAAATAGACCCGCTGGACAGAAAAAAGAGAGTCCAGGCAAAAATGGGGCATCCTGGCGAACCAAAAACAGAATGAAAGGTTCGGGCAAAAGTTAGGGATAAAATTGAAAAATGTACACCCGCGAAGTTGAAAACCTACACTGGGCGGCTTCGACAAAAAGGGGTATCCCGGTGAACTGAAAACCCGTAAAGGGCGGCTCACGCAAAAATTAGGGATGTGAAAAGCAAATGACTGCGGTCCGAATTTGATATTGCAATGAGCATCAGCGCGGGAGAATACGCTTGAAGGGGCGATTATCGGATACAATCTCGTCGTAAGTGTGGATACCGGGAAAGCATTAGAGTCGGACGAGTCATAGGAGGATCAGTTCGTGGTGTTCGTCTGCATCCCGTTGCCGACATGTGTACAAAACTTAATTTGTCAAAATATTTATGCTTCTTGTGCATACTTGTGTATTTGCTTTGTGTAGCTTCCTCTTTTCAGGAGTTACATCCCATGTACAAAAAAAATTCCGCCCATTCAGGGGCCCAATCAATAAAATATGTTATTCAGTACTTGATGCTGGTTCTTTACTTTTTTGTGCATGATAAAACGCCTAGGTTTATTGAAACTAGCATGTGTATAACATCACTGGCCCTTGCCAACGATTGCTAAAGCTTTGAATTAACTGAAAATAACGTCACTAACCTGAATCAATTTGGTTGCATAGGCTTGTCTTGTCTTGTTTGTGTTGTTGCAAGTTTCATAGCCGTACGAGGAATGCGATCAAAGATTGCAGTAACGAAAGACTCGACCCCCACGCAGGTCGCGTTCTTCTTCCTAAAGAAGGATCAAATTCCCCAGCTAGTCGTAGCCTATCCAGAAGGCATGCTCCAACAAAGCCATTTATTTTCAGCAGAGTTTGGCGATCCCAAAGTGGAGGCTGTATTCAGACAGTGTGGTGTCCCCCAGAAGGATTCCTCTATCTTAAGCAGAGTGGGTTTAGCCTCAGAAGATTAATATTGTGAGCTGTATTCAGACAAGTTCACCTTTCCCCACAGAGTCAGCCGCTCTTCCCCAGCGGAGGTCTCTGTTCAGCCAGTGTTGTCTTTCCTCCCAGTGGAAATCGAAGATTAAGGCTCTCCCCGGCAGAGTTGGTTGTGAGTCCTGGCATTTATTTTGCCAGAATACCGTGTGATATCCGTTCACTTTCCAGCAGAAGTCTAATCACCCTAGGCGCATCTGCTGTTCTCCAGCCGAGTTATATTCCCCCAGCAGGAGGTTACTTCAATGAGGTGCTTGGTTCAAGTTCCCAATTTCCCAGCTGAGTCGACTTCACTCTTCCAGCATTTATTTTGCTGGAATAATTCTGTAGCATCTGGCTATCCCCCGCGAAGTTGGCATTGTTTTCAGCATTTATTTTGCTAAAGCAGTTTCTGTACCCAGCAGTTCGAGTCTGCATCGGCATCGGCATATAGTGTCATACTTGCATCCACCCAAATAAAAACGCATAACATTTCCATGTCAAATGGAGCATTGCATCGTTGTCAAACATACGCATTTTGGAAACATGAACCAGGTTGGCTAACCGTTTGTTTCAAGTATTATTCTCTTGCAGGTGGGAGAAATTCTTGCTCCAATAAATCAATAAACATCCGAGGTCTCGGCGTGAGACATCCCATGAAGTGTCAGCTTCGGCATTATACCCCACAGAATTATCATGATGAAGTTCTCTTTGTCTCCGAGCAAAGTTATTTGTGGATTTATCGTGTTTTCCCCGCCAGAGTGAGTAGGCAAAATTTCTCCTCATTCCTAAGCAGAGTTGTTTGTCAACAATGGGTTTCAAGAATCAGCATTTCAGAGGCCACCGCCGATTATCAGAGCAGGCATCCAGTGGTTTGGTTTCCAAATATCCCCAGTAGAGTCCGCCTCAAGGTTGCTGTTTGTGGACCAATGGAAGGATGAGTCCTGACGTGGACAATCCTATAGCCAGGTTTTCCTTGTGCTAGAAAAGAGTTGGGTCCTAACATGGACAAATCGATTTCTTCCAGTTTGATGATATGTGCTAGTCCTAACGGGGACGGGTTCGATGTTTCTGAATTGTTGTTATGTGGAGCCCTGATGTGGACATTTCTTCCAGTTTGACGATATGCGTTAGTCCTAACGTGGACAGATTTGATTTCTTGGTATTGATCGAAGGTGAAGTCCTGACGTGGGCGAAGTTGGTTACTCTTCGTGTTGGTGTCCTGACGTGGACAATTTATTGCCAGCAAGTGTCTTTCTTCTTAATGGTGAACTGTGTGTCCTGACGTGGGCAAAGTTATAGTTTTTCGCGATGACAAGAGGCGAGAGTCCTGACGTGGACAAATTTATCCTTCTTCGTGTTGTTGGCGAAGTGTGTGTCCTAAAGTGGACGAGTTTTATTTCCCCAGCAAGTCGAAGACGCGCAAGTCCTGACGTGGACAAGTTTCAGCAGGGTGAGATGTGAGTCCTGACGTGGACCAGTTTTTCTTCAGCAAGTCAAGAGGTGAGTCCTGACGTGGACGAATTAAGACGAAGCATGAGTCCTGACGTGGAAAAATTTTATTTCCTCAGCGAGTCGAGAGGTGAGTCCTGACGTGGACAAATCAAGACGAAATGTGAGTCCTTACGTGGAAAAGCAAGTTTATTCCTTACGTGGAAAGAGAAGTTTCTTACGTGGAAAGAGAAGTTTCTTACGTGGAAAAGAAATGTATTCCTTACGTGGAAAGATAACATTCCTTACGTGGAAAAAGATTGATTCCTTACGTGGAAAGATTGAGTCCTTACGTGGACATGTCAAGTTGGAGTCCTAACATGGACAAATTGAGATTATATTCCTTACGTGGAAAGATTGGGGTCCTTACGTGGACAGATTCAAATCGAAATGTGATTCCTTACGTGGAAAGATAGTATTCCTTACGTGGAAAGAGGCTTTTATTCCTGACGGGGAAAGATAGAGTGTATTCCTGACGTGGAAGGGATTTAGTCCTGACGTGGACAGATACAAAAGAAGACGTATTCCTTACGTGGAAGAGTTTGACGAAGAAGAAATTCATTCCTAACGTGGAAAGGTGAGTCCTAACGTGGACAGTGTTATTCCTAACGTGGAACGGTTATTCCTTACGTGGAAAGGTGAGTCCTAACGTGGACAGTGTTATTCCTAACGTGGACATGTATTCCTAATGTGGAAGAGATCAGTCCTAACGTGGACGATTTATTTCTGATGAGAGGCAGACGAGCCATCCCCAGTGAAGCTGTCGAGTTTTTTCCTAACGTGGACAAGTTTGGTTGAGATTTCTTTGTATTGACGAAGCAGGCGTCCTGACGTGGACAAAATTCTATCTCTGCGATGATAAAATCTTTTTCAGGCTGATGAAAATAATCCCCAGCACGAGATCAATGGGTTGCCGTAACAGTCAGATCCAGCTGATGAATGTCGTTCCCCAAGCAGGGGCGCAATTTATTTCTGCGGTTGGCAAATTTCTGGGTTCTTAGTATTCAACCGTCTCGTACCGCGAGTGTCTGAAGGCTCAGGGCTCTTCACCCAATCGGGTCCGAGTCGTTTGAATAGGGGCAGGTATAACAACGAGTAACTACTAACTGGGGAAAGACAACAACACCAGGGAAGCGACAATCATCATCCATGAGCGGAACTGGATGGAAAACAGCCACAACATTCAAAAGATCAATGGACGAGGTGAGGAGAAAATGGGAAACATAACAGGGACATAGAAACAAATATCAGAGACATTCGGAAGAACATCGAATGAACTCTGAAACACACCAAAGATACTCGGAAAAACATTGAATAATCTCTGGAACACATTGAAGACAAATATTTTGAAGGTACAATTTGAAACATTTTAGAAGGGTATTTAAAATGTATGGGAAAAAGTTTGAAGACATGCCTGGGAGAACATCAGATAAGCAACAAAGGAGCTCTGGAAGAACATCAGAACAAAAGATATATATCCAGAAAAACATCGGAGAGATTCTGGGAAAACATTAGAACAAAGACTCAATCTGGAAAACCATCAGAAGGAGGAATAAATATCATGGAAAACCATCGGAGAGATTATGGGAAAACATCAGAACAAAGAACAAAGACTCAATATGGAAAACCATCAGAGAGAGAAATAAATATCATGGAAAACCATCATATAAGTTCTGGAAGAACATCAGAGCAAAGAACAAAGAACAAAGACTCAATCTGAAAAACCATCAGAGAGAGAAATAAATATCTGGAAAACCATCAGATAAGTTCTAGAAGAACATCAGAACAAAGAACAAAGACTCAATCTGAAAAACCATCAGAGAGAGAAATAAATATCTGGAAAACCATCAGATAAGTTCTGTAAGAACATTAGAACAAAGAACAAAGAACAAAGACTCAATCTGAAAAACCATCAGAGAGAGAAATAAATATCTAGAAAACCATCAGATAACTTCTGGAAGAACATCAGAACAAAGAACAAAGAAGAAAGACTCAATCTGAAAAACCATCAGAGAGAGAAATAAATATCTAGAAAACCATCAGATAAGTTCTGGAAGAACATCAGAACAAAGAACAAAGAACAAAGAACAAAGACTCAATCTGAAAAACCATCAGAGAGAGAAATAAATATCTGGAAAACCATCAGATAAGTTCTGGAAGAACATCAGAACAAAGAACAAAGAACAAAGACTCAATTTGAAAAACCATCAGAGAGAGAAATAAATATCTGGAAAACCATCAGATAAGTTCTGGAAGAACATCAGAAAAAAGAAAAAAGAACAAAGACTCAATCTGAAAAACCATCAGAGAGAGAAATAAATATCTGGAAAACCATCAGATAAGTTCTGGAAGAACGGAACAAAGAACAAAGAACAAAGACTTAATCTGAAAAACCATCAGAGAGAGAAATAAATATCTGGAAAACCATCAGATAAGTTCTGGAAGAACATCAGAACAAAGAACAAAGAACAAAGACTCAATCTGAAAATCCATCAGAGAGAGAAATAAATATCTGGAAAACCATCAGATAAGCACGACACAAACTGTTTGGTAGGTGCCAAGTGAGTTGGACTTTGACCACAAGGTAAAACATGGATAAAACACGACCTCAGGAGAAAGAGGCAGATGGGGAATAAAACACCCATGATGTCAAGTAAATTGGAAATGTCCACAAGGTAAGACGTGGGTAAAACACGACCTCGGGAGAAAGAGGCAGATGGGGAATAAAACACCCATGATGCCAAGTAAATTGGATATATCCACAAGGTAAGACGCGGGTAAAACACGACCTCAGGATAAAAAGCAAATGGGGACTAAAGCACCTATGATATGCAATATGCATATGTATATGTATATGAATATGATATGATATATGATTAAATGTAAATGCAAATGTCGATGACAAGGCTCGACTCTTTTGGTGAGATGACAAGACTGGAAGACTGATTCCTCAACCCGGAGATCATTTTCAATCTGCTTGGGGACTATAGATGCTACTATTGAGAATACCTCCACCACAATTGTAAATTGCATCAAATTGATGATCCTTGCAGGAAGGGTGAATAATTGATTGGGGATTCTTCAAGTAAACTGCCCCAGTTTAGCTGTCTGTTGTAGATGAACTGATAATTGCCTCAACTTGTCTGATGTTGAAGATGACTGATTTACTGAGTGCTTGGAGAGCTTGCCCCAGTCCGAGTCTTGAAATATATTCTGGATAAACCAAATCTGAGAAGACCTTGTCCTGAACAAATATTGAACTAATTTTTTGACAGGATGTAAAAGGAACTTGCCCCTGATAGGATCACTTGACCAAGTTTCTCAATGTTTGAAAATTCCTTGAGAGGAAAGCCAATTTCCAAGCAAAAGTGTTCATACAAACATGGTAATGTAAAGTTCATGCAACTTTTGAAATCAAAATAATTTTTGAAAGATACAAAATAAATGAGTCATTGGTCGGAACACGGTGGTTCAAGACACTCAAAGTTTAAAGCAAAGGTGTACTGCCAAAATAATTGATTTGCAAAGATCTTTTGGAGTCAGTTTACGCAACCTTGTTGTAGTATGCTTTCAAAATAACCTTGTTTCAATTAGGTCTTTTGAGGGTTGTAATGTGGCCTGGTTCACGGTTTAAGAAACAAAGGATAAAGGCTCAAAGTTTATTTGTACCCATCCAATCTACGTGATAATATCCAGTCCTATGCTCAGTTAACTCAGACTATGCGCTCAGGTTCCCATAGGAAATGCACTGATTATAGTAATGATGATGGTTCAGAAGTCAACAGATTTTTTGAAAAGGCAATCACTGCTTCTTTACAATATTTGGTTGTTTTGAAATTAAAGGATTTAAAGATCTCCTTTATTTATCATCCCTAACTTTTGCCTGAACTGTTTCTTGTGAAACTTACAGTCAGCGGGATGCCCCAGTTTTGCCTAAGTCTCTTTCATAGGTTTTGACTTAGCGGGCTTACTCTTTTGATTTATAATTTTTTGAAAGAAAGTGACTACCTAGCTTAATGATCACGGTGAACCATCATCGGCTTTTTGACTTGAAAAACATATTCGACACTTGTTTGTTGTGTGCGAAGGAAAAATTATGGTTGCATCCTTTATATGAAAGGTGTCTTGTATGAACACACAACCAAGTTAACTGAGAACTACCCACCCCAAGGTTAAAATTGCGGGTTTTTGTAAAGAAAGAAACTCCAACTTCTAGGCTCGAAGGGGTTAACGAGGGATTATCTTCCTTGTTTCTCCAGTGTTTGGGAGTTGAAACAATGCCTTACATCGTCAACAAAGTTTGATTGAAAGCATACTGACAGCAGTTATGGGTATAGCGTTTTCATCATCCTCCCTCAAATATTTGCATAATCAAAAATTTGGACGAGGAGTAAATATTTGAAAGATAAAGCATAAAAGTGCAAACAATAGGAAAAATGATTTGAAATCAAAAGTTGTGATGCTCATTCATTAAGATGAAAGTACAAACACTAAATAAAAGCAAACCAGCTTAAACAAAATGAAGGAAAATGCAAACAATGAGAAACAAAAGGTCTAGTGACTAAATCAGAACAAAGATGAGTTGTCCTGTCTGAAACACTGGCGCTAAAAAAAGATAGTCTGCTGGAGTCGGACTGAAGCTTCACTTTTGATGTTATGGAAATGGATTATTTTGGACATTCGGATGATTATCCTTAAAACCAAGGATTCCAGTTTTAATCAGCTCACGCACTCTAGCTTTCAGTGCATAACAATGTTCCAAGTCGTGGCCTGGGGCACCCTCATGAAAAACACAATGGAGATCAGCTCTAAATCCAGCTGGAGGAGGATTAGGAGTTTTCAAAGCCTTTGAAGTAATCAACCCTTGTTGAACCAAATCAGGATAAAGTTCTGTATATGTCATGGGAATAGGATCGAATTGATTCCTATTTCGATACTGGTTTTGTCCAACAGTTAGACGTTGAGGAATCTGAGCTGGTCGTGGAGCAGCAGCAACAGTAACGACAGCAATAACAGGGTGATTATACCTTGTCTGAGGACGAGGATTTCTCACTTCGACCATGACAGCGTTGGTTTGCTCTTCCTTCTTCTTATGGAAAGTTCCAAAGAATTTCTTCGCACCATTAGAAGGTTCAACAACTTTGGATACCATACCCTTTTTTAGTCCTTCTTCTAACCTTTGGCCAATGGTCACCAGGTCTGTGAAGTTTGAAGATACACTCCCAATCATCTTTTCTCAATAGAAAGGAGACAAAGTATCCATGAACATTCCAGTTAGCTCTTTCTCTGCTAGAGGGGGTTCAACTTGGGAAGCTAACTCTCTCCAATGTTGAGCGTATTCTTTGAATGATTCTTTCTCATTTTGAGACATGTTTTGAAGTTGACGGCAATCAGGGGGCATGTCCAGATTGTATTTGTATTGCTTCATAAAAGCGTTGGCGAGATCTTGGAAGCAGTGAATGCTGTTATGCTCCAAGTTCATATACCATTTAAGAGAAGCTCCACTCAAGCTGTCTTGAAAGCAATGGATGAGCAACTTCTGATTGTTGGTGTAAGCTGCCATCCTTCGGAAGTACATAACGAAATGGGCTCTTGGACATGAGTGCCCCTTATATTTCACAAACTCGGGAATCTTAAACTTAGAAGGCATGACGAGGCCAGAGACTAAGCACATATTGTCAGCATCAATGTTAAAGAAGTCAGTACCCTCAACAGCTTTGAGTCTCTTGTCTATGTTCTGAAACTGTTCACGGACAATCTCAGGCTCGACAAAATCTTCATGGTCTTCTTCTTGAGCACTAGCAGCATTGTAGTCAAACAAAGGAGTCTCAAAGGGAGCTCGACCATTCTGGGCAACAGCGTGGACCACAGGTCTGGGCTCTGTAAAGATGGGAGCTTGAAAAACTGGTCTGATAGTCGGACCAATCATAGCAGTAGATGCAAGTGGTGGAGAGTAGTTGGGAGGTAAACCAAACTCTGGCCAAGTAGATTGTGGCATCTGAACAGGAGGAGGGTCAGCATTTGAAACTTCTTGAATGACAGTCCTTTGAGATGGCTCTCCTCTGGCAATCAATACTTGAAGCATCTCAGTAAGTTTAGTCATGCCCGACTTCAACTCATTGATCTCCATTCAGACTTCTGCATTGTGTGCTTCCTGCTCTGACATCTTGCGTCTATAGTTAGCTCTAGTCCAATATCGGTGTCGAGGAATCAGCTTGACGACTCAAAGGCACACTGAATGATGAAGACAACTGGAGATGAACGACTGGACAAATAGAGGTATGCAACGAACCATGCAAAGATGCAAATGCAATGCAATGCGATGCAAGACATGATGCAAAACACACATAATAGGATCAAAGGTTCAAGATCACAGTATGGAGTCTGGGTAAAGAACCAACCACAGGGTGTATATTAGGGGTAAAGCACCTGCACAACGGGTTCTAAAAATGTTCCCAGAGTCCTCGACCCATCTTTCGAATATTATCGACACATCAAGTACTTGGAAATCAATAACATTCTCAAGAGAGTCTCGTCTGAGTGTGGTATCGCGTATCAACTACTTCGGGAATACTCCCTCATAGTGATCGCACTACGTCCTAAAAGGCCAAGTGGGGGTAGAAGGTAACTAAAAGTCCTCAGTGTCACAGGCTCATAGGTTGAAAGTAGTAATGTTTTCACAAATACTTGTTCAACACAACTATTCTCAAGAGGGCCTCCACTAAGTGGTGGTTTCTCAAGTCAGCTTGGTCGGGAATCAACTCCCTATAAGCCTTCTTGAATATACGACTTTCCTATCATAAGTGCACTCAAGTCCGGGTATAGGACTTTTATCCTCACTACCCAAAGTAACAACCCTGCATACAGAAAACCCAAGCACAGACAGATATATGTACAAATATACAAATATATAAGCAAGCAAACATATACCAAACACAAATAAAAACAAGATAGGTTTAACCCTCTTAGGGGAGTCCCCAATGAAGTCGCCATTTCTGTTGCGGTGAGAATCGTGATACCAAGCTATTGATTAACTTGAATCTTTAATTCTTAAATTCACAACCAGACTTTAATTTATCCAAAAAGGAAAGGTTTAAAGAAAGAAAAACCTATAAAGATGCAAAGCAAAAGGCAAGGCCTAAAGCTAAGCAAAGACAGATCTAAAGGTTTGGGGGTTGGTTATGCATAGGGTAGGTATTTCACATCCTAAACATCTGTAGTACTCTACAGGAACCTCTTGTTAGTATTTGTGTTTGCTAAAGTTTGCTTGCTAAAGGGAAAGTGCTAAGGGTAAAGATAAAGGTTTAAACGAAGGAAAAAAGAAAAGGTTGCTCGCCAAGGATCGGGACCTTGTGCCTACGTATTCTCAAAAGGAATTTTGAGAAATCAGAGCGTTCGTAGTTCCCCTTACTAGGGATGGGGAATTCTTGACTGTGGTCAAGTCTCCAAAGGGAAGTAAGCATTCATAGTGAAGTACTTACACGGAGTGTGGCGACTCCTATTCTAAGTTGAGATTGTTGTGTTGAAGGATGTCCACGGCGGGACGGTAAAAGCGAGCACGGCGACTCGAATCCTAAGGTTAGGATAAAAGGTTAAAGGTTGTCCACGGCGGGACGGTAAACATGAGCACGGAGACTAGGATCCTAAGGCTAGGATAAAGGATAAAAATGTGAATCATACATCATGTGAAAATATATATTAACACAAGAATTTAGCAAAAAGAATTACTAAAAAAGAATTAAATTTGAATAAGTTATGAATTTTTGAATATTGTGAAGAAACATATAAATAAATAGGTAATTAAAATAAAGATGCACTTGGTGGGTGTTGAACACACCACCCTTAAAACCACAAGCAGTACAACTTACCACCAGGCCACATGCACGCGCTTGTGAAATTAAATGGAAAGGATGAATAAAATAAAAAAACATGGAAAATAATAAATTGGAACAAAAAAAAAGGCCTCGCTGAGGCTTGAACTCAGGACACAAGGCATGATAAGGCGTTTTAAGGCAAGGCATTAACCACTAGGGTGGCGATACATCCATTGATTATGCCACCCCAAATAATATGTAAACTATGCAAAGCGTGTGGCTGGGCAAAAATGCAAGGCAAAATAAGTGAAACTTCAAAATACGGTTTGACGCGTAACTTTGTCAATACTTAACCAATTTGGATGAAATTTTAATCAATCTTGCCTAGAATTTCATGAGGAACACGATGGTGCAAACCAAATTTTGAAATAACACACACATACACACAGATAAATTCGATAGAATATGTATTCTATGAACTTGCAATGCATTTTGGTATTCAAAGATCAAAGCCAGTGCAATTAAAGATGTGTAAGGGTCTGAACATGCTCTAAATATGATATTTGTAAAGTTCAAACTTAAAGGAGACTCAAAATCAAACCACAGCAGAATGTGACTCATGAGTTGCAATTATTGCCCATGAGTTGAAATGACAATTTTCAAAAACAGTTTGTAGCAAACTTAACTAGGCAAACAATCATGAACCAACACAACCAACATGGATCAGAAGGGATTCATAAAAGGGAAATCTAGGTGATTAAGCCTTTTCAACTCAGTTTTAAACAACAGCCAGGTACAAAAATGCAAGAGGTCTGTTCATAACAGACCTGGACAGTGGATACACTACACAATTTTCCACTATGTCAATGAGGTATGAAATACAAGTTTGGCATGGAATCAAACAAGCCTGTAATGACAGTCAAGAAAGAGAAGTCCAACCATGAAGAGTTTGTTCTTGCAGCTAAGGGAAGGAAGGCTCATGCTTGCTATGTGTTACTCATGATTAATTTCAAGGAAAAAGTTCAACCTCTTAACAGAAACATGATGCAACTGTTGAACTGCAAGTTATGGATTGTCCTCTTCTAAGGAAAAAACTTTGCATTCCTGCCATCTTAGAACAAATTAAAGGCTAAACAAACTCACCAAGGGTCATGACCTCCTTTTATGCCTCACAAATGACAATAGAACTTGATGAAACCTTAAGTGAACTGACATGATTGAACATTCTTAATGAAACCACAGTATTATAGGCAGAACTTGATTGTATATAAAATGCTAAAAAACAAACACCAAATCTCTATGACAACTATAACTTCAGAAAGACAAACACTAATATAACAATGTTCCAGACCAATCAAACTGGGCCTCTTTAAGTCAATGATTCAAAACAGGTTCTTGCTAGAAAAAGTTATTTACAGCCTCAGCAGAATGTTTTCACATGGCCACAAACATACCAACCAAACCCACATGAAATAGGCAACAAAGAAACTTCGTCTATGTTGAACTCTAACTGACATGCTTTTACAAAGGTATGGACTACCTAGTGGACTGAAGTCAAAGCAGACTTGGCATTTGATTAAATAAATGATGAATTGCTCAGAATTGGGACAATCATCAATCTTGCTGCTATAACCCATCATGAACAACAACAGTCCAAAATCTTATGTTCATTGACAGCTTTATGCATTCATAATGATCAAACATTAAAACATTACCACTTAAATCTCTCAGTTATGAATTGATAGATTCAACCACATCTTCTAACAGCCAGTTTTTATGCAAAGAACAAATATAATGATAATCTCAAATCCCTCATGCTAAACAGCAAGCTTAATGTGTTCTGAATGAAATGTGTTGCAAAAAAGACTTGATGTAATGTAGACCAATCAAATCAAATAGGAGTGAAACACTTAGAGCAGAAACAACCATCTGCTACCCTACAACAGCAACCAAACTCTCTCAAATGAATATAAGCAATAGCATGAAGAGCAGTTTGATGGCCATCTTATTTCCAACAGCATAATTCAAAGGAGACACAGCAGGGTTATGTAAATTGAAAAAAAAAAGAAAGCAGCAGTGTAACTGTGATGTATAATATCTCCTTCAACTGATAAACCCTACCCTCGATAGAAACTATGGCCAGTTGTTTGGTATGTCAACAAGGTTTGAAATCAAAAACAGGCCTATGACATTTCCAAAATCTACACAAACTAAAATGAAAAAAAAAGCAAAACAGCTAAGGTGTCAAGCCAATATTGATCATCCATGTGAATCATGTCAACAAAGGCAAACATATTTGCATAATGAGCTGAACAACCAATGCAAACATATTGATAGAAATTTTGGTGTTTCAAGCATTGATGGATTCCAACCATAGCAGTCCCATTGTGAAATCCACTATGACTGTGTTAGCAACCAATCAACAATTAAATCCTAAACTCTAAGCACAAACTCTCAAGCCAATCTGAGGTTGTCTCAAGATAAGAGATTGACAGCCCTCAACAGCACAAACATTGCACATACAAGCTTTAAAGGTAAATGACAAGATGTAACATCCACTGATGGAAAAGTAAAGGATGTAGGTGGATCAGACTAGAATCATGGTTATCAGTTCAAAAACAAAGCAAAGCTCCCAAATTCAGCATGAGGCACCAAATTCTGGCAGAGGTTATTGTTTGTTATGTGCCAACAATGTTTAATGATGAATGTCAAACAAGTATAGAGTGTTTATCTCTTGTTAACAGATGCAACACACACATGGAAACTAATGGTTTAAAAAATTGATTTAACTGAAACAACCATCCTATGACAGTAACCAAATTGTTGACAGTCATGAGTCACACTTCAAACCTACCAACTATGATGATCTCCAAGACAGAGCTTCAATGTACTAGAGTCCTAAACAATTTTCTCAACACTGCAAGCAGTAGTTCAAAACACCATGCCTTTAAAGCACCCAACACCCAATCCAATGTTCAAATCACCTAGGCCTCACCAAGATAAAAACTTTGCAAATTAAAACGGGCTGCCAGACCTCATAAATATCAAGTAGCAGCCAGGGTTTCAACTTATGACAGTCATTTGCTCTAACTAAACAATACCTAGCAGGTGAGACAAACTCTAACCACAAAGGCCAAGGATAAAGTCCAGCTCAAACAAGCAAGCCAAAAACCTAAATCCAATGCTATACCTCAACGATAAAAAATATGACAAACTTAGATGCACAAACAGGTCATGGTAACATAAATGTAAATATCAACATGATACTGTCTAGGTCAAATAACCATAAATCCACAACTCTATTCTCAAAAACAAACTTGCAAACCTTAAGGTAGTAGGCACTTTAAAGCATGAATGAACATTCTTGGCACAACAATACCAACAACTAAACAAAATAGCCCTAATGTAAGATCCTAATGACAGTCTAATGAAGGTGAGAGAATACTTAGAAGGGGGGGGGGTTGAATAAGTATGACAAATAATCAAAGATTCAAACACAGTTATTTTTATCCTGGTTCGTTGAACTCAACTACTCCAGTCTACCCTCTCAAGAGTGATTTGCCTTTCTCAGTCAAGGACTTAATCCACTATTTAATCAAACAGATTACAATAGTAACACCTAAGAAAAACTTTTCTTAGTCTTCTCAAGAGCTATTGATCCCAAATGGATCCTCTTAAGGAAACCTTTTACAATCAATGTAAAACTATTACAAGAGTAAGAATGCTTCTAAGAAGCTATTATCACAACTGTGATATTTCTCTTAAGTTTAAGAACAATGTTACAGTAAATAGAATATAAGAGCTTTTGAGAGATTTTCTTTGATGAGTGAGTTTTTCTAGAAGTAGGTCTTATGAAGAAGATGAAGTGGACTTCTTTATATAGGCACTTAGATCCATGAAGTCTTCTCAACGTTGGAGGCTATGCTGAAAAAGCCTGGAGCCTTTTGTCTTTACGTTGGAGGTTGTGCTGAAAAAGCCTGGTGCCTTTTGTCTTCTCATTGCAGAAACTTTCCTTAGAATGGAATGCACAGATAAAACCTTTTTGTCTGTGTTCTTGTGTCTAGCATAAAAGAGGAAAGAGCTGTTGAGATATGCCAACAGACATATTCAAATCTTCTTCACTAAGTAAGTTCAGCTATCAACATCAAAGTCTGGATCTTCAGAATCTCCAGAGTAGAGATCTTCTGGATCTTCAGAGTCTTGGGATGTTTTTCAGATTATGCTGAATCAGAGTATATGCAGCTTGTGTGCTTGAGCGTGTAGTTCTGTCAGAGCAGAGTCTTCTATATCAGATTCTCAATACTATGAAGTATCTTCAGAGTCTTCTGATGACTAAGCTTCTGAACTCTCAGAGTCTTCTATTCTTTAGAGGCTTCTGCTTCAGAATCTTCAGTAGACAGCACTCAGATTCTTCTGGAAACAGCGTTCAGATCTTCATTTAAGATACTCTTGAACCCTTGAAGCCTTTCATAATATCATTGTTCAGATCCAAATTTGCTCTTTAAGAATATTTTCTTTAGTACCTGTAGCAAAGATTCTAGAACAAATTTAGAGTATATAATTCTTGAATACAAAATTCATAAGTGTTATCATCAAAACATAGAGATATTACTAAGAAACAATCTGTGTTCTTACAATCTCCCCCTTTTTGATGATGACAAAACATGAGAAATTTTGTTCAATAAAAAGTATGAAGTATAACTCCCCCTAAGATTAACAATCTCCCCCTGAAATGAATACTCTAATAGAAGAAAACACTTCCCTTTTGACTAAGTATATTTCAGATTCAGAGCCTGATGCAAGAGGTTTGACTTTCAAAATCAAATCTTGATGCCAGATAATTATGACTTCCTTCAGTCAGAGCGCCTGGTTATCATCTTGCTTGAATTATCTTTTAGAGTAAAGGTATCAGAGTAAGATATTAGAGTTGATTGAATACTCAGATTTGCTTTGGAAGATCAGGTTCTGGTTGGAAAAGTCTCAAGGTAACTTCAATGAATTATGTCAGATATATCAATGTAATTTGAAAGACTTAAATTCAAAGTAAGTTAGTAAAATGTCTGAATTTCAGTTTTAGTAACTGCTTATAGGTTGAACAATCAGATTCTCTTTTTCTCCCCCTTTTTGTCATAATCAAAAAGATTTTTAAAGACATAAAGATACAAAAGAAAAGAAGCATATAGAAGCAAAAACATCAACTTTCATTTAAACATATCAGAGTTCACAATCAAACAGATAGATGCCAAAAAGCATAACACAACAATAAGAAAACAACAGAAGCAATAACATGTGCAAAAACATCAAATAAAACTAAGTCTGGCGTGAGGCAATAAGGGTCAGAAGCTCTGTCATTTTGGTTGTTGACTCTTCTTGCTTAGACATCCAGGTCTTGATCTCATAAGTTGTCTTCTCTTGCTTTACCATTCAATCTTTTATTTCCTTGACATCATTCACAAGCTTTGTGACCACAGATGAAGAAGAAGCAGATGCAGTAGTAGCAGTGTTCTTATCAGACTGGTTCTCTTCAGAAGCTTGTTCAACCATTTCAGATGCAGGAGCCTCTGGAGGAGCAGCTTCCAGAAGCAACACAGGAGGAGGAGGAGGAATGTTCATCAGAGTTATCTTGATTAACTCTGTAAACTGAGTCTTTGCAAGCTTATAACATTTAGCTCTAACTTTTAAAGCAGCTTTTTTGAACATCCAGATGAAACCTTTCCAAGAAGCATTTGAAACAGCTGGATCCAAACTTGACAGGCACACTTCCTTAACACGAGCATACTGTTGTCGCTACTCGAAAAATGCGTCGCGCAACGACGGGGAGGCGAAAAGAAAGGACAGAAGAGTCGCCACCGAACTTTATTTATCCCATGAGGGGAAAGGAAAATATCGAGAAAACCTTAAGAAATAAATGGATAAGATGGTCTCGCAACCAAGAACGGGTTCGGAAGCCGGTTATGCGAAGGGAAGGTATTAGCACCCCTCGCATCCATCGTACTCGATGGGAACCTTTTGTTTGTCGATGTGCGAATTTATTTGCTTAAACATTATGCTATAAGAAGTGTTCCACGGAGTAAAAGAAAAGGTTAGAAATAAGAAAGTTGGGAGGAAAGAGAGAACGGGGAAGAAAAGAGAAAGAACAGACTCGGTAGGACATCGCAGTCCTATGCCTACGTATTCTCAATAGATGTGAGAAAGTCAGAGTCGACGTAGTTCGGGGAACTACAGATATGGGGGAATATGCTCGGCAAGGATTGTGGCCCTTGTGCCTACGTATCTTTACTCAAAAGAAGTAAAGAATCAGAGCAGCCGTAGTTCGGCCTACGGTGTGCGGGGAAGTCTTGGTAGACGCTGCTATCGTGCGCATTCTAGCAGTTAGGTGTATTGCTGCTCGCTCGTTGGAGACTTAGGCGTTACCTGTTTGCGGTAGAACGGACGTAGCATGCCTTTCTGGGAAAGGGGTAAAAAAGAAAAAAAGGGTGCTCGCTAGGATATCGCAATCCTATGCCTACGTATTCTCAACATGCAAGAGAAATCAGAGCAACGTAGTTCGTGCCTACGGTGCGGATAACCGGTGTGTTTGGGGATGATGTTATCGTGCGCATTCTAGCAGTTTAGGTGTTTTGCTGCTCGCTCGTTTGGAGACTTATGCGTACCTGTTTGCGGTAGAACGGACGTAACATATCCTTTGGGAGACTGGTTTTCGCCATGCGAGGCAAGGTGTCACGTTTGATTGGTTGAATTGTTTTTTAGGGGCGAGATAGGTCCTCGGATAGTAACCCCTACGGGTAGTACCCAATTCTTTATCTCAAAGTTTTTGTTATAAAAGGGTGTGACGAACGTAGCGTCTTCGTATTGAAAGACGAGTATCGAGACCACCCCCACTACAGTGAGCATCCCAACACTCGGAGAGGAAGAAGACTACACTTAATCCTCTCTCTTTAATTCAATGCAAAGAGAACTTCATTCTCTTATTAATGATGTTTTTGGTTTTGAACGGTAAGTGCTTTGCGACAGAGAACCCTACGGTAAACGTCAGCACTCGGGATAGGAGGAGGCCTACGCCTAACCACTCCACTACCATTCAAGTTTTTGTTATGAAAAGATTTGAAAATGCACTCGGTACAGGACTGAGGTTTTAGGTGTGAAAATTGTGGAAGGAAGTTGTGAAAGCGAGATGGTGGATAAAGATAGGTGATGGATAAAGTTACGTCTTCGTATCGAAAGACGAGTATCGAGACCACCCACACTACAGTGAATATCCTGATACTCGGAGAGGAAGAAGTCTACACTCAATCCTCTCTCTTTAATTCAATAAAAAGAGAATTTGATTCCTTATTGAAAGGTGTTTTGAAAATGGACTCGGTACGAGGCCGAGGTTTTAGGAGAAAAATGGTTTGGAAATGGACTCGGTACGGGGCCGAGGTTTTTTAGGAGAAAAATGGTTTGAAAATGGACTCGGTACGGGGCCGAGGTTTTTTAGGAGAAAAATGGTTTGAAAATGTACTCGGTGCGGAGCCGAGGTTTTTTAGGAGAGAAGGATGTGGATGAGTGCGGAGAATACAAACATCTTTGTATTGAAAGACGAGTATCGAAACCACCCACACTACAGTGAGTATCTCGACACTCGGAGGGGAAGAAGTCTACACTTAATCCCCTCTCTTTAGTTCAATACGAATATGACTTGATTCCTTTATTGAAGATGTTTTTGAGAACCTGCAAAGAGATGAAAAACAGAGATAGATATATACAGGATACAGATAAATAAACAGTCCACCAATTAGGATTTTATGGTTTGATATTTATTAAGTATTTTAAAAGAATGTACAAGTTAGTTGAATATTTACAAGATAATAATATACAGAATATATAATATGTACAAGAATGTAGATGACTGAAATTAAAACAGTTAATATTTGACAGAAAATTAAAGCAATTGTATATTTGACAGAAAATAAAGGTTAGTGGTTAGTTGGTCGATTGAATCGGGACACAAAAGAGTGGGATCTCGTCTTAACCGCAAACAAAATGTCGATTAACCGAAGGTAGCCTATCGCGATCCCAAAGTAAGGAAGATGACCTCAATGGTCACCCCCCATAGATTTGAAATCGGGAAGGTTATCGACTTCGAAAATCTGACGCTTGCGGATAAAAAGACTTCATCGATCCACAAGTCAAAAATAAAATCGAATCGGAATAAGAAATAAGAAAGAAAAGAAGTGGTCTCAGATCCCTTGTTTCACGTCAATAATTTGACGGTTAAACGATGGAAATGTCGTCATCGACCAAAAAAAAATGAAATAAGATGTCCAATAAAAAATGAGAAGTGAAATATATATATAATGTAAACTATACAAATCTAATAACTTTTATACATAATATACAACTCAAACAAAAATGTATAATATTTACAAACTGATTTAAATAAAATATAATATAAAAGTAATAATATTCTAACAAACAAAATTCATAAAATATAATACAAAGTTTAAAATAACTAATAATAATAATATACATAATTAATAATAATATTTACTAATAACAATTCATTTGAAAGAAAAACAAGCAACAAGAAGAAAAACTGGGGGTTAATATTGAGAAAAAAGGGGTATTTAACAGCAACCAAATGAGCTTAAGCCTAAGATCCAACAAAACAGAAAATAATAATAATAATAATAATAATAATAATAATAATAATAATAATAATAATAATAATAATAATAATAATAATAATATATAAAGGAAAAAGAAAAGAAATAAAACGTGGTCTTCTTCTTCTCCAGAACGCTCTCTCTCTCTCAACTCCTTGTTTTCGCCTCTCTCTCTCTCTCTCTCTCTCATTTTTCACGCCATTCTCTTACTGTCATCGCTTTTCAATCTCCGTTTCACTGTTTATTTTTGCGTCTCTCACTCTCAGATTCTCTGTTCTCAGATTTGGTTTGATTTTGTATTAGAGGGTAGTTGTTGTTGGAGGATTTGGTTTATGGTCTGTGAATGGAGGTTCAAATGGGTTGCGAAGGTTGTGGTTTTGGTTGTTGGATATGGCGATTTGCGAGTTGTTGTTTAAGGAAGAATGGTTGCTGGGTTTTGAATGTGGAGGTCTGTGGTTCATCAATGGAGGATTGTTGTCAAAAATGGGTTTCGGAAGGTTTTAACGGGTTGTTTGATTTCTGGGTCGTGGTTTGAATGGTGGAAAATAGCAGAGGTTTACGGCGACGGATGAGCTGTTTGTTTGAGCGACTGTGTTGGTTTCTGAAAAGTTGAAATTGAGGTTGAAGATGGGAGTTTATGTTGGCATGGTGGTCTGAGAAATGAAGGTTATTCATGGTGATGAGTTCGTTCATGGCTTGTTACGAGTTGTTTTTTTTTGGAGAAGATGAAGAACGAAAATGATTGTGAAATGGTTGGTTACAGGGTGGCGGCCGTTTCTCTAGGGTTGGTGTCCCATGGATTAGGGTTTGGATCTCTCTGAAGTGTGTAGCGGCTGAACATCTAGGGTTGTCTGTGGGGGAAGGTGAATAGTGGCACACCCTATATAGGGCTGCCACGTGGCATGTTGTAGGGCTAATTGGTGATTAATTAACTTAAATAATAAATAATGATTAATAGGGTGATGATGGACACGGTAAACAACAAAAAAAAAATGATTAAATAAAATCTTAATGAATAACTTAAATCCTAATTAAATAATAATAAAAGAAAATAATTATGATAATAAAAATAATTTAATTAATAATTAAAACTAATTACTCCTAAATAAATAACTTAAACTAAATCTATAAAAAAAAACTCTATTTAAAATAAAACTATTTACAAAAGTTCTAACAAAATAAAAAAATAAAATAAAACTCTAATTAACTTCTAATAATAAAAGTACTAAATTATATTTAACCTAAAAGCTATTTCTAAACTATATAATTAAATCTATTTTAAACTCTATTAAATTAATCTAAATAAATAAATAAAAGAAAATAATTAACTACTAATAATCTAATTAAAATTAAATAATTCTAAAACTATTTTTAATTTTAAATCTAAAATTCTAAATTAATTCTATTCCATTAAAAAATCTAATTAATTTTAAACTAATTCCTAATAACAATTCTAAAATTATTAACTTAATTCTAAAATCCTAAAATATCTCTAAAATTACTAACTTAATTTTAAAATCCTAAAATATCTCTATAATTACTAACTTAAATCTAAAATCCTAAAATATCTCTATAATTACTAACTTAATTTTAAAATCCTAAAATATCTCTATAATTACTAACTTAAATCTAAAATCCTAAAATATCTCTATAAATCAAATCTGATTAATTTTAATATTAAAATAATTCTAAAAACAAATTAAATCTATGCTATAAAAATAATCTATTTCTATTCTAAATAAATAAAAAAACTATTTCTAATAAAAATAATATTAAAATCCTATTTAAAATAAAATCTAAATTCTAATCTATTAAAGACTATTTTCTAAAAATTATATTAAAATAAAAATAAAATCTAAAAAAAATTAAATTAAATCTAAGCAAATTCTAATATTAAAATAATTCTAAAAACAAATTAAATCTATGCTATAAAAATAATCTATTTCTATTCTAAATAAATAAAAAACTATTTCTAATAAAAATAATAACTAAATTAAAATTCTATATAAAAACTATTAAAATAAAATCTATTCTAAAGAAAAAATAAATAAATAACTATTCTAATTCTAAAAAAAATGTAACAAAACAAACTATTTGAATTAAATAAATGATAAAATATAAATATGAACACAAATTTAATATTTGAAAAGAAAAATGAGAAAATGAAAATAGAAACAAAAATTACCAAAATGCCCTTATGCCACGTGTCACGCTTCTACTGGACAAAAAATAGTCAAGATCTGAAAAACGCACAATCGGGGTGGACACGTGTCTAAACGGCGTGAAAAATGTGAAATAAAAAAATGCAAAAATATTTACAAAAGCTGGCGGGCAAATTTGGGGTATGACAGATGCCCCTATCTAATTGGCTTAGACCGAGTAAGATGAATTGCTGCAGCGTTCATTTTTCAAGGTAGAAGTCAATTAGATACAAAGAATATCCTAAATTTGTCCGAAAAGGAAAACAAAAGTTTGAGAATTGAAATATAAACAAACCTGACACCCAAAAGGATGTAGGGGATAAGCTTCTCTGAAGAGATTGCCACTTATCGTCTGTTGGAGACAACTCACTGGAGAACGCCCATGGATTTACTGAAAACGCCCCTGTCTGGGCTGAATGTTGATTTGAAGATCTGATTAACCACGAGGTTGAAATATGTCATGCGATACACCCATGGTTTTGAAAATATGCCCCTGGCTGGGCTGAATTTTGCTTTGATATTCTGGAATCTTGTGGGAGTACCCACAGTCTTTGTAGATGATGCCCCTGACCGGGCTGGATGTTGCTTTGAAGCTCTTGAGTTTGCCCAACAAAAGTTGCACAACTTTATGGGGATTATCGACACTCTTGCGGAAGATGCCCCTGACTGGGCTGATTATGATCTTGAAAATCTTCGAAATTGATCCTGAATCTGATCTCGCATATGTGAATGCTTGATGATAATGATGTTCCGTAAATGGAAATGCAAATGCAAATGCTAAAGTGGAGATGCAAGAGTTGGGGAGTATGACATGATTATAGGTATGCATATGATGCAAGATGCTTATGAAGTCGAATGCGATGCGTATGATGCATATGATAATGATGGATGCAGGCAGGTGACTGGGAATGCAGGTGATGACGTGGCAGACTTTTGGTGGTTGCCAATGTAGATTGGACTTTTGGTTGGAAGTACCAGGTGAGGGCTGGTATTCGGAGGGTAGACCAGATGGGACTGGTTGACGAAAGGCTAAGTTGTCAAAGGAGGGCTAATTTTGTGGTTTGCCAGATGGGAGCTGGACTTTGGGATGAGGTTTACCAGACAAGAACTGGTGGCAAAAAGGTTAAGTTGTCAGACGAGAACTGACTTCTAGGTTTGGTGTCAGACGGGAACTGACTTTTTGGTTTTCCAGACGAGGACTGGACTTTGAAATTGTGTTTTCCAGACGAGGACTGGTTAAACGGAAGGTGACCAGATGGGACTGGTTTGAAGGTTTAAAGGTTTGACCAGATGGGACTAGTATTTAGGCTTGCCAGACAAGAACTGGACTTTGGAGGTTTCGGTATGTTTTGATAGGTGACAGGTTTAGGCTGTGGGATGAAGGATCCAATGACAGCAAGGCCTTCAGACGGTTAAGGTTATTAGGTGAGATGACAGTATGATTCCTCGACACTTGTTTTGAACTCAACAGTTGCTGCTGATGATGAACTTGCTAGAGTAATTTGCCATGAGACGACCTCGAGATGGCTTGCCCCAGAGTTTGTACCACGAAAGGATTTATCATTGTTTAACCAATTCTTGTGGTGATTGGCTTCAATATACTCTTTGGAGTAGCTTGCTCTTGAAAGAGCGTTGAAGCGACTTAACTTATCCTGATTGAACATTAGAGGGATCTATCCTCAAGTCAGAGAAACTCTGGGTGGCCTGCCCCTGATCGGTATAATTCACTTTTAATCAACCGCTTCTTGAATGATTTGCCCCATGATCAACTGACGTTTGGGGATTTGCCTTAAGCTGACTATTTCCGAATTCTTGGGATGACAATGCCCCAGATCCATAAGGTTATATGGTATGCTCAATTCTGGTCCAGACCGCTGAATAATCTAGTCCTGCTTGAGTGCTTCCTGTTGGAATTTCCTTGATGCCAACTACTAACTTGCCAATAAAATTGTTTGTTCACAAATGGTAATTTTAATGCGAAGTTCATACAAGTTTTAAGAGAAATGTCGTTTATTAAGTGTCGTGATAGTGAAACGAATGGACCATTTAGTCCAAACGTTGTGCTAATTTGATTGGTGCGAAAGATATAGCAAGGATATTGACACCAAAGCTGATGATTAACAAATATGTGGGGAGTCAGGTTACGCAACCTTGCGATAGTATGCTTTCAGAATAAACCTCGCCTCAATTAGGTCTTTCGAGGGTTATAACATGGTCTGGTTCACGGTTTATAAAATAAAGGATATTAGGCTCAAAGTAATATTCGTACCCACCCTTTCTTCTTAATGATCTCCATACCTACGTTCAGTTAATTCTGTGCATGCTTACCTTGACGGTGTAAGCTTGATGGTTCAAGATTTGCTTGAGATGACAGTCACCTTATTTTGATGGATGTCAGTGACCCTTTTGGGTGATCACTGAATCTTATTTTGTTTTTGTTGAGGGTTTGAGGAACTCTTTTGCTTTTGTTTATTGATCCCTAACTTTTGCATGGACTGATTTTGCTTGTAAGATCCATCGGGATAGCCCTGATTTTTGCCTAAGTCCCCTTTTGAGGTGTTTGACTTAGCAGGCTTTTGATATTTTTTGATTGGATTTTGTTGGAGGATTGTGACTGCCATGTCATGGGTCATTGATGAATGACCATCTTGTCTTTTGGATTTTTGCTTTGTTGATTCGAATGCGGGGTTAGATTAACTGAACACTACCCTGCCCCAGGTTGAGTGTAAGGGTTTGAACATCCGAAGGAAACTCCTACTTCTAGGCTCGAAGTGGTTTACTAGGGATTAACTCCTTATATCTCCGGTGTTTAGGGGAATTAAAACAATGCCTGTACATCATCGATGAGATTCTATCTGAAAGCATACGGTTTGCAATTATGGGTATTTTGTTTTCGTCATCCTCCCTCCAATCTTTGCTAAAACAACAGTGATAAAGTGGAGTGGATAAAAAGTGTATGTGTCTGTGATAAGTGGAAATAATGAGTGAATACGACGTGACTGATTCGGAAAATGCATAATCACTTCATTAATATTACCATTCGAAACAATCAATGTTTAAAAAAAAACAAGTAGCAATTAACAGGAAATAAACTACAAGATGCAAATGATAAAAGCGTTCAAGGACTGCCAATGTTGAGGACGTCTGCCTGTCTAGACCACTGGCTTCTGGAAATGACCCTTGAAATATTCGAGTTTAGACAGCTGAGAGGTTGACATGGACAACCAAACTTCCTTCTGGAAAAGAGATGTACCCTTTGTCAATTAGTTGTTGCACCTTGGCTTGGAAGGCTTTGCATTCTTCAGTCGAGTGCCCCATGGATCCTCCATGATATCCACACTGAACATTGGGATTGTACCCAGGAGGGTAAGGTTCTGGCACAGGCTTAAGAGTTTTAGGCTCCACCAATGAGTTCTGAATCAGATGTGGGAGAAGTTGACTGTGCGACATAGGGACTGGATGAAGAGGAGCAGTCCTTCTTTCCAAGTTGTTGCTGGGCCTATTCTGATTACAGCGCTGATTCAGATGACCTCGACCATGGGCTCGTTGATTTGCATGAGGAGCGACCCATGGCTTATGGGATGAAGCTTTAGGCATGGCCGATTGTCCATGAGGATAACATGGCACTGGTAATGATGCTTGTTGAGTAGACGAGGGACTATAGAGTTTTGTTGGTACATCGTGAGAATACTCAACGTTTGCTATGAGTGTGCTGGTTTCATCCTTCTCTTCCTCATGGAAATCATCGAAAGATTCAATCTCACTGGCCTGGCTGCCTGATGCGTCCTGGATTTGTCCACTTTTGAGGTAACTTTCGAGGCGCTCTCCTACAATCACAAGGTCAGAGAAGCTTGATGGCGTACAACCAACCATTCTTTCAAAATAAGAGCCCTGCAAACTGTTGATGAACATGTCAATCAGTTCCCTGTCCGAAAGTGGTGGTTGCACTCTTGCTGCGAATTCTCTCCACCGCTGTGCATATCCCTTAAAGGGTTCATTCTCATTCTGAGATAGGCTTTGTAACTGCATGCGGATGGGAGGAGTGTCCAAATTGAACTGGTAAAACTTTAGAAAAGTGCTGGCTAGGTCCCTCCACGATTGGATATGACTCCTTTCTAAATCTGTGTACCAACTTAATGATGCCCCACTCAGACTTTCTTGAAAATAGTGGATCATCAGCTTATCGTCATGAGTATAGGGGGTCATTTTTCGACAGTACATCACCAAATGATGCCTTGGACAACTAAAGCCTGTGTACTTCTCGAAGTTTGGTACCTTGAATCTCGGAGGAATGACCAAATCTAGCACTAGACACATATCAGCAGCATCGAGGCCGGGCATATCAGCCACTTTCATCGCTTGAATTGTCTCCTCGAGGGCGCGAAGCTTTTCTTCCATGGGATCAGTCTTTGGCATCCTCAGAGGTCGAGTAGGAGCGTTTACTTGCGGAGGATGGTCATCAAGCGGAAGATCATACAGTGGGTTATTCGTCACGGTAAATCCTTGTGGGGGATCAACATTCTGGCGGTCGTCCTCTGACATAGCTACTTTAGCTTGCTTTGTTTGATTGGCCTTTCCAGGCGTCTATGCTCCTCTTGCTTCAAACGCTTCACAACTCTCACGAGTTCCACAAAAGTGTCGGGAAATCAACTGCGGGTTATAACAGAGGATGGGTAAGGTCTTGGCACTAGTTAGGGAAGAAAATGCAAAATGATGTAGAAATGCTTATGCAAATGCAATACAATGAGTGCACACGAGAACAGTATCCATATCAAGGATTAAAGTTACGAATCCTGCAAGACAAGAACAAAAGGTATCTCTCCCTTGGGTGGGCAATCTATTGGTTTATAAGAGGGTATTCCAAAGGCTTTTCAAACAAAGTCCCATGCACTAACCCTCAAAAGTTTCCCATCAGAACGACTACTCGTAAGACGGTAATTCTTTCAAAAGGATGAACACAGAGTTATGTTTTAGCAACCTTCGGAATAAGGTTCTACAAAAGGTCCTCAAAATCACAGACTCCCAAGCCGGAAATAAAAACGCCATTACGACTACACGTAAGACATAATTATTCCAACGGGGTCTCATCTGAGCGGTGGAATTCGCTCCAACTCAACGAGTCCTAAGTCTCGCAAATTAGAAAGAATCCACCTCCTAACTTAGTGTATACTCGAAAGCTCGGGTAGAAAGCCTTATCTTCACAAACCATCCCAAATAAACCCAACAAGTTAGTGAACACAATATAAAAACAAATAAAAGCAAACAAAATCACACACGTGACAAACAAAATAGGCTTGGCTCGCTAGGAGTCCCCAGCAGAGTCGCCAGCTGTCGCTACTCGAAAAATGCGTCGCGCAACGACGGGGAGGCGAAAAGAAAGGACAGAAGAGTCGCCACCGAACTTTATTTATCCCATGAGGGGAAAGGAAAATATCGAGAAAACCTTAAGAAATAAATGGATAAGATGGTCTCGCAACCAAGAACGGGTTCGGAAGCCGGTTATGCGAAGGGAAGGTATTAGCACCCCTCGCATCCATCGTACTCGATGGGAACCTTTTGTTTGTCGATGTGCGAATTTATTTGCTTAAACATTATGCTATAAGAAGTGTTCCACGGAGTAAAAGAAAAGGTTAGAAATAAGAAAGTTGGGAGGAAAGAGAGAACGGGGAAGAAAAGAGAAAGAACAGACTCGGTAGGACATCGCAGTCCTATGCCTACGTATTCTCAATAGATGTGAAAAAGTCAGAGTCGACGTAGTTCGGGGAACTACAGATATGGGGGAATATGCTCGGCAAGGATTGTGGCCCTTGTGCCTACGTATCTTTACTCAAAAGAAGTAAAGAATCAGAGCAGCCGTAGTTCGGCCTACGGTGTGCGGGGAAGTCTTGGTAGACGCTGCTATCGTGCGCATTCTAGCAGTTAGGTGTATTGCTGCTCGCTCGTTGGAGACTTAGGCGTTACCTGTTTGCGGTAGAACGGACGTAGCATGCCTTTCTGGGAAAGGGGTAAAAAAGAAAAAAAGGGTGCTCGCTAGGATATCGCAATCCTATGCCTACGTATTCTCAACATGCAAGAGAAATCAGAGCAACGTAGTTCGTGCCTACGGTGCGGATAACCGGTGTGTTTGGGGATGATGTTATCGTGCGCATTCTAGCAGTTTAGGTGTTTTGCTGCTCGCTCGTTTGGAGACTTATGCGTACCTGTTTGCGGTAGAACGGACGTAACATATCCTTTGGGAGACTGGTTTTCGCCATGCGAGGCAAGGTGTCACGTTTGATTGGTTGAATTGTTTTTTAGGGGCGAGATAGGTCCTCGGATAGTAACCCCTACGGGTAGTACCCAATTCTTTATCTCAAAGTTTTTGTTATAAAAGGGTGTGACGAACGTAGCGTCTTCGTATTGAAAGACGAGTATCGAGACCACCCCCACTACAGTGAGCATCCCAACACTCGGAGAGGAAGAAGACTACACTTAATCCTCTCTCTTTAATTCAATGCGAAGAGAACTTCATTCTCTTATTAATGATGTTTTTGGTTTTGAACGGTAAGTGCTTTGCGACAGAGAACCCTACGGTAAACGTCAGCACTCGGGATAGGAGGAGGCCTACGCCTAACCACTCCACTACCATTCAAGTTTTTGTTATGAAAAGATTTGAAAATGCACTCGGTACAGGACTGAGGTTTTAGGTGTGAAAATTGTGGAAGGAAGTTGTGAAAGCGAGATGGTGGATAAAGATAGGTGATGGATAAAGTTACGTCTTCGTATCGAAAGACGAGTATCGAGACCACCCACACTACAGTGAATATCCTGATACTCGGAGAGGAAGAAGTCTACACTCAATCCTCTCTCTTTAATTCAATAAAAAGAGAATTTGATTCCTTATTGAAAGGTGTTTTGAAAATGGACTCGGTACGAGGCCGAGGTTTTAGGAGAAAAATGGTTTGGAAATGGACTCGGTACGGGGCCGAGGTTTTTTAGGAGAAAAATGGTTTGAAAATGGACTCGGTACGGGGCCGAGGTTTTTTAGGAGAAAAATGGTTTGAAAATGTACTCGGTGCGGAGCCGAGGTTTTTTAGGAGAGAAGGATGTGGATGAGTGCGGAGAATACAAACATCTTTGTATTGAAAGACGAGTATCGAAACCACCCACACTACAGTGAGTATCTCGACACTCGGAGGGGAAGAAGTCTACACTTAATCCCCTCTCTTTAGTTCAATACGAATATGACTTGATTCCTTTATTGAAGATGTTTTTGAGAACCTGCAAAGAGATGAAAAACAGAGATAGATATATACAGGATACAGATAAATAAACAGTCCACCAATTAGGATTTTATGGTTTGATATTTATTAAGTATTTTAAAAGAATGTACAAGTTAGTTGAATATTTACAAGATAATAATATACAGAATATATAATATGTACAAGAATGTAGATGACTGAAATTAAAACAGTTAATATTTGACAGAAAATTAAAGCAATTGTATATTTGACAGAAAATAAAGGTTAGTGGTTAGTTGGTCGATTGAATCGGGACACAAAAGAGTGGGATCTCGTCTTAACCGCAAACAAAATGTCGATTAACCGAAGGTAGCCTATCGCGATCCCAAAGTAAGGAAGATGACCTCAATGGTCACCCCCCATAGATTTGAAATCGGGAAGGTTATCGACTTCGAAAATCTGACGCTTGCGGATAAAAAGACTTCATCGATCCACAAGTCAAAAATAAAATCGAATCGGAATAAGAAATAAGAAAGAAAAGAAGTGGTCTCAGATCCCTTGTTTCACGTCAATAATTTGACGGTTAAACGATGGAAATGTCGTCATCGACCAAAAAAAAATGAAATAAGATGTCCAATAAAAAATGAGAAGTGAAATATATATATAATGTAAACTATACAAATCTAATAACTTTTATACATAATATACAACTCAAACAAAAATGTATAATATTTACAAACTGATTTAAATAAAATATAATATAAAAGTAATAATATTCTAACAAACAAAATTCATAAAATATAATACAAAGTTTAAAATAACTAATAATAATAATATACATAATTAATAATAATATTTACTAATAACAATTCATTTGAAAGAAAAACAAGCAACAAGAAGAAAAACTGGGGGTTAATATTGAGAAAAAAGGGGTATTTAACAGCAACCAAATGAGCTTAAGCCTAAGATCCAACAAAACAGAAAATAATAATAATAATAATAATAATAATAATAATAATAATAATAATAATAATAATAATAATAATAATAATAATAATAATAATAATATATAAAGGAAAAAGAAAAGAAATAAAACGTGGTCTTCTTCTTCTCCAGAACGCTCTCTCTCTCTCAACTCCTTGTTTTCGCCTCTCTCTCTCTCTCATTTTTCACGCCATTCTCTTACTGTCATCGCTTTTCAATCTCCGTTTCACTGTTTATTTTTGCGTCTCTCACTCTCAGATTCTCTGTTCTCAGATTTGGTTTGATTTTGTATTAGAGGGTAGTTGTTGTTGGAGGATTTGGTTTATGGTCTGTGAATGGAGGTTCAAATGGGTTGCGAAGGTTGTGGTTTTGGTTGTTGGATATGGCGATTTGCGAGTTGTTGTTTAAGGAAGAATGGTTGCTGGGTTTTGAATGTGGAGGTCTGTGGTTCATCAATGGAGGATTGTTGTCAAAAATGGGTTTCGGAAGGTTTTAACGGGTTGTTTGATTTCTGGGTCGTGGTTTGAATGGTGGAAAATAGCGGAGGTTTACGGCGACGGATGAGCTGTTTGTTTGAGCGACTGTGTTGGTTTCTGAAAAGTTGAAATTGAGGTTGAAGATGGGAGTTTATGTTGGCATGGTGGTCTGAGAAATGAAGGTTATTCATGGTGATGAGTTCGTTCATGGCTTGTTACGAGTTGTTTTTTTTTGGAGAAGATGAAGAACGAAAATGATTGTGAAATGGTTGGTTACAGGGTGGCGGCCGTTTCTCTAGGGTTGGTGTCCCATGGATTAGGGTTTGGATCTCTCTGAAGTGTGTAGCGGCTGAACATCTAGGGTTGTCTGTGGGGGAAGGTGAATAGTGGCACACCCTATATAGGGCTGCCACGTGGCATGTTGTAGGGCTAATTGGTGATTAATTAACTTAAATAATAAATAATGATTAATAGGGTGATGATGGACACGGTAAACAACAAAAAAAAATGATTAAATAAAATCTTAATGAATAACTTAAATCCTAATTAAATAATAATAAAAGAAAATAATTATGATAATAAAAATAATTTAATTAATAATTAAAACTAATTACTCCTAAATAAATAACTTAAACTAAATCTATAAAAAAAAACTCTATTTAAAATAAAACTATTTACAAAAGTTCTAACAAAATAAAAAAATAAAATAAAACTCTAATTAACTTCTAATAATAAAAGTACTAAATTATATTTAACCTAAAAGCTATTTCTAAACTATATAATTAAATCTATTTTAAACTCTATTAAATTAATCTAAATAAATAAATAAAAGAAAATAATTAACTACTAATAATCTAATTAAAATTAAATAATTCTAAAACTATTTTTAATTTTAAATCTAAAATTCTAAATTAATTCTATTCCATTAAAAAATCTAATTAATTTTAAACTAATTCCTAATAACAATTCTAAAATTATTAACTTAATTCTAAAATCCTAAAATATCTCTAAAATTACTAACTTAATTTTAAAATCCTAAAATATCTCTATAATTACTAACTTAAATCTAAAATCCTAAAATATCTCTATAATTACTAACTTAATTTTAAAATCCTAAAATATCTCTATAATTACTAACTTAAATCTAAAATCCTAAAATATCTCTATAAATCAAATCTGATTAATTTTAATATTAAAATAATTCTAAAAACAAATTAAATCTATGCTATAAAAATAATCTATTTCTATTCTAAATAAATAAAAAAACTATTTCTAATAAAAATAATATTAAAATCCTATTTAAAATAAAATCTAAATTCTAATCTATTAAAGACTATTTTCTAAAAAATTATATTAAAATAAAAATAAAATCTAAAAAAAATTAAATTAAATCTAAGCAAATTCTAATATTAAAATAATTCTAAAAACAAATTAAATCTATGCTATAAAAATAATCTATTTCTATTCTAAATAAATAAAAAACTATTTCTAATAAAAATAATAACTAAATTAAAATTCTATATAAAAACTATTAAAATAAAATCTATTCTAAAGAAAAAATAAATAAATAACTATTCTAATTCTAAAAAAAATGTAACAAAACAAACTATTTGAATTAAATAAATGATAAAATATAAATATGAACACAAATTTAATATTTGAAAAGAAAAATGAGAAAATGAAAATAGAAACAAAAATTACCAAAATGCCCTTATGCCACGTGTCACGCTTCTACTGGACAAAAAATAGTCAAGATCTGAAAAACGCACAATCGGGGTGGACACGTGTCTAAACGGCGTGAAAAATGTGAAATAAAAAAATGCAAAAATATTTACAAAAGCTGGCGGGCAAATTTGGGGTATGACAACTGTTGCACCCCAAAATTTGCCCTCACAATACAAGACTTTGTGTTCTAAGAAGGTTCACAAGGTTCACAAGTTCTCCAACAACTTGCATAACCTTTCATGAAGTTCATAAAGTCCACAAGCTACTTTATGAAGGTTCACAAGTCCCACAGTGCTTTCAATACCTTTCATGAGGTTCATGAAGTTCATAGGTTGCTTCTTGAAGGTTCACAAGGTTCACAAACTTCTCAACATCTACAAGACCTTTCATGAGGTTCATGAAGTCCATAGGTTGCTTCTCGAAGGTTCACAAGGTTCACAAGATTCACAATGTTTACAAAGCTTTCCTAAGGGTCATGAGGTCTACAAAGCCACTTCATGATGTTCACAAGGTTCACAAGCTTCACAATACCTCCCATGAGTATCACAAGATATCTTATGAAGATTCACAAGGTTCACAAAGTTCACAATTGGTCAGAAGAGTTGACAATTCCCTCAGACAATGCACCTCCTAAGCAGTGCATCCAAAACTAGGGTTTTGACTTTAATCAGGCTAAATGGGTTTCCAAGACTTCAAGTGAGCTTCATAACATCTTATATGTGTATAAGAACCCCCATGTCAAGTTTCAAGACTTTTCTCAAAAGTTTGCTCAGTCAGATGATCAGATAAGTCAAAAGCAATCAATGTAGTTAAAAAGTCAAACTGAGGTCAACTGTGGTCAAACCAAAGTCAAACTTCATGATTTTTTGCCAACATCAAGTATATGAAGTAAAATTCATCATTTTATCAAGGTTTGATCATGATTCATCAAGGAGATTCCAGATCATCAATAATCAGGAGTTTCTAAATTAGGGTTTCCTCAGTAAAAGTCAACTGAACTTTGACCAGGCATAACTTTCACATACTTCATCACCAAGTCTCCATCCAAAGCTCATTTTGAAGGAAATTGAATTCTCTACAACTTTTATGTTGAAGGTTAAGCCCAAAAATTCTTTATTTGAAAGATATGATCTAAGACATTATAGGTCATTTCAAAAGTCAACAAAAAGTCAACAACTTCAAAAGGGCATAACTTGAGATTGGTAAATGATATGGACCTGAAACCAATGGGGTCGTTTAGAGGACTCTTCAAGCTTTCCAAAAAGTCCAAGAACACCATCATACCTTTAAAATTGAGAGAAATGTGCCCTTGCAAAGTTGGGCAATTTTGTGATGGTTTATGTTGAAAATGGAGGCTTAGAAGTATTTCTTTCCAAATGGGCTGCCTAATTTATGACCCAATCCATCTCATAACATGGTGCACGACCCAATTGACCAAAATTCATCATTTTTATTATTTTTTATTTATTTATTATTGATTTAATTCATAAAAATCATTTTAAATAAATAAAAAATATAAAAATCTATTTTTGGGTGAAGATTTTGTTTCTAGAAATTCATAATCATTGATTGAATTAGAATGAGAAGGAAATCATGTGATCTCTCCCAAATTATTATTTTTTATTTATTATTGATTTAATTCATAAAAATCATTTTAAATAAATAAAAAATATAAAAATCTATTTTTGGGTGAAGATTTTGTTTCTAGAAATTCATAATCATTGATTGAATTAGAATGAGAAGGAAATCATGTGATCTCTCCCAAATTATTATTATTTATTTATTTATTATTGATTTAATTCATAAAAATCATTTTAAATAAATAAAAAATATAAAAATCTATTTTTGGGTGAAGATTTTGTGATCTCTCCCAAATTATTATTTTTTATTTATTTATTATTGATTTAATTCATAAAAATCATTTTAAATAAATAAAAAATATAAAAATCTATTTTTGGGTGAAGATTTTGTTTCTAGAAATTCATAATCATTGATTGAATTAGAATGAGAAGGAAATCATGTGATCTCTCCCAAATTATTATTTTTTATTTATTTATTATTGATTTAATTCATAAAAATCATTTTAAATAAATAAAAAATATAAAAATCTATTTTTGGGTGAAGATTTTGTCTCTAGAAATTCATAATCATTGATTGAATTAGAATGAGAAGGAAATCATGTGATCTCTCCCAAATTATTATTTTTTATTTATTTACTATTGATTTAATTCATAAAAATCATTTTAAATAAATAAAAAATATAAAAATCTATTTTTGGGTGAAGATTTTGTTTCTAGAAATTCATAATCATTGATTGAATTAGAATGAGAAGGAAATCATGTGATCTCTCCCAAATTATTATTTTTTATTTATTTATTATTGATTTAATTCATAAAAATCATTTTAAATAAATAAAAAATATAAAAATCTATTTTTGGGTGAAGATTTTGTTTCTAGAAATTCATAATCATTGATTGAATTAGAATGAGAAGGAAATCATGTGATCTCTCCCAAAATAGCAAGCACTCATGATCAAATATTTGAAATTTATACAATGATCTTTTTGAATATTTTTTGGATCAAATATCCACACAACACATCAATGTTTCTGACCTAAATCCATCACACATATATACTAAGCACAAACATAACCCTAGGGAGGAATTTTGCAGCAGCCTAGAGGTAAGATCAAAAACACAAAAATCTTTCAAAAAGTCATATTCGGGTTCTCAAATTCAGAGCATTGCAAGGTATTTGGAAGACATAGCAAGCTTCCTTGGACTCTTCTGATCATAAATCATCATTCATATGCATCATATACGCACCCAATTGCTCAACCCGAGTTCATCTTGACCTTGAATATTTTGTTTTCGAATCCATTGATTTATCATGTTTAAACTGTTTTTGATTGTTGTAGGATGTTTAGAATGAACTCTAGAACGATTCTGGGTGGTTCAATTGGATTTTCATTGCAGGAACAAGAATTCACCATGATTAGGGTTTTCGGCCCTCTTTAGGGTTTCACGATTTTCAAATGATAAATGGATTTGAAAAACATAGGACGATTGAAAAACTCAGTAGCAATACAATGGTGCAATCAATTTTGTGAAATTTTGCCGTTTGGATGAAGTTTGTGTTTCGCAGGGTGGAAGAACTCGTAACAATATTCGTAGGAGAAAACGTTGCAAAATCCGCAGGTAATGGGAGGAAGAAGAAGGCCAGTTCGCGCCTGTTTTCAAATTCAAATTTTATTAAAAAAATAATATGAATTGTTCCTGGATATATTTCACAATTGTATGCTTAGCCTGATGGTTGTTGTGCTTCCTGGAAATCAAGCTGGCCTGGGTTCAAACCTCAGCCAGGTAAGTTTCCGCTTTTTTTTTCTCTTTCCTTTTATTTGATTTAAATATTATAATATTAAAAATTAAATATATTATGTATATTTCTCAATAATAAATAAATAATAATAAAATATGTCTGTTTTCTTTAATTTTAAAAAATATGTTTTTTTTCACAAATTTTGTTTCTATATTTTATGTCTAAATTGTAATATGTATAAATTAGAAAATTTTTGTATATAACTAAATCCTATTTTTTTTATATAAACCCTAAAAATTTATTTCTCATATAAACCCTAATTTCATAAAACTCTAAAAATATTTTTTAATACAAATCTAATCCTATTTTTTTTTTAATGTTATTTTCTAATATAATTATTATGTATGTATGTTTACTATAATTCTTACAAATTTTTTGTAAATATACTTATAAATATTTTTTTACATAACTTTAGTTTATAAATAATTGTGCTTATAATAATTAGATTTTTGTAGTAACTTCATGATTAAAATATAATTTAATAATTTGTAAATTAAAACAATTGTTTATTCATATTTGTTTTTTTTAGTTGATTATATTAAAAAATTGTTAATTTCTTATTATTATAATATTTGGATTAATTCTGTTTATTCTTATTTACTAACCCATTTATATTCTAATCATGCTTATTATTTTGTTAAATATTGCTTACTAACCCCCTTTATTATTTATTATTGCTTATTTATATTTTATTTATCTTTGCTATTTAATTATTTTGCTTATTATTTTGTAATTGTTTCTTGGATGTAAGGTTGTTTAATTATTTAATTATTATTATGGTTAGCAATTAGGGAGTGTAATAACATGTATGTAATATTAAAATAAATTTAGATCACTCTTAAATAAAGATAATTAAAATAAACACGTCACACACGTAAGTCGATTTTAATCGCCGTCTCACTTCCTAAGGATATCCCTCAAGTTGCCTATGAATATTGGTTAAGTGGGGTGTATAAAGCAAGTCCCTCAAAAAGAAAATCATCAAAGTCCCTTATGGTTGCCTTTACGAATCGAGTCCCTTTCGAAAAATGATGATAGTCCCTCCAGTTTGCTTATTACACCCCACAATGGCCTTCAAAAATCCAATTGTCCCTCACATGTCCCTTAACATCCAAAGTAAGGACTACCTACTCCATTATAGTAGGGATAGTCTTACTAAGGAAAGGATAAAGAATAAGAAAGACCTTAAAACATTAGGGTAGGCTACTCCTAGATACTTGCTCACTTCAAAACTTTTTCACACTTAAACAAATTTCCAACAAAATTTTCAAACAAGTTTTTCTCACATCCATACACGGATTATTATTAAACTCTTCCGAAATTTTTTTGCTATTCACACACTACACTTTCAAAACAATTCAAAAGTGAGCTTAAGTACCTAAGAGCCCATGGATAACCATGGATGAAAAGGGTGCTAACACCTTCCCTTTTCATAACCTACCCCCCGGACCCAAAATATTCTCTAAGGTCTTTCCTGTTCTTTTATAACCTTTCCTTATGGATAAAATAAAAGTCGGTGGCGACTTTTGCTATCCGCAACATTGTTTAAAGTCAGTTCTCCCACCGTGTTACAGAACTGGCGACTCTGCTGGGGATCTATTTAAGAGGGGTACCCTTAGGAATTAAGATCACTTTAAATTGTTTGCCTTGTTTGCTTTATTATTATATTGTTGGGGTGCTCTTATGTGTGAAAGGTCCTAACCCGGATCTAGTGTACCTTAGGTAAATGGCAATAGACCAAGGAAACTGTACGACGTATATCGATACGGTTGATCTGGTGGCCATAGTTAGTGCGACTTATTGGTTGGTGCTTATATTCCTTAAGTCAAGTTGAGGATAATATTAAGGCTGCCATATGTTGTCAATGCACTAACTGACTTTTAGAACCCTAGTTAACTCATCTTGGCCTTTAGAAAGTAGTGAGGTAACCGGCTTTGGTGCAGACTGAAGTTGGTTGACACTCGATGCTACGCTCATTGAGATCTTAAACTTGGAGGGTTTTGGTTGGCAAGTAAGTTGCCTTCTGATCAACCACCCTTGTGAAGGATCAATGATATTGAGATCCCTTAGAACCCAGTTACTTTTGTAGGACAGGATGAACCATCTAACTTCAGGGGAGGGTACTTACCTTTAAACCTCATGCAAGCCTTTAAACCTAGGGCAATTGTGTGACTTGTTTGTGTGTGCCACATGTTTGTGATTGAACATAACATCATGACATCATCATGCATCATAAGCATATCATTTTCCCTAACCATTTCAAGGACCAAGGGATTTATTTTTGTTCTTTGTTGCAGGTCATGGCTTCTGCTCGTAGAAACACCATCAGGATCAACTTTGTAGGGATACCTCCCAAGCTCAAAGAGTTGGTTTCCCTAGTGCCTGATCATTCCCAGTTCAACAAGAGACATGGTCACTTATTGGATCTAGTTACTTCAGGGTTCAGTGAAGACATGATGAGTGTGCTGTTTCAGTTCTTTGACCCTAAGCACCATTGCTTTACATTTCCTGATTATCAGCTGGTTCCAACCATGGAGGAGTTCTCTAAACTTCTGGGTATACCTGTTCTTGATCAGAAGCCATTCACAGGCTTAGAGAAGGAGCTTAAACCAGAAGTTATTGCTGCAGCTCTACATCTGAAGAAGTCTGACATTGTTCTAGAGACGAGAAGTGGAGTTAAAGGTATTCTTGCCAAGGTATTAGTGGATAAAGCTCAAATGTTCTTGAAGGCTATGAGCTACGATGCTTTTGAGGAGATCTTAGCCTTATTGATTTATGGCTTAGTGTTGTTCCCCAATCCTGATCAGTTCATAGACGTTCATGCCATCAACATATTCCTGAGTCACAATCCAGTGCCTACCTTACTTGGAGACATCCTACATTCTCTTCACACCCGTACTACAAGGGCAAGAGGAACTTTGATGTGCTGCATACCTTTACTTTCTAGGTGGTTTATTTCTCACCTTCCTCGCTCAGTAATGAAGAATGAGCAAGGGTTCAGATGGTCCAAGAGGATCATGTCACTTTCTCACTCAGACATCCATTGGTGCTCCAGATCTATGGAGAATGTCACCATCATTGACCGTTGTGGGGAGTTTCCTAATGTACCACTTCTAGGCATAAGAGGAGGCATCACCTACAACCCATCTCTAGCTTTCCGACAGTTTGGTTACGCCCGGAGCGATGGTCCACATGACATGTTGATTCAGGGCATTGTGTTTGACTACGACAACGATCTTCAGGGTTACCGTCAGAGATTCATCCGAGCTTGGGGAAAGGTAAACAGGATTGACAGCAAGACACTGGAGCCTAAGTACACCATTCCTATGGAGGCTTATCTCAGATGGGTACGATTTCGTGCTCAGACACTCATGATGCCATATCCTGCCGTCCTACCAGTTACCATGGAACCGGTTGCTGAAGGAGACACAGCTTATACCATCCTTCACCCAGACATGCCTACTGATATGGAAGACTTGCAGAGATCATGGATCCAACTGAAAGAGCAAAGGGATACTTTCGAGGCTCATTACAAAGCAAGCCAAGCAAGGATCCTAGAGCTAACAAAGCTACTTCATGAGGAACGAAACCTCAACTCATACCTCAACACAAAGAGGAAACGTCCATGGGAGACTTAAAACCCCATCTTTTGTACTTATTTCGTTTTCATTTTTTGTAAGCCTAAAAGGCAAAACAAGTTATTACTAATAAAAAGTTACTTTCTTGTTTGTTTAAGCAAATTTAAATCCTGCGGTCCTTGAAAACATTGCATATGCATTCCCATATCATTGCATCACAGGTTTATAATTGTGCACAGGTTTCTCATCTTCTCGCTGTTTATGTCAGCAATGGCTCTTGAACAATCAGTTAAGGATCTCCAGGCACAGAATGCACAGTTCCAAGAGCTGATCCTGAACCTATCCAAGGGGCAGGATGAATTGAAGGCACTGCTGGCCAAGAAGACAAAGAAGACTAGAAGGTCTGCTGGGTTGCTCAACATGGGAAGAAGGTTCAAAGGTCCTGTCAAGACCAAGGAAGAGGTTGAAGACTATGAATCTGAGGAATCTGAGAAAGAGAGAGGCAGTCTCCACAACACTATGGGGGACTCTGATTCTGAGGCTAATTATTACCATGAGCCTAATGAAGACAAATTCAAGATGCTGGTGGATAGAATGGATGCTATGGAATTACAGAAATCATCTGGGCTGGATTTTGAGGATTTGAGTTTGATATCTGGGGTTGTGATACCCATTGGTTTCAAAGTTCCTACATTTGTTGTCTATGATGGGGTCTCTTGTCCCAAATTGCATCTGAGGTCTTATGTCAGAAGAATTCAACCTCACACTGCTGATAAAAAGTTGTGAATCCATTTCTTTCAAGAGAGTTTATCTGGAGCTCAGCTAGAGTGGTATTATCAGTTGGAGAGTGTCAACATCAGAGATTGGAATGACCTTGCTGAAGCTTTCTACAAGCAGTATCAATACAATGCTGACTTAGCCCCCACTCGCATGCAGCTTCAAAGCATGTCTATGGGTGCCAAAGAAAGCTTTAAGGAGTATGCTCAGAAGTGGAGAGACTTAGCTGGAAGAGTTCAACCCCCTTTGACTGATAGGGAATTGGTTGATATGTTCATGTGTACGCTGAATGGTCCGTTTTACAGTCATCTCATTGGAAGCTCATCATCTGGCTTCACTGAGTTGATCATGACAGGAGAGCGAGTAGAGAATGGTATCAAGAGTGGTAAGATCCAAGTGGGCACTTCTTCATCAGGTGCTGCAAAGAAGCCTCCCACTGGGAAGAAAGAATCTAATGCTGTGTATGGTCAGCCTGATCGTAACAGAAGGCATCAGTCTGTTAGTGCAGTTCATATTTCAAATCCAACTCCTGCAACAACAGAGCAGCCTCAAGGCAACCAACAGAGGGCTAGAAGACAGTTCACGAAGATCAACATGTCAATGGCTCAGGCATTGCAACACTTGTTGAAGGCTGAACTTATTACCCTGAGGGAGGCTCCTCAGAATCCCAATGTTACCTCTCCCAAGTACAATCCCAATGCACGATGTGCATATCATTCAAACTGTCCAGGACATGATACTAATAACTGCTGGGTCTTGAAGAACAAAATTCAGGATATGATTGATGCTGGAGAAATTGAGTTTGATCCACCAGGTACTCCAAATGTGATTACAGCTCCAATGCCAAATCACGAGAAGACTGTCAACGCCATTGATGAAGATATTGATGAAGATCTGCATGTCTATTCAGTTATGGAGTTGAGCACACTATTGTCTGTTATCAAAAAGAGGTTAGTACAAGCTGGGATCTTTCCAGGTTGTCATGAAGATTGTCTATATTGTACCTATAAGCCGGATAGTTGCTTCATTTTGAGAGATGGGATTCAACGTCTCATGGATAAATATACTATAGTGTTTGAAAGAAGACCAGCATCTGTAGAAAGTATGGTGGATCATCTGACTCAGGGTAAGAAGATTGAAGAGGTTGACATGGTTGACAAAGTACCACTAAGAATCACTTCAAAGGGTCCCATTAAAATCACTCATCAGGGCCCAATCAAGATTACTGCTGAAGGTCCTGTGAAAGTTGTTGCTGAAGCCAGAGTAGCTCCTCTGATCATTACCACTCCTGGTCCTATTCCTTATACATCTGACAAAGCTGTGCCTTGGCACTATGGGTCTGATGTTTACATCCATGGTGTCAAGCAGGAGCCTTTACCTGATATGCCTGTTGACATTGATAATATTGCTGGATCTAGCAAGATCACTCGTAGTGGAAGAGTCTTCTCTCCTCCAGTTGCTTCTAAGAGTGCAGTTACCCCTGCTGTTACTTCCACCACTGATGCTCGGGGCAAGGGTCCTGTTATTGAGCCTGTATCTACTGATGTGCCAGCTGCTGATGACCTCTCTAAGCAGATGGAAGAAGTATTGAAAATCATTCGCAAGAGTGATTATGATATTGTTGATCAGCTGGGGCATACTCCCTCAAAGATTTCTATGCTCTCCCTGTTATTATGTTCTGAGGCTCATGCCAAGTCATTGATCAAGTTTCTAAAGATGGCTCAGGTACCCAGTGCAATTTCTGTGGACCAGTTTGAGAATTGTGTTGCTCACCTGACCTATGACAACGGGTTAGGATTTTCTGATGCTGACTTGACCCCTGCCAAGAGGGATCATAACAGGGCCTTGCATATTTCAATTGAATGCAGGGGCACTACCCTGTCTCACGTGCTGATAGACAATGGTTCCTCTCTGAATGTGTTGCCTAAGGAAGTCCTGAACAAGCTGAGTCCTGAAGATACGGTATTGAAGCCCAGTAATATTGTGGTAAAGGCTTTTGATGGTTCTAGAAGAGTAGTGCATGGGGAAATTGATCTTCCAATCAAGGTTGGTTCTCAGGTGTTCACTGCTACATTCTATGTGATGGATATTCGTCCTTCGTACTCATGTCTGCTTGGTCGTCCCTGGATCCATGGGGCAGGTGCTGTGACCTCCACATTACATCAAAAGTTGAGATATCCGGTGAATGGAAAAGTTGTTACTGTCTTTGGAGAGGAAGAATACTTTGTCAGCCATGTAAACACTTTCAAGTATCTGGAAGTAGAAGGTGAATACATTGAAACTCCATGTCAGTCATTTGAAGTGGTTCCCTGGGCTGTTAAGGATTGTGTGACTCCTCCTGCTGTGAAGAAGGTTCCTGTGGTCATCAGAAACCCTCCAACAATGGCAATGGCCTCCCTCAATGATGCAAAAGCTGTGGTGGAAGAAGGTGGTTGTACTATTTGGGGTCAGCTTCCTGATATTCCATACAAGCCTGACAAGTTTGGTTTGGGTTTCACTGCAGAGTCCCAGAAGGCTGTCCGTCGTGCCCGTGCTGTTCGTATCACCAATCAAGGGGTTATCAATGCTGTGGGAGATCAAGATGAAGACTACAACTTGGAGGCATGGATTTTTCCTACTGTGGGTGCTGGACTCAATAATTGGAAAGCTGAAGATGTTATCCCTATCTCCTTTAGTCAGGAGTAAATACTATTACTGTGTTATGTTTTTAAAACAATTAAAACTTTCAAGCCATGTGCCTTACCCGGGGCACAATGGTGTGCTTGTTACGGGTTGTCATTTCATTTGCATACTTCATTCAATAAAATCAGTGGACGTTTCGTTTTCGTAAATATTGTGTTCCTTGTCTTTCTTTTTCTTTTATTTTTGCTTTATCAGCTATGTGTTCTTACACACACCCACGTCACTAAAATGCAGATCCTCATCCACTCTGGATCCAGTTGATAACAGTTCTACTATTGCCAATTACAATTTCGAGAATCCGATCTATCAAACTGAAGATGGAAACGAGGACGATTGTGAAATACCTGTAGAGCTTGCTAGGTTGTTACAACAAGAAGAGAAAGCTATACAGCCACATGAAGAGCCAGTCGAAGTTGTGAATCTGGGAACTGAAGAAAACAGAAAAGAGGTCAAGATAGGGGCTGATTTAGAGGACAGTGTCAAGAGCAGGTTGATTCAGATGCTACGTGACTATGTGGAGATCTTTGCTTGGTCTTATGAAGATATGCCAGGGTTGGATACAGACATTGTGGTTCACCGTTTGCCAGTGAAAGAAGATTGTCGTCCAAAGAAGCAGAAGGTTCGTCGTATGCGTCCTGAAATGTCAGAAAAGATCAAAGCAGAGGTAATGAAACAGTTCAATGCAGGGTTCTTGGCCGTAACTTCTTATCCTCAGTGGGTTGCAAATGTGGTACCAGTTCCTAAGAAAGATGGTAAGGTACGTATGTGTGTAGACTACAGAGATCTGAACAAGGCTAGCCCTAAAGATGACTTTCCACTTCCTCATATTGATATTCTGGTAGACAACACTGCTCAGCATGAGGTATTCTCTTTTATGGATGGTTTCTCTGGTTACAATCAAATCAAGACGGCACCTGAAGATATGGAGAAGACTACATTTGTGACACAGTGGGGCACCTTTTGCTATAAGGTAATGCCATTTGGTTTGAAGAATGCAGGGGCAACCTATCAGCGTGCCATGGTGGCTTTGTTTCATGATATGATTCATCATGAGATAGAGGTATATGTGGATGATATGATAGCCAGGTCTCAGAATGAAGAACAACATCTTGATCATTTGCACAAGTTGTTTGAGAGGTTGAAGAAATACAGGTTGAGATTAAATCCAAACAAGTGTACTTTTGGAGTTAGATCTGGAAAGCTCCTGGGTTTCATTGTCAGTGGAAAAGGTATTGAAGTGGATCCTGCAAAAGTGAAAGCTATACGAGAGATGCCAGCTCCCCGTACTGAGAAGGAGGTTAGAGGTTTCTTGGGACGATTGAACTACATTGCAAGATTTATTTCCCAATTAACTACCATCTGTGAGCCAATCTTCAAGTTGTTGAAGAAAGATCAGGTGATGGAATGGAATGATGAGTGCCAGACTGCCTTTGATGAAATCAAGAGATATTTGCTAGAACCTCCAATTTTAATGCCACCAGTTGATGGAAGACCCTTGATTATGTATTTAACAGTATTAGACAACTCAATGGGGTGTGTATTGGGGCAACATGACGAGTCTGGTCGAAAAGAGCAGGCAATATACTACCTTAGCAAAAAGTTTACCGACTGTGAAACAAGATACTCACTGCTCGAGAAAACTTGCTGCGCTTTGGCATGGGCTGCTCGCCGACTAAGACAGTATATATTGACCCATACTACCTTGTTGATTTCGAAGATGGATCCAATCAAGTACATATTTGAGAAACCTGCTCTTTCCGGAAGAATTGCAAGATGGCAAATGATCTTGACGGAATATGATATACAGTATACTACTCAGAAGGCCATTAAGGGGAGTGTTGTTGCTGATCATTTGGCTCATCAAGCTGTAGATGATTACCAGTCAATGAATTTTGAGTTCCCTGATGAAGACATTATGTCTGTTACCAAAGAACCTGGACAATATGACGGACCTGAACAAGGATCCCGATGGACTATGGTTTTTGATGGTGCCTCCAATGCACATGGTAATGGTGTTGGTGTTGTGATTAGTTCCCCTGAAGGTTGTCATACCCCGATTACTGCCAGACTTTGTTTCTATTGTACCAATAACATGGCTGAGTATGAGGCATGTATCATGGGTATGCAAGTTGCTATTGATATGAAGATTCAGTTCCTTGAGGTGTATGGAGATTCAGCTCTGGTAGTAAGTCAGATTAAAGGAGATTGGGATACAAAGCATGATAATCTCATTCCTTACAGAGAACATGTGTTGTCTTTGATCCCACATTTCAAAGAGATTACTTTTGGACATATTCCACGAAGAGAGAATCAGTTGGCAGACGCATTGGCCACCATGGCATCTATGTTTGAGATCAACTGGGATGATGAAGCTCCCAAGATTACCATTGATAGATTTGAAAAGCCTGCATACTGCAATGAGATTGACACTGAAGGGGCAAGTGGACTCCAACATATGAGGGACCATTTGTAGTCAAGACAGTGTTCTCAGGAGGTGCCATGATACTGACTACAATGGATGGTGAAGACTTCCCACAACCTGTAAACGCAGACATAGTTAAAAAATACTACGCATAAAAAGAGACCCGCTAGGTTGACAGGCCTAGGCAAAAATAAGGGCATCCCGGCAAACCAAAAGGGTTTGGGCAAAAATTAGGGATATATATATATAAAAAGATGTACACCCGGCAAGTCGAAAACCTGAAAAGGCGGCTTGGGCAAAAAAGGGTATCCCGGTGGATTGAAAACCTGAAAGGGCAATCCAGGCAAAAGTTAGGGATTAAAGCGTATGACTATGTCTCGTTTGGATCACTCATGAAACTGCAACCAGTTGTACTACTTACTCAAGCTCAAACAGATAAAGCTCAATCCAATCGTTTCCGTCTCAACAGCAAGAAGATGAGATACTTGAGTGGCAATAGTAGAATTGAAACTCAATAGGATTATTTCCCACATAGCTGATTCTTTTTGTAAAACTTCATGACAAAATTCTCTTACTAGGGTTTATGTCTCCTTGTACAAACTTACCCGTGTATGGGTCACTTTTGATATAAATAAATTCCATCTTTTGAATCCAGATTTACTTTTACCCTATTTACATAAGCGAAACATCCATTGGTTGTGTTTGAATGTATGTATGCCTTTGAATATGATTGATGTTTACCGGAAACGCATGTATGCTTTTAATATGATTGATGTTTACCAGAAATGCATGAAAATGCAGTAATAGTATTTACTAAGGACGAACGAGGGAAGGATTTCAACGAAGCTTCGCCGGTTCATCTTTACAAGACAGTTACAAACCATCAGTAGGACTAATCCATTTTCACAAAGTCTAATCTCCCCTAGAATTTATATCCATCTCTTTTATCCTCATACGGATATACGGGAAATTACTTTCCAATAAGGGCACGATGAACGAAGACGGGATGTTATACTTATCCTACTATCCCCAACAACGGGAGGTTATCTATACCTTGCTATCCCCAACAACGGGAGGTTATCTATACCTTGTTATCCCCAACAACGGGAGGTTATCTATACCTTGTTATTCCCAGCAGACGGAGGGTTATATATTCTTCAACAACGAATCGGGATTTATTTTCCTTGGCCAGCAGTTGTTATACAAGGATATCCAGACACTTCCAGCAGTGTCATAGCATACATACATCATTTACATCATACCATAACATATATGTCTATAGTACATTACCTAAGTGCATCATGTCATACATGCATACATAAAGCATAAACTAATGTTGTTATACAGAATGCTACCTTGTTTTCAGGTTAATTATCCAACAAACAATCTTATGATCTTTGGGACTGCTTTATTGTAACCTCAGGGTTACTTTATCCTCCTGATGAGCTTCTTATTACTTTGGGACTGCTTTATTGTAACCTCAGGGTTATTTTATCCTCCTGATAGCCTCCCATGACTTCAAGACTGCTTTAGAGCTACTGATTGCTCTATCCTCCTGAAATCATCCTATTACTTCAAGACTGCTTTAGAGCTATTCATTGCTCTATCCTCATGAGGTCATATTACTACTTCAAGACTGCTTTAGAGCTATTCATTGCTCTATCCTCCTGAAGCCATCTAATTATTTCAAGACGGCTTTAGAGTTATCCATTACTCTATCCTCCTGAAATTACATTATTATTTCAAGACTGCTTTAGAGTTATCCATTGCTCTATCCTCCTGAAATCATTACTTCAAGACTGCTTTAGAGCTATTGATTGCTCTATCCTCCTGAAGACATATCACATTATTATTTCAAGACTGCTTTAGAGCTATTGATTGCTCTATCCTCCTGAAGCCATTATTACTTCAAGACTGCTTTAGAGCTATTGATTGCTCTATCCTCCTGAGGTCAGATTTATCACTTCAAGACTGCTTTAGGGTTATCATTATTGATTGCTCTATCCTCATGAAGACATGCTGTTACATCAGTATTACTCCAGACTCCTGACAGTTCTCATTATACTACTGAAGAACCTTCCCCTAGTGGCATCTTTAAGCCCACTCAATCATGTTCAACCAACCATCAATATCACTCCATGCACTGGTGAGTGCAAATTTTTGGGCTTTTGTGTTCAATCCCCTTCAACCTTCCAGGTTACGACTGGCAAATATACCAATCTAACCCCTCAGGTTTCAGAAAATTGAACAGGGGCAGCTGTTGCACCCTAAAATTTGCCCTCACAATACAATACTTTGTGTTCTAAGAAGGTTCACAAGGTTCACAAGTTCTCCAACAACTTGCATAACCTTTCATGAAGTTCATAAAGTCCACAAGCTACTTTATGAAGGTTCACAAGGTTCACAAGTCCCACAGTGCTTTCAATACCTTTCATGAGGTTCATGAAGTCCATAGGTTGCTTCTTGAAGGTTCACAAGGTTCACAAACTTCTCAACATCTACAAGACCTTTCATGAGGTTCATGAAGTCCATAGGTTGCTTCTCGAAGGTTCACAAGGTTCACAAGATTCACAATGTTTACAAAGCTTTCCTAAGGGTCATGAGGTCTACAAAGCCACTTCATGATGTTCACAAGGTTCACAAGCTTCACAATACCTCCCATGAGTATCACAAGATATCTTATGAAGATTCACAAGGTTCACAAAGTTCACAATTGGTCAGAAGAGTTGACAATTCCCTCAGACAATGCACCTCCTAAGCAGTGCATCCAAAACTAGGGTTTTGACTTTAATCAGGCTAAATGGGTTTCCAAGACTTCAAGTGAGCTTCATAACATCTTATATGTGTATAAGAACCCCCATGTCAAGTTTCAAGACTTTTCTCAAAAGTTTGCTCAGTCAGATGATCAGATAAGTCAAAAGCAGTCAATGCAGTTAAAAAGTCAAACTGAGGTCAACTGTGGTCAAACCAAAGTCAAACTTCATGATTTTTTGCCAACATCAATTATATGAAGTAAAATTCATCATTTTATCAAGGGTTGATCATGATTCATCAAGGAGATTCCAGATCATCAATAATCAGGAGTTTCTAAATTAGGGTTTCCTTAGTAAAAGTCAACTGAACTTTGACCAGGCATAACTTTCACATACTTCATCACCAAGTCTCCATCCAAAGCTCATTTTGAAGGAAATTGAATTCTCTACAACTTTGATGTTGAAGGTTAATCCCAAAAATGCTTTATTTGAAAGATATGATCTAAGACATTATAGGTCATTTCAAAAGTCAACAAAAAGTCAACAACTTCAAAAGGGCATAACTTGAGATTGGTAAATGATATGGACCTGAAACCAATGGGGTCGTTTAGAGGACTCTTCAAGCTTTCCAAAAAGTCCAAGAACACCATCATACCTTTAAAATTGAGAGAAATGTGCCCTTGAAAAGTTGGGCAATTTTGTGATGGTTTATGTTGAAAATGGAGGCTTAGAAGTATTTCTTTCCAAATGGGCTGCCTAATTTATGACCCAATCCATCTCATAACATGGTGCACGACCCAATTGACCAAAATTCATCATTTTTAATATTTTTTATTTATTTATTATTGATTTAATTCATAAAAATCATTTTAAATAAATAAAAAATATAAAAATCTATTTTTGGGTGAAGATTTTGTTTCTAGAAATTCATAATCATTGATTGAATTAGAATGAGAAGGAAATCATGTGATCTCTCCCAAATTATTATTTTTTATTTATTATTGATTTAATTCATAAAAATCATTTTAAATAAATAAAAAATATAAAAATCTATTTTTGGGTGAAGATTTTGTTTCTAGAAATTCATAATCATTGATTGAATTAGAATGAGAAGGAAATCATGTGATCTCTCCCAAATTATTATTTTTTATTTATTTATTATTGATTTAATTCATAAAAATCATTTTAAATAAATAAAAAATATAAAAATCTATTTTTGGGTGAAGATTTTGTGATCTCTCCCAAATTATTATTTTTTATTTATTTATTATTGATTTAATTCATAAAAATCATTTTAAATAAATAAAAAATATAAAAATCTATTTTTGGGTGAAGATTTTGTTTCTAGAAATTCATAATCATTGATTGAATTAGAATGAGAAGGAAATCATGTGATCTCTCCCAAATTATTATTTTTTATTTATTTATTATTGATTTAATTCATAAAAATCATTTTAAATAAATAAAAAATATAAAAATCTATTTTTGGGTGAAGATTTTGTCTCTAGAAATTCATAATCATTGATTGAATTAGAATGAGAAGGAAATCATGTGATCTCTCCCAAATTATTATTTTTTATTTATTTATTATTGATTTAATTCATAAAAATCATTTTAAATAAATAAAAAATATAAAAATCTATTTTTGGGTGAAGATTTTGTTTCTAGAAATTCATAATCATTGATTGAATTAGAATGAGAAGGAAATCATGTGATCTCTCCCAAATTATTATTTTTTATTTATTTATTATTGATTTAATTCATAAAAATCATTTTAAATAAATAAAAAATATAAAAATCTATTTTTGGGTGAAGATTTTGTTTCTAGAAATTCATAATCATTGATTGAATTAGAATGAGAAGGAAATCATGTGATCTCTCCCAAAATAGCAAGCACTCATGATCAAATATTTGAAATTTATACAATGATCTTTTTGAATATTTTTTGGATCAAATATCCACACAACACATCAATGTTTCTGACCTAAATCCATCACACATATATACTAAGCACAAACATAACCCTAGGGAGGAATTTTGCAGCAGCCTAAAGGTAAGATCAAAAACACAAAAATCTTTCAAAAAGTCATATTCGGGTTCTCAAATTCAGAGCATTGCAAGGTATTTGGAAGACATAGCAAGCTTCCTTGGACTCTTCTGATCATAAATCATCATCCATATGCATCATATACGCACCCAATTGCTCAACCCGAGTTCATCTTGACCTTGAATATTTTGTTTTCGAATCCATTGATTTATCATGTTTAAACTGTTTTTGATTGTTGTAGGATGTTTAGAATGAACTCTAGAACGATTCTGGGTGGTTCAATTGGATTTTCATTGCAGGAACAAGAATTCACCATGATTAGGGTTTTCGGCCCTCTTTAGGGTTTCACGATTTTCAAATGATAAATGGATTTGAAAAACATAGGACGATTGAAAAACTCAGTAGCAATACAATGGTGCAATCAATTTTGTGAAATTTTGCCGTTTGGATGAAGTTTGTGTTTCGCAGGGTGGAAGAACTCGTAACAATATTCGTAGGAGAAAACGTTGCAAAATCCGCAGGTAATGGGAGGAAGAAGAAGGCCAGTTCGCGCCTGTTTTCAAATTCAAATTTTATTAAAAAAATAATATGAATTGTTCCTGGATATATTTCACAATTGTATGCTTAGCCTGATGGTTGTTGTGCTTCCTGGAAATCAAGCTGGCTTGGGTTCAAACCTCAGCCAGGTAAGTTTCCGCTTTTTTTTTCTCTTTCCTTTTATTTGATTTAAATATTATAATATTAAAAATTAAATATATTATGTATATTTCTCAATAATAAATAAATAATAATAAAATATGTCTGTTTTCTTTAATTTTAAAAAATATGTTTTTTTTCACAAATTTTGTTTCTATATTTTATGTCTAAATTGTAATATGTATAAATTAGAAAATTTTTGTATATAACTAAATCCTATTTTTTTTATATAAACCCTAAAAATTTATTTCTCATATAAACCCTAATTTCATAAAACTCTAAAAATATTTTTTAATACAAATCTAATCCTATTTTTTTTTTAATGTTATTTTCTAATATAATTATTATGTATGTATGTTTACTATAATTCTTACAAATTTTTTGTAAATATACTTATAAATATTTTTTTACATAACTTTAGTTTATAAATAATTGTGCTTATAATAATTAGATTTTTGTAGTAACTTCATGATTAAAATATAATTTAATAATTTGTAAATTAAAACAATTGTTTATTCATATTTGTTTTTTTTAGTTGATTATATTAAAAAATTGTTAATTTCTTATTATTATAATATTTGGATTAATTCTGTTTATTCTTATTTACTAACCCATTTATATTCTAATCATGCTTATTATTTTGTTAAATATTGCTTACTAACCCCCTTTATTATTTATTATTGCTTATTTATATTTTATTTATCTTTGCTATTTAATTATTTTGCTTATTATTTTGTAATTGTTTCTTGGATGTAAGGTTGTTTAATTATTTAATTATTATTATGGTTAGCAATTAGGGAGTGTAATAACATGTATGTAATATTAAAATAAATTTAGATCACTCTTAAATAAAGATAATTAAAATAAACACGTCACACACGTAAGTCGATTTTAATCGCCGTCTCACTTCCTAAGGATATCCCTCAAGTTGCCTATGAATATTGGTTAAGTGGGGTGTATAAAGCAAGTCCCTCAAAAAGAAAATCATCAAAGTCCCTTATGGTTGCCTTTACGAATCGAGTCCCTTTCGAAAAATGATGATAGTCCCTCCAGTTTGCTTATTACACCCCACAATGGCCTTCAAAAATCCAATTGTCCCTCACATGTCCCTTAACATCCAAAGTAAGGACTACCTACTCCATTATAGTAGGGATAGTCTTACTAAGGAAAGGATAAAGAATAAGAAAGACCTTAAAACATTAGGGTAGGCTACTCCTAGATACTTGCTCACTTCAAAACTTTTTCACACTTAAACAAATTTCCAACAAAATTTTCAAACAAGTTTTTCTCACATCCATACACGGATTATTATTAAACTCTTCCGAAATTTTTTTGCTATTCACACACTACACTTTCAAAACAATTCAAAAGTGAGCTTAAGTACCTAAGAGCCCATGGATAACCATGGATGAAAAGGGTGCTAACACCTTCCCTTTTCATAACCTACCCCCCGGACCCAAAATATTCTCTAAGGTCTTTCCTGTTCTTTTATAACCTTTCCTTATGGATAAAATAAAAGTCGGTGGCGACTCTTGCTATCCGCAACATTGTTTAAAGTCAGTTCTCCCACCGTGTTACACATACTCAGAATCTATCTCCTTTTTGAATATTTCAAACATAGTATTAACACATGATCCTAGATCTGACTGTTCAGACTGTTCAGAGGGTTTAGGATTAGTAGTGTTAACAGGAGTAGGTTCAGATGGTGTAGGTTCAGATGGTTGTGGTTGAGGTGGTATTGGTTGAGATGTTTGGGTTTCAGACTGAGGGAGTTCAGTTGGTTGAGGAATGATTTGTATTTCAGATAGATGGGTTTCAGATGGTTGAGGGATGGTTTGGGTTTCAGATAGATGAGTTTCAGATGGTTAAGGGATGGTTATTTGAGGTGGGAAGTTGGGTGGAGTATGAAACATAGAAATGTTAACGTGTTCCTTCATAGCAATGTTAGAACGAGCTTGTTTGAGAGACTCTGGTTCAAAATCAGATGATTCAAAATCAGATGATTCACAATCAGAAGATTCTTCTGAGTGAATAGATGTTGAAGAAATGGTAATGGATTGATTCAGGGGTTGGATATCCAGAATATCTTCAGAAAGATTTGAATCTTCTGGTGGAGCTGGTTGTTCAGAGTGTTCAGATTGAACAGTCTCTGGTTGGTTTGGTTCTGAGATGATTATATTTGGTTGGGGAATGTTTGGTTGTGGAATTTTTGGTGAAGTAGGTTGAGGGGGTTCAGATGTAGTATGAGGTTGGGGGTCAGAGGTTGTTGGTACAGAAGATGGTTGTGAATGTACTAGGGGAGATGAAGGTGGTTCAGATGAAAGGTTTGCAGATGGTTTGGGTTTAGAAGTTCTATGTCTAAGGGTTGGAGAAGGAAGGGGTGAATGAACAGCAGGGGTAGGATCAGATGTTAATACCTGATGAATAGTGTCTCTTATCTCTTCCAGAGTAGCATCTCTAGGATTGATTCTGACTTTCTTTACTCCTCTCTTCTTCTTCGTTGGAACTTCAGATTCTTTCCTTTTCTTCTGAACAGAGCCTTCTTCAGCTTTTCTCTTACTACGCCTTTCCTTCATCAGATTGGGCAATTCTTCTCCTTGTTTCTGAACAAGGTTAGCAGGTAGAGGAATTCCATTCTTCAGACAATCTGCAATGTAAGCCCAGACAATACCTTTTGGTTCATCTGCGCTGAATATTGGAAAATCTTCTATTGGTATCCTTCTGCCATTGACCTCCTCAGAATTTATCTTCCTTAGTTTACCATTCAGCTCTGAGATGATCTTCATTCTTTTCAGAGTGAGTCTGTTTATCTCAGATCCAATGATGTAGGACAGATCCTCTGTTATTTTTGCATCTGTCAGATGCTTCACCAACTGATTCTCTATAAGGATGCCTGAAATAATTCTTCCCAGAGGTATCCAAGTTCTAACTTTCCCAGCTTTAGCTCTGACCTCTTCTCTAGTCTCTTTGACATGAGTCAGAAGATGACTGAAAATCAGATAGGGCAGATCCACCTTAATATTCTTGTTGATGCAGTACATGAAGTACAGATGCTCTGTACTCACATAGTCTGGTGAGTTGGTTGACTTTCTGTGAAAGATTGTACTCATAAATATCTTCGCCCAGATTCTATAGATAGGTTTTAGATCTTTAAAATTTCCTTGTTGGTGTTCCAGATATAGTAATCTCTTCATACACCTTAGCCATATCAATACGTGAAGAGGCTAGGTTTGTAACACCATCAGATTCTTTATAACTAAACAGTTGCCTGATTAGTTTCTCAGTAATCACTATCTCCTTCCCAAGGACAGATGAGTGAATGAACTTAGGACCAGCACTAGCATGAATCCAGAATTCCTTCACAAGAGTTGGGTACACAGGACCCATCAGTCTCTCAAAATACTTCTCCCAGCCTTGAGCTTTAATGGAAGTTGTTAGGTCAAACACATTTTCTTCTAATGATTCAAGATCAATGAAGCTCTCACACAGAACCTCAAGATCCACAACTGGAGTAAATAGAGTGCGTATTGGTTTCTTGTACATTATGTTTTTGTTGGAGATTTCAGCAGCATTTGATGAAGAAGCCATTGATGAAGATGAAGATTTTGATTTGGGTTTAGGGTTTTGGTAGAGATTGAAGAGTAAGCAAAAACGCATAAGTGTAGTGAGTGTGAAAAGTGTGAAAATAGTGTGATAGGTGGTATTTATAGAAAACCAAAAAATCAAACATTGGGCACATCAATAGACACATACGCACGTTTACACATAACATTTAATGAAAATAATCATTTCAATTTAAATCCAAGAAAAATGAGATTTTCAAAGCAATACCTCAAACGTCAATTCAGTAGAGCACTCCATCTTTTCAGATTCTGAGTGACACGTGTTTGCTTTGTATGTGCATCTAATGTCTCTCAAGAAATGAAACGTTTCCAACGTTCAGATCTTCTGAGTTTGTTAGTTCAGAGTTTCACACAAATAAATCAATCAAAGATAAATGAACAAATAATCAGATGAAATACTTCAGATCTTTAAACATTTTGCATCTGATAAGTTGCCTCTGATAAACATTACTCTGGACAAAAATCCATACAAATATTTTTCAGAATGAACTTAAATCTATCTTCAGCAAGGGGTTTTGTGAAAATATCAGCCCATTGATGATCTGTATCAACAAAAGCTAGATTTATTACACCCTTCTGAACATAGTCTCTGATGAAGTGATGTTTAATTTCTATATGTTTAGCCTTAGAGTGTAAGATTGGATTTTTTTGACAAACATATAGCAGAAGTATTATCACAGAAGATAGAAAGATTACTCTCATAGATCTGATAATCTTCTAACTGACTCTTCATCCAGAGCATCTGCGTACAACATCCAGCAACAACAATGTATTCTGCCTCTGTAGTTGATAGTGCAATAGTGGGTTGCTTCTTGCTATACCATGAAATCAGATGACTTCCAAGAAACTGACAGCTTCCAGAAGTGCTTTTACGTTCAACTCTGTCTCTAGTATAATCAGCATCACAAAATCCAACTAATGAAAATTCATCAGATCTTCTGTAACACAGACCCATGTTAGTAGTACCTTTCAGATACCTTAGAATCCTCTTAACAGCTGTTAAGTGTGATTCTCTAGGATCTGATTGGAATCTTGCACATAAGCAGACACTAAACAGAATATCAGGTCTAGAAGCAGTCAAGTATAGAAGAGATCCTATCATACCTCTGTAGAGTTTCTGATCTACCTTCTTACTTACCTCTTCCTTACCTAGAGTGCTTGTAGGGTGCATTGGAGTCTTTGCCATCTTACTATCAACCATGTTGAACTTCTTCAGAAGCTCTTTAACATATTTGGTCTGATGTATGTAGGTGCACTCTGGAGTCTGGTTGACTTGTATTCCCAAAAAGAATCTCAATTCTCTCATCATGCTCATCTCAAACTCTGCCTGCATACATTTAGCAAACTCCTTTCCAAGCATAATATTTGTTGGTCCAAAAATAATATCATCTACATATATTTGACAAATCAACAGACCTTTCTTAAGAGTTTTACAGAATAAAGTTGTATCCACTTTTCCTCTGATAAAATTTTTCTTCAGAAGGAAATTGCTCAACCTCTCATACCAAGCTCTGGGAGCTTGTTTTAAGCCATAAAGAGATTTCTTTAGTTTAAAAACATGATCTGGAAAGTTTTCATTTTCAAAACCAGGAGGTTGGTGGACATATACTTCCTCTTCTATAATACCATTAAGAAAGGCACTTTTAACATCCATCTGATATAGAGTGATGTTATTCTGTGCAGCAAAAGAAATGAGTAAACGTATAGACTCTAACCTGGAAACAGGAGCATAAGTCTCTGTATAGTCAATTCCTTCTTGCTGACTGTAACCTTGAGCAACCAGCCTTGCCTTATTCCTTTCAACTTCTCCCTTTTCATTCAACTTATTCCTGAAAACCCATTTTGTTCCAATAATATTGAATCCTTTAGGTCTAGGAACCAGACCCCAAACTTCATTTCTGGTTAATTGATTTAGCTCTTCTTGCATGGCAATAATCCATTCATTATCTTTCAGAGCCTCATCCATAGATGTTGGTTCAATTATTGACACTAAGCCAAACAATGAAGATTCAGATGTTCTGAGATAGGATCTGTCCTGATTGGATCATCTTTCTTTCCAATAATCACATCTTCTGGGTGAGATGCCTTGATTCTGGAAGAAGATCCTCTGACATTTGATCTTTCAGAAATGTGTAAGTTGTCCAATTGAGAAGATAAGGGTATAGCATCTGGAGTTGCTTCAGATTCCTTCTCTTTAGCTTTTTCTGCCTCTGAGACTTCAGAGTCTGTGAGAATCACTTCTCTATCTGCAGAATTTTTAAACTGCTTTGGCTTTTCAGAGCCAAGCTTATCATCAAATCTTACATGAATAGATTCTTCCACAATCTGTGTTTCAGTATTGAATACTCTGTAGCCTTTAGAGCGTTTAGAATAACCAAGAATGAAACACTTATGTGCTTTGGAATCAAACTTGTTAAGATTCTCTTTAGTGTTAAGTGTATAACAAGTACATCCAAAAGGATGAAAATATGAAATGTTGGGCTTTCTGTTCCTCCATAATTCATAGGGAGTCTTTTTCAGAAGAGGTCTTACAGACACTCTATTCTGAATGTAACAGGCTGTGTTGATTGCTTCTGCCCAAAAGTGTTTTGCCAGATTTGTCTCATTGATCATGGTTCTGGCCATTTCTTGCAGAGTTCTGTTTTTCCTCTCTACAACTCCATTTTGTTGTGGAGTTCTAGGACAGGAAAAATCATGAGCAATGCCATTTTCAGAAAAATATTTTTCAAAATGTTTATTTTCAAATTCGCCACCATGATCACTTTTGACTTTTATAATTTTGAAATCTTTTTCATTCTGGACTTGCTTGCAGAAGTCAAAGAACACAGAATGTGACTCATCCTTGTGTTTTAAGAACTTTACCCATGTCCATCTACTATAGTCATCAACAATGACTAATCCATACTTCTTGCCTCTGATGGATGCAGTTTTCACTGGTCCAAACAGATCAATATGAAGTAATTCTAGTGGTCTGGAAGTAGAAACAACATTTTTTGATTTAAAAGATGATTTTGAAAACTTCCCTTTTTGGCATGCTTCACAAAGAGAATCTGAGGTGAACTTCAGATTAGGAAGTCCTCTAACAAGATTAAGTTTATTAATCTGAGATATACGTCTCATATTAATATGGCCCAATCTTCTGTGCCAGACCCATTGCTCTTCATTAACAGACAAGAGGCATTTAACATTCTGAACATTAAGTTCTGAAATATTTATTTTATAAATGTTGTTTTTCCTCTTACCACTAAATAGGATAGAGCCATCCTTTTGACTAATAGCTTTACAACATTTTTGATTAAAGGTAATATCATAACCATTGTCACTTAATTGACTTATGGACAATAAGTTATGCTTTAAGCCCTCAACAAGTAAAACATTAGTTATAGAGGGAAGTTTACCATTTCCAATAGTGCCAGATCCAATGATCTTGCCTTTCTGGTTCCCTCCAAACTTCACGTCACCTCCAGATCTAAGTTCCAGGATTTGGAACATAGACCTTTCTCCTGTCATGTGTCGTGAGCATCCAAAGTCCAGGTACCATGACTAGCGTCCTGACCTTGCTGCTAAGAACATCTGCAACAGGGATTATTTTGCTCTTAGGTGCCCAGATCTTCTTGGGTCCTTTAGGGTTAGTTGGTTTGTAGGTTTGTCTAAACTTCTGTTTTTCAACATAATGTTTATCTGACTTGCCTTGGGTTTAAACACATAAGTATTCTTCTCAGAGCTTGTGTGTTTAATGTCATTTAAGTGACCAAACTTAAATTGAGAGTACAGAGGTGTCTTCTTGATGAAGAGTTTGTCAACAGATTTTGGATTACTTCTAGAGGAAGATTCATATCCAATACCTCTTCTGTTGTTCCCACTAACACCATAGATCATAGAAGCCATCTTGCTTCTGTCTATGCTCTTAGTAAGGAATCTTTGAAAGCTAGAGTCATATTTTTCTAAAATGTTTTCATATGACTTAGTCTCAGATTCAGATTCTTGTTGAGCTATTTCAAAGTCATTTTTGATTTTCAGATTAATTTCTTTTTGCTCAACAAGTTCTGTCTTCAGAAGATCAATCTCAGATTCAAGACTGCTTTTCAGCTTCTTGTATTTGAGCTTAATATTGTTATAACTTTTCAAAACTTCTGATACCACTTTGATAAGTTCTTCTTTAGTAAGTTTAGCCATTACCTCTTCAGCGTCAGAGTCAGATTCAGAATCAGATTCAGATCCTGAAGTTCCTTCCTCCTGATCTTCTATGTCTGCCATCAAAGCTACATTGGCACATTCTTCTTCTGACTCAGAAGATGATTCAGATTCATCTGAGTCATCCCATGTTGCCATCAGAACCTTCTTCTTTTTGTCAAACTTCTTCTTGGGTTTTTCTCTTTGAAGTTTGGGGCAATCATTCTTGTAATGCCCAGGTTCTTTGCACTCATAACATACAACTTCTTTCTTGCCAGATCTTCTGTGCCCAGAAGATTCCTTTCTATGATCAGATTTTCTGAAGTTGTTGAACTTCTTTCCCTTGTGCTTCCAGAGTTTGTTGATCCTTCTGGACAGCATGGATAATTCATCTTCTTCTTCAGAAGAAGATTCTTCAGAGCTTTCTTCAATAACCTGCAAAGCTTTAGCAGATTTATTAGATTTTAAAGCAATAGATTTACCTTTCTCTTTCTTTTGAGGTTCATCTTCCTCAAGCTCAATTTCATGGCTCCTCAGTGAGCTGATGAGTTCTTCTAAAGAGATTTTGTTCAGATCTTTAGCCATCTTCAAGGAAGTCACCATTGGTCTCCATCTGGTAGGTAGACTTCTGATGATTTTCTTTACATGATCTGATGTGGAGTATCCCTTGTCCAGAACCTTTAGACCAACTGTGAGGATCTGAAATCTAGAAAACATAGTTTCTATATTTTCAGATTCTTCCATTTTGAACGCTTCATACTTCTGTATAAGCGCCAGAGCCTTGGTCTCCTTCACTTGAGAATTTCCCTCATGAGTCATTTTAAGTGACTCAAACATTCCATGAGTTGTTTCTCTGTTAGTAATCTTTTCACACTCAGTATGAGAGATTGCATTAAGCAATATTGTCCTAGCCTTATGGTGATTTTTGAAATCCTTCTTCTAGGCTTCTGTCATTGATTTTCTATCAACTTTCTTGCCATCCTCATTTGTAGGATGTTCATAGCCATCAATGACCAAGTCCCACAAATCAGCATCATACCCAAGGAAGAAACTTTCTATCTTGTCCTTCCAGTAATCAAATTTCTCTCCATCAAACATGGGAGGCTTTGTGCTGATTCTATCCCCTTCATATTTGTTACAGTTGGATGTAGAAGCATCACCCATAATGACAAACAGATATATATCAAAGTAACTTTTCTAATTGGATCTTTACTGACACGGTTAAGTGGTAGCACACGCAGAACTGGAGCTCTGATGCCAACTGAAGGTGAGAGAATACTTAGAAGGGGGGGGGGGGGGGGGTTGAATAAGTATGACAAATAATCAAAGATTCAAACACAGTTATTTTTATCCTGGTTCGTTGAACTCAACTACTCCAATCCACCCTCTCAAGAGTGATTTGTCTTTCTCAGTCAAGGACTTAATCCACTATTTAATCAAACAGATTACAATAGTAACACCTAAGAACAACTGTTCTTAGTCTTCTCAAGAGCTACTAATCCCAACTGGATCCTCTTAAGGAAACCTTTTACAATCAATGTAAAACTATTACAAGAGTAAGAATGCTTCTAAGAAGCTATTATCACAACTGTGATATTTCTCTTAAGTTTAAGAACAATGTTACAGTAAATAGAATATAAGAGCTTATGAGAGATTTTCTTTGATGAGTGAGTTTTTCTAGAAGTAGGTCTTATGAAGAAGATGGAGTGGACTTTTTTATATAGGCACTTAGATCCATGAAGTCTTCTCAAAGTTGGAGGCTGTGCTGAAAAAGCGTGGAGCCTTTTGTCTTTACGTTGGAGGCTGTGCTGAAAAAGCCTGGTGCCTTTTGTCTTCTCATTGCAGAAACTTTCCTTAGAATGGAATGCACAGATAAAACCTTTTTGTCTGTGTTCTTGTGTCTAGCATAAAAGAGGAAAGAGCTGTTGAGACATGCCAACAGACATATTCAAATCTTCTTCACTAAGTAAGTTCAGCTATCAACATCAGAGTCTGGATCTTCAGAATCTCTAGAGTAGAGATCTTCTGGATCTTCAGAGTCTTGGGATGTTCTTCAGATTATGCTGAATCAGAGTATATGCAGCTTGTGTGCTTGAGCGTGTAGTTCTGTCATAGCAGACTCTTCTATATCAGATTCTCAATACTATGCAGTATCTTCAGAGTCTTTTGATGACTAAGCTTCTGAACTCTCAGAGTCTTCTATTCTTTAGAGGCTTCTGCTTCAGAATCTTCAGTAGACAGCACTCAGATTCTTCTAGAAACAGCGTTCAGATCTTCATTTAAGATGCTCTTGAACCCTTGAAGCCTTTCATAATATCATTGTTCAGATCCAAATTTGCTCTTTAAGAATATTTACTTTAGTACCTGTAGCAAACAGTCTAGAATAAATTTAGAGTATATAATTCTTGAATACAAAATTCATAAGTGTTATCATCAAAACATAGAGATATTACTAAGAAACAATCTGTGTTCTTACATCTAATTCACCCAATCAGCAATTGGCAAATAAATAGGTTTTAACAGCCCAAACAGAAATTGACAAGTTCATCTTTTGTAAAACAGTTTTGGCAGCAACAATACAATCTTTAAACATAACAATGCTTAAAATTTATCAAATCAAATCCATACATATATGATGCATAATAATGAGAGTGTTCAAATCTACATACCTCTTGTAGTCTAGCTGCCAAAATCAAGAATGCCTTCCCTTTGAACCAGCTTGTGGAGTTGCTTCCTCTTGAAGAAAGATGCAACTTTGTGGCCAGTTTGAGAGAATGAAGTTCCAGCTGGTTTTTGATATTTTGGACAGTTGATATATCATAGATGGAAGATGTTCAAAGTGTCATAATGAGGAAAAATGGTTTATGGAGTGATTTGGCTTAAAAGGTGCACAAAAGTCAAACTTGAGTGTGTGGACAGTTGACTTTTTGATCTTTTGATTTTTTGAGAAAACCAATGGTGGGAACAGCTTCAGAGGGTCATTTTAAGGGTGTGTATATGGTCTTTGAAGTGTTTTTAGATTGGGAACAAAGGCTGGTCTGAAAAATGCAAAATGACACTTTTTGGTGGTTTTGTGATTTTTCTTCACTTACAAGTAAAGGGAGAAAGAAGGAGAGCTGTGTATTCCTTGTGTTTAGGATGGCTCTGGTGTCCGGAATGCAATGAGATGAAGCCCTTATTTATAGTCCATGAAGAGGTTTGGGGCAGATTTGAGGTTTTGGTTTTGGAGGGAGTTTTGGAAGGAAATCTTACATATGATCTTGTGGCAGCTGCAAACATCATGTTCTTGGGCTCTAAGCAAGCAAAAATCACGTGGAATAAGATGTATGAGGTGAATGATATGAGGCTAGATGGATAGGAGAGGCTGCTACTCCAGATTTTGTGGAAAAGTTTCTCTTTCCTCCTTTGCATTTTTGATTAAAATATTAGCCACTTGCCTGCAAATCTTGTCAAGCTCTCAAATCCTTCACTCTTCTGGTTTTCCCTTCATGATTCCCTCTAAATATCAGATTGAAACATAATCCAATGGTTGAGAATGGCTTGAGTTGTTGAAAATCCAAATTTGAGAAGTTTTGACAAAATGGTTTCAAGTGTGACAGGCCCACCTTTCATGGCTCATAACTTCCTGCTCACACATGCTATTGAGGAGTTCTACCACAATTTGGAAAGCACTTAAGTATCTCTATAACTTTCATGTTTTGGGAATTTCCAAGTTCTAGATGGAACTAGGTTGAAAAACCCTTCAAAGTTGCTGAAAAAACCACTTAAAAAGGCTAAATAACTTAGAATTTTTCTAAGTTATTTCCCTTCTTAAAATGAATCTTGTCATAACTCCAATTCTATGCATTTTTTGATCATGGACCACTTTGAGGCTTTTGTAGGATTTGCCAAGAGATTTCCAATAAGCTTTGAACCACTTCATTTGGATGTGTGGTTGAGGAGTTATGGTCTTGCCCCTTTTCAAAACCCTAATTTTCTATTTTTTCAAATTACTCTTCAATCCTTGATCCAATGGTCATGAAATTTTATGGACATGTGTAATATGACATAAGGAACATTTTTCATCACATCTTGAGGTCAAATTCCTTATGGTTGAAGGGTTGACTTTTTGGTCAACAAAACGATCGATTGATGACGATCGGATCGACTGTTGTTGTTCCGGGTCCTCTGAGGCTTTAAAAATTCTTGAGTAGACTTCCCTAAGCCATATTAGATTAATGAACCATGATCCTATCATTGGAACACCATTTGAACCAAAAGTCAAACCACAATTGACTTTTCCTAGTTAGAAACCCTAATCGGGGGTCCTGAATTGTACTGTTTTTAATCCTTGGGTGACAATCTCAACTTGGCTTCATGCTTGACCCAATGGAGTGTCTTTGATTGTGTAGAGGATTTTTCCATTAGGAAACGACCCAATACATTGACTGATTAAATTGTCGAACCCTCAATTTCCGATTGTACGGAACCCTAATTCACCTGTAACTAAACAAATACAAACTTGAAACTGGTTATGGTTAGATAAACAAATGAATATGATCCTAAAATGATGATGAAAATATAAGGGTCAAAATTTGGGGTGCAACAGTACCCAACATATTCCTGTTGAACCAAGCGATATTCTCTGCAGCTAAACCCATTAGACGCTCGGACCAATCTAAAGTGCCCACAGAAGAGACAATTGGACCTGCTTTAGGCATGTGGTTGGCAAACCATTTGTATAGCAAGGGAACACAACAGGACACAATCTTCCCTCTGCGGTTTTCGTTCTTATAATGGATAGAGTGGTAAACGTCTCCAAGAAGAGTGGGTACCAGATTCTTTGAGGCGATAATGTGGAAAGCATCTACATCCACGAAGTCTGGCAAGTTAGGAAACAATATGGTACCATATATACAAAGAGCTAAAATGGCGTTGAACATGATCCAACAACCCTCCTTGGAAAACTTCTGAGCCTTCTCCACTAGGAAAGATAGAGGAAAACCATACATCCCATTCCTTTGAGTCACTCCTCCTTTTAATTCAGACTCATCCAAGTGTAAAACAGCGGCAAGATTGGCCAAATTAGGCTTAGTGTCAACATGATGGTAAGGCATTTGATCCTTGATGGGAATGCCTAGCAAGTCTGAGTATTCTTCTAGAGTGGGTGCTAGAACATAATCTAGAAACACAAAGCATCTCAACGGAGCATCATAGAACTGTAGCAGAGTATACATGCCACTGATCTCGTGTGTGGTAGGCTTGCAAACAAATTTCAACAACCTCCCATATGATTTCCTAAAGTCTTCTGTTACTGAACCATCAGCCAGGGCCATCAACTTCAGGATGGGACTAATGTCTGGAGTGGGAAATCTGTATGTTATTTCCTCTTCAAAGTCTCCATATCAGTAATAAGGAACGACCACTAGAATCGGGGGAGAAATATGCACCTGCAACACAGACACACGTTAATGAAATGCAAAAATGAAAAATGCAAGGATGCAAATGCTAAGGATGCAAGCAGGAAATCAAGATTGTTGTGCTGTTGAGTGAGAAGGACCAAGGTTCTGCTTCAACAAGAATATAGCATTGCTCTGATAGGAACCAACTGATGCCAATAAATCGGATTCAAACTGTAGAGAAAACCGGGTAGTCTGAAGGTAAAGGTTTCCTGCATAACCCCAGTCCCACTCACAGATATGGACCTAATCCACTGATAAAGGTACGTCATCCTATGCGTTCCTCAGCGTCACAGACTTTCAAGAGATGATGATACGTTCACCATTTCTGGTTTGGCATCATCACCCCCCAAAGAGGCCTCACTTAGCTGAGTCACAAATGATCGGTCCCCAGAGTTGACAATCCTCAGATCCAAAATCAATTACAATCCTAAGGACCAGAAAAGAAATCATCAAAGAGAATCTCGTCTGAGCGTGAATTTCATGGGAATTGGTGTTTACTAAGCAAACAGGTCCCCACTAATCTCCACTCTAATGCTATGTTTGCTCTCAAGCCTGGGTCTGGCTTTTCACTCATCATAATCCATCCCCCACAACAACACAATAATGATAATATAATGCTGAAAATAAAATGCAGGAAAGTAAAGTGCGGAAGTAAATAAAGTACAACATGTATGTACAAAACCCAAAAAGATAATCAAACAAGCGCTAGGATTGACTCGCATAGGGGATGGGAAACGGTCCCAGCATAGGGGATGGGAAAAGTCCCCAGCAGCTATATTTCCCCAGCAGAGTCGCCAGCTGTCGCTACTGCGAAAAAAAGTGTCGGCAAAGACAGAAGAGTCGCCACCTATCATTATTTATCCCAAAGGAGGGAAAGGAAATGATCAGGAGAAACCTAGCGAAAAGGGATAAGATCGGTCATCGCAACCAAATCTTGGGTTCAGGAGTCGGTTACGCGAGGGGAAGGTATTAGCACCCCTCACGTCCGTCGTACTCGACGGGATCCACGCTTGTGTTGTTTATCTAAAGGGTTGTTTACCTATCTAGCTAATGGTCTGGGTTAAAAGAAACGAAAAAGGACTCGACAGAGCGTCGCAGCTCTGGGCCTACGTATTCCCTCGTGCAATTGGAAAGTCAGAGTCAACGTAGTTCGGCTAACTACGACTAAAAGATGGGGGAAAGGTTGCTCGCCAAGATATCGCATCTTGTGCCTATGTACTCTCAACAGGTATGAGAGATCAGAGCGAACGTAGTTTGGGATAAAACGGAACACAGGTTTGCTCGCATATTTTTTACTCGAGTAAGGTTAACAAGTAGTTCCAGCAGTTAGGGACAATGCCTGTTTGTGGTAGAACTAAGAGTTAACAACACTCTTTTTTCTGAAAGTATTTTCCTGATTAGACAGAGCCCCAAAGGGCAAAAGGAGTTTGATGTTTGTTTTTCTCTTTTATCGGAGAAGTGTTTTTGATGAATGTTTGTAATTCATACTGCACTAGAGACTATGACTTAGGAACGAATGCGTCGCATATTGTCCTAAGGACGTATACTAAACACTCTAGGTAATTGAGGAGAAGCCCCCCAATCACCATTCCCTAAGTAGCTTAAGGCTCGTAACGTACAATACTCCTTAGCCTTTATTAGGTGTTTTGAAATGTTTGAAGATAAGAAGAGAGAAGGACTCTACATGGAAATTGAATTAAAACCTACTGTTATCATGCAATATGGTCCTAATGTTGAGTTTGAAAGGGGGAATCTATCCTACTTGTTATCATGCAAAGGGTTAGAACCTAGTGTCTATCATCACTATCCTTAAACAAGGAAGTGAGAGTCCTAAGGGAACACGTCAAATGGAAAGGAAAGCAACAGCAAAAATTAGATGAATACAGCTATCAAGCAAATAAAATGAGAATAAATGGGATGCAATGCAACAATACAAGCAGAGGGAGGAAAGCTCAACCTTTAATGCAAACAGGAGATGCACAGAGAAAGCATACAAGCAAAGGGAGACAAACTCAACCTTTAATGCAAACAGGCATCTAAATAAGAGTATCTACTCATGCAATTCTATCCTAATGCACCACAGCAAGCAATCAGGCAATCATGAAGGAGAGAGGTAAACAAGATGAGGAGCAAGGAAATCATTCCAGGAATTCATCAAGTTTAGATGTGTATCAACACAATAGTCCATCAAAGGTTCAACCTCTTTATGGAATGCACTTTAATTCTTCTAAAGGAAGAACCAGGCTCTCACAAGAGGGATCCTAAGATTGTAGGACAGATGAGTGAGGTGGAACTTAATGGAGATTTAAGGTATTGTTAATATGTATCAACACAGGAGTCCTCAAAGGCTCAACCTCTTTATGGAATGCACTTTAATTCTTCCAAAGGAAGAACCAGGCTCTCACAAGAGGGATCCTGATACCAATGGACATAGAATTATGGAGTGATGATGGGAAGCATAGTGAGAACCTAAGGAACTCACCATGACACTTAACCAAATTCGTCTTTATTCAAGAACAGTCCTTAATGGTTCAACCTCTTTATGGAATACACAGAGTACTTCCTAAGGAATACTAGGCTCTCACAAGGAGGATCCAAAAGAAGCCTAAGTTGTTGAGATGGAAGGGACAAAGCAAGGCAAAGCAAAGCAAAGGAATCACATAAGGAAGAGAAACCATTCACATAAGCTTCTAAGGAAACCTAAATGCAAAGCCCTAAAGGATATATATCCTAGTCAAGCTATGAACATGCTCTACAAGTCTCATGTTGATGTCAAGATGAGATGAAACTTGTATATTGAGTTATGTGGTCTTGAAGTTAGGCACTGAGATAGGGGATTTTACACTATCGAGCTTAGAAACCCTAGCTCAGTAACTTCTCACACTCTTGAATATTGAAGAGTTGATCTTGGAACACTCTTCTAGGTGTCTCAACACATCATTCCATGATCATAGTGCCTTGTAATTGAGTCTTAATCTCCTCCAATTTCACAGTTGACTGAGGGTTGACCAGATGAAAACCCCGACTGCACCAATCTTGATTGTGGCTTCTTGTACTTTGAATAATGACTTGCACAAGCTCCATAATGACTCTCAAGACATCTCATGAGCTCTCTCAATGCTTTAGGTCCATATCTATGGATTCAACATCATCAGATGATCTCCCCTGACCTTCAAGTTAGGAGATATGCACATTTGTGTCCACCTTCAACTCTTTAACTTTTCTGATGGTGATAGGTTCTTGAACAGCTTGAATACAACCTCTTGATTAGGCTAAGACCTTTGATAACCTCCTCTTGGCCAACACAACTCTCTCAATCCCCTGTACAATTGACAATGCAATGCATGTGCTAATGCTATGATGAATGCAATGAAACAAAAGCCAGTAAAGAAAAGGTTGGGCAAATTTTGGGGTGCAACAGATAGTCATATCAATCCCAAGCTAATCAAGGAATTTAGAAAGGTACATGATAGAAGAATTTTTTTGAAACTTTCATCTGCAACTCATAATTGATTGGGAAGAATCAAGATTCCTTCTATTGACAATGGAAAGGAAAATTGAGGAAGAAGTAGGATATGAAAATAAGAATGCATGAGATTTCTTTTGAAACACTAGTGTATAATGAGCCTTTGGTAAGTTGTTGAAGATAGTTGTTTTTTTTCCATGCCTTTGCCAAATTATGGTAAAAAAGGGGAGTAATGTTGTTGCTTAGGCAAAAAAAATTGTTTAGTACTAAACCTTATGGGAAAATGCTAATGATATACTCCATAATGGAGCATCAGGAAGTACATTAGGTCTTGGTCCTTGTATGTGTGAGACGAGATCTATCTGTGTTAGCAGTATTCTTTGATACCAACTACTAATTAATTTTGTGTGCGTGACTAAGTATGTGAATGATTTGCATACTGATATATGTTAGTTAGTAGGATTGTATGCTACTAACTATGTGATACTAAATTCAAGCCTGACTAAGTCTATGAATGATTTCATAATTGGTTTTTTTGATTGGAGCAACTCAATGGATCATGTGTAAACATCTGAATGTTGATGCTTCTAACATATGATGCAGCTGATGCTTAACTCTAATACATGGAAGTTGTTGTTGCTAAAATGCTCTAAAGATCTAGTACATCTACCGGTTGTCACTTGTTCTCATGGAATAAGTGTTATTTATCAAAGAGTTATTTTGCCACAACTTGTCATAGGGGGAGATTGTTATCTTATATGATTCACCCTTTGGATTGACTGCATTGTTGTCAAGATTGTTTTAACATGCTAAAGCTATATGAAGCTTCAGAAAGGACATATGTTAGGCACGATGCTTCGGCCTCCAGCATGTTGGTACGACATCTGCTCCTTGTGCAAAAAGAGCCATAATATTGCGTTTTTTAGTGTGTTTTGTAGTAGATTTGTTAAATATATTATTGTTACTAGCTTCCAGATGAGCACTTGCGTGCCCATCTGTCTGCTTTTTTAATTCGCATAAAAACATAAACAATATTTTTTGTTAAATTTTTTTAAAAAAAAAATACAATATGTGGAAGTTAATAATAAGAAGTTATGTGGAAGTTAATAATAGAAAGTTATTAAGTAAATTACACAATAAAATAAGGGTAAAAATGGTAGAAAAATAAGCCACACAAAAACAAAGTATTCCCTTTATATATTGTGTAGATTAATTTATCTATATGATTAGGTGATTTGTTTGATAGTTGGATGAAGTTTAATTCATATTTAAATGAAGATTTAAACTTAAATTAAAACAATCATATCTAGTTGGAGATATCCAACGAAAAATTCAAATATCTAATATATTCTGCTTTAAATATGGACAAATGTAAAGATATTATCTAAGGAGAAAATTCCAGAGTTACTTGGTTATATAAGGAGCTCAAACCTACATTAGAAAATAATCACACCCATTAAAGATTTTAGAGTGATAGGTTTTGTATCATGTATTCTTGGTAATCGCCTAATAGGATTCGTGTAGAATCTTTATATACACCTCTATGTTTCAATAACTTGGCATATAAGGTTTGTCTAGTTGATTTTTAATAAACATTGTTATGTACACCAGTAACTTGGCATAGAAGGTTTGTCTATTTGAGTTTTAATATTCAACATTCTTTCATCTTGTAAAGATTGAAGTGGATCACTAGGGTTTAGTGGTTGTTTGCTTCTGTCACTAGTTTTGTTGCAGATAAGAAAATGAGTAGGTTATCATATTTAGGGGGAGCTCTAAATAGAAAGTCATTAGATAGTGTTAGGAAGAGACATTGAACAACATATGGTTTGTTGTTGCTTGTAAGTGTAATTATACTAAACCACTAATGGTGAATTTCCCTTCTTAGGTTGTGGACTCAGCCCCCTAGACGTAGGTGTACTTTCACCAAAATGGGTAAATAATTTATTATGTTCTTTATTACTTTTCTGCTCTATCATCTATTACTTGTTAGTGTAGTGGTTATGGTGTATCTTGTCGGACCTGTTGTCAAGCTTCAAGTTCGACAGATGTCCCCTGAGGAATAGAATTTCATGGTGTTTTAGAGTCTTCTGGAATTTCAAGAATCATAAAATCAGCTGGAAACAACTAATCATCTACTCTAACAAGTACATCTTCGAGAACTCTATATGGGTAAGTGATAGATTAATGAACTAATGTTAGAGTCATTTGAGGTTTCTTGAGCTCCCCACAATTTAATTCTTATCATGGACAACAATATCAAATTAATGCTAGATTCTAAATCACATAAAGTGTGACCAATAGTTAGTGAACCAATATAACAAAGAATATTAAACCTACCTAGATCCATGAGTTTGGGTGGAAGCTTTCATTATTGCACTGCACTCTCCCACATAAGTCATATTCTTGTCATACTTCGAGCTTTTATGATAAGACCTCCTTCCTGAATTTAGCATAAACTGGAATTTTTTCGAAAGCTTCATGAAATTGAATGTTAACTTATATTTTTGTCAGCAAGTTTATGAACTTTTTGAATTGGCCCACTTCCATTTACTTATTTAGTTTCTTCTTCAAGATCAAATAAGGTTGTTTGATATAATCAGGTAACTCTGGGTTAGGTTCATTCAAGATCTGTTTCTTGGTCCGTCTCAATGATGAGTTTCTATATATGAATTTTTCAAGAGTATCACCCCTAACTTCATCTTCAGTGCTTTCCTCACTTTTTTCTCAACCTATTTTTCAACTACTACCTCTTTTTCAATCTTTTTCTCACCCTCACTTGTTTCTTTTCTCTAATCACTAACATTTTAGATTGAAGAAACCATATTATTTCTCAACTTGATGGCTTGGAAATTCTCATTTTTCGGGTTATTTATAGTGTTACTAAGAAATCCCTCACTTGAAATAGCTTGTGTTGCCATTTGACGAGATAGTTGAGCATTTTGCATTTCCAAATTTTTTATGGAAGCTTTGGTGTTCTTACTCATGGTGTCTTGATTCTTAGCCATTTTCATTTGGGTTTTAAACATTGCTTCTTAATTCGTTCCAACTTGTTAAAAACTTGTTTGAGTGGCTTATATGAAGTTGGTAAAGGCTTCTTCGAAAGGTGATGGTTTCCTTTGATGTGCTTCAGGAACTTGTTGAACTCCCAAATTTGCATTCAATGTCTGATAATTTTATCCACTTAATGTTTAGGTGATCTTTTTAACCAAGATTATAAGTATTAGAATAAGGATTACCTCTTTGAAAATTTCCATCACATTACGCCTATTTTGCATCTGTATATCCCTTTGGAACACATATGCCATTAGCATGCCCCTGCCCATAAAAAATCACACCGCAGTGTCTGAACCTGACTAACATTTCCATCAACAATAACGGTTATAGCTAACTGTTTTGAAATAACCTCAAGTTGTGATATAACTGTTATACTCGAATCCAATTCAAGCACACTCTTTGGTTTGAGTATTCGGTCACATATTGAGCGATACTCATTCTAGATCATTCTTCCAATTAAATCTTTTACATAGTCTTCATTCTTAGTCCTTATGGTACCTAAAACTGAGGAATCTAAAAGCATTATTGTTTGAGCTTTGAGACCTCTGGTAAAATATTGCATTTGCTCTATACTACTCATATTGTGATTTGAGCATCTTCGGAGTAACATGTTGAATCTCTCCCATTCATCAGACAATGACTATAAATCACCTTGGTAAAAATTTGATATTTCTGCTTTTCTTTCTATAAAATGAGCGTTCGTGAAAAACCCACTACCATTAATAACTCCTTTTACCTCGGTTAGAAATGGGGGTTAGACTCGGTTCGTATGCGAGGTAACGAAGGGCGTCATAAAATGTGCACCCTTTTATCCCTCAAACAAGACTCCACCAATTGGAAAGACTTAATGGTCATGGTTTTGATCCCCAAAAACTGCATTTTTAATATTTTTGGAACTGGATGTCGCGGCACACATTTTCTCTCGGTTTAAAGTAAAATCGATGTAAGAAAATAGTATTATTACCTTGGTTTGTAATAATAACTGAAGGAAAAAAGTTCTTATATATATATATATATATATATATATATATATATATATATATATATATATATATATATATATATATATATATATATATATATATATATATATATATATATATATATATATATATATATATATATATATATATATATATATATATATATATATATATATATATATATATATATATATATATATATATATATATATATATATATATATATATATATATATATATATATATATATATATATATATATATATATATATATATATATATATATATATATATATATATATATATATATATATATATATATATATATATATATATATATATATATATATATATATATATATATATATATATATATATATATATATATATATATATATATATAATCTGTGTATGTTTTCGTTTTAATCTTTATTACAAAACATGTTTTGTCCATTTTTGAAATATAAATATTCTACCTTTTTCCAGTTTCTCAAACAGAAACATTGTACAAAATATATTTATTATTTACACCAATTGTAGAGCCAAAATAACACACACCTTATAATTTTACAACAAAACTAAAATAAATTATTAACCAACAAAAGCAATAACCAAAATTCAAATTCTTGTAGGTCGTCCAAAAGTTTTCTTTTGTGATTTGTAATTGGTCGTTAAGCATCTATATTTTGAACAACATTTGAAATCAATTAGGATAATCAACAACAATAACAATAACATTGCATCTTTAAACCTTTGATCTCAACAATAACAACATTCAAAATTCAATCTCAACAAGAACATTCAAAATTCAATCTCAATAACATTCAAACTTCAATATCAACAACATGCATCATATGACACTTACTTTATGGGTTTTTAATTTTCTGACTTTTACTTCTAGAACCATGCAACCTATGGTATCTTTTGACATCTCTACATGTTGGAAAAAATAAATATTAGTAAAAAGAATAAAAAATTAAATTGAATATTTATATATTACTAAGTGATATAAAACATTTACTTACCACTGTTTCCATATTCCCTCTTAATGATCATGACAAATAACATATATATCATTTGAATCATTTTATTTAGATGAGAGACGTACATGTGTTGCGAAAGAAGGAGTCTCAAAATTTAAATCTTGATTTTCATCACTATAAAGAATGTTTTTTTCCGTGTAGAAAAATTGACTATCTATTGTTATAATGATCAGTGACACAAAAACCTTGTTTTGCTTTGGATGCCATGATGAGTGATTCGTTCATATAAGATGCCTTTTGAAGATCAACCTGTGTGAATCTTAATTCATTAGTTTCTACACTAGTATTACTGTTAATCCACTTTAACTTAAAGAAAGGAACTTTAAAATTAATATAATCAACTGTGAACTCTAAATGATATTTTATTCAGTCATGATAATGTAAAGTTTCATTCACTTTTTGCATCTTAACGATCGAAAGAAACATCGTTCTTCATGTTCTCCACCTAAAAAATTGAAACACCATTCTTCGTCTTCTATACCTAACTAACTGAAACACCATTCTTCATCTTCTCCAAGGAGGAACGAAGCTCGAACCTCAAACCAACACTTTTCTTTACTCTTTCATCACGTTTTTTGTATATAAAATTTTCTCCATGATTATACTAGTAATGTTGTTGCTGTTGATGTATTTGTAGTAGTTGTCGTCGTTGTTGTTTTTGTTGTTTTTGTTGTTTTTGTTATTGTTGTTGTTGTTGTTATGGTTTTTGAGACTTAGGGTATAATTTAGTGTTGCTTTTCAAGTAATTGTAGTTGTTGTTTATTGTTATTGTTGTTTTATTATGGTTTGTTCATTTTTGTTGGATGTGTGTGATTTTTATTTTATTTTCATAAGTTGTATGTGATTATGGATTGTATTTGGATGAAATCCAATAGATTAAGTAAAGAGTACGAGAATGGAGTGATTCAATTTCTTGAATTCGCAGAAAAAATCTTCCTAACTATAATGGAATTTTTTTTCGTGTCCTTGTAAAAAATGCAGAAATACGCAAAAAAAAATTTCAATGGATGTTATATTCAGTCATTTAGGTTGTGATGAAATTATTCAAAATTACACGAAATGAGTATGACATGGTGAAGTGGCAAAAAAATACATGCATCACATAAAGTTGAAGTTGACGAGTTTATGAATGATACTCTAGAAGATATGATTAATTTAATTTTGGAGTAGATACTTTTAAGAAAGCCCGTGTGGAAGATACATTGCTAAGAGATATGGAAGATTTGTTATATTTGGGATGCAAAAATTTTACAAGATTTTCAATTGTGTTAAGACTATTTAATCCTAAGTCAGGAGGTGGATGAACGAATAGAAGTTTCACTGAATTGCTCGAATTGTTGTAAGAAATGCTCCCAGATTGTCGAACCATAGTTATGAGGCCAAGAAGATATTGCGTCTAATGGGTTTGGACTGTGTTAAAATACATGCATGTCGTAATGATTGCATATTATTCAAGAAAGAATGTGTGGGGAGTCACACTATAAGAAAAAGGACAATTGTGCTGAAGATGATGATGGTTCCTTTATTTAAAGTGGAGATTGATTATGTTACTTTTAAAGTGCATTTATTTAAGTGCAAGTGGATTAACAGTAACACTGGTGTAGAAATCGATGAATTAAGACTCACACTGGTTAATCTTCGAAAGATAGCTTATATGAACGAACCATTCATCATGACATCCCAAGAAAAACAAGTTTTTATGTCACTGATTCTTCTAACACAAAATGGTCAATTGTTCTAAAAGGAAAACATATTCCTGATAGTGATGAAAATGAAGATTTAAATTTGAGACTCCTTCTTTCGCTACACATGTACATCTCTCATATGAAGAAAATGATTCAGACAATGTGCATGCTATTCGTCATGATCATCAAGAGGGGTTATGAGAAAACTAGTAAGTAAATTTTTTATGTCACTTTGTAATATATGTTTATTCATTTTACATTTTTATTCTTTTTATTAATATTTATTTTTTCCAACACGTAGAGAAGTCGAAGGATACCCTTTGTTGCATGATTTTATAAGTAAAAGTTAGAAAATTAAAAACTCCTAAAATAAGTGTTATATGATGCATGTTGTTGATATTGAAATTTGAAGTAGTTGTTGAAGATTGAATTTTGAATGTCGTTGTTGTTCTTGAGATCAATGGTTTGAAGATTTAATATTGTTGATGATTATTCTAATTGGTTTCAAATGTTGTTCAAATTATAAGTGCTCAATGACGGGTTACAAATCACAAAAGAGAGCTTTTGGATGACCTACAAGAATTTTCATTTTGGTTATTGTTTTGTTGGTTAATAATTTGTTTTAGTTTTGTTGTAACATTATAAAGTGTATGTCATTTTGCCTCTGCAATTGGTGTAAACAATAAATATTTTCAGTACAATGTTTTTTTTTTAGAATTTCTATTTGTGAAATGGGAAAATGTACAATGTTTTAGAAATGGACAAAAAAGTTATGTAATATAAGTTAAAACAAAATTATAGAAAAAAATTAAATAACAATAAATTTTCCTCAGGTAAAATTATAAACTGGAATAATAATTCTACTTTATTACCTTGATTTATCTTATAATCGAGAGAAAATGTGAGGCGCACCATCCAATTTTAAAAATAATAAAAATGCAGTTATTAAGGATCGTTCATAATTATTAGAGATAAGAAATAAAGAGTTTAGTTATTTTACACTTGTAGACTACATATGTATATATAGTCCTCTCTTGTGTACATTGAATATCAATAACATAACTTCTTTTCACTCTTTCTTCCTTTTCTCTCTTGCTCTTCTGCATCTGTAACAAAATTCTGTTACACTATGATGAACCTCCATGTTCATCTTCTTCAATTCTAGTATGGTATCACTCGCCGCCACGATCTAACGCTTTCGTCATTTCTTTCTGCTTTCCCAGTTCTGTGTTCTTCATTCTTGGAGCTGTTTCACTCTGTGTTTGCATAAGCAAGCTTTCTTCTGCTCTAGCTCTGTTCAACGACAACAATGGAATCCGGTGATAATCAAGAATCTGGTGTCAAAGACATATCGCAACAAGGCATTTCTGGGATGGGCACAATGAAATCGAACAATCGATTTGGTCAGAAACTCTCTATTTAGTTGCAAGAAAATAACTACCTGCTATGGAATCAATAGGTTGAAGGAGTAATCTTGACTCAGAAGATGCATCGTGTTGTGGTCAATCCGCAGATTCCGTCGAAGTATGCAACCACGCAAGATCGTATCACAAGTACGATTTCTGATGAGTATCAAGCGTGGTTAGTTCAAGATCAAGTTGTGTTTATTTGGCTACTCTCAACAATATCAGAATCAATTCTTCCTCGCGTTCTTGCGTGCAAACATGCATATGAAGTTTGGGACAAAATCCACCAGTATTTCACAACACAGATGAAGGCTAGGGTTAGACAGTTGAGAGTGGAATTGAAATCTACCAAGAAAGGAGCCAGCACAATCACTGAGTTTGTGCTCAGCGTTAAAGCCATAGAAAATTCACACCTAGCTGTCAGCAGGATTGCTCTATAGATAATACATGTAATAATAGTATGCTTTGGCATCATAGGCTAGGACATGCTAATTCTACATCTGTAGCTCATATACTAAAGTTGTTTAATATTCCTTATTCAAATAAACAAAACAGTGTTTGCAAATCATGTAATCTTGGTAAGGCTCATAGGCTTCATGCCCCTCTTACAAATCATGTATATAGTAAGGCTTTTGATGTGATATACACTGATCTTTGGGGTCCTTCCCCCTTACCATCTAGTTCTGGTTTTAGGTATTATATTGCTTTTGTTGATGCTCACACAAGATATACATGGCTGTATTTCCTTAAACAAAAGTTTGAGGCTCTAGGTGCTTTTAAACTGTTCCATAAGTTTGTTCAAACTCAGTTTGGTCTTATAATCAAGTCTGTTCAGTCTGATTTTGGTGGTAAATTCAGACCATTCACTAGGTTTCTGCAGGAGCTTGGTATAACACATAGGTTAACTTGCCCTCATACCTCACATCAAAATGGTTCAGTTGAGAGAAAACACAGAACCATTGTTGAGATGGGCCTCACTCTCTTAGCTCATTCATCTATTCCTCTAACATATTGGGATCATAGTTTTGCTACTGCTGTGTATCTAATGAACAGGTTGCCAACTGCTCCTCTGACTGCATATCATTCACCTTTTCATGCTCTCTATGACAAGCAGCCAGATTACAAAACCATTCGTGTATTTGGTTGTGCCTGTTATCCTTTACTCAGGCCATACAATCAGCACAAGTTGCAGCTCAGAAGCCAAGAGTGTGTATATCTTGGAGTCTCTCCTCAACACAAAGGTTTCAAGTGTCTAAGCAAGTCTGGAAAGATTTACATCTCAAAGGATGTAAACTTCAATGAAGAACTGTTTCCCTTTCCTCAACTGTTTCAGTCCAGTACCACAACAGGTCCTGCATCTATAACCAAACCTCTAGCCTGCCCATCCAGCCTGTCATCAAAGGCACCAAATGTAGCATCTCAGACTCCAACTGTCACACCTATGAACAATGTCTCCACAAACCAGCACTTGGATCTGGTTACTACTGACCATACATCAATGCACTTAGACTCATTGGCAGTACTTATGTCTGAGCAGCCTAACCAACCTAGTCTGCCTCCTGAACCTATCAACATCAATTCATCCTCTCTTGGTACACCTACAACTACTATGACACCTACTACCTCACAAGCTACTCAAGGTGCCTTGTCAAATGTTCCCAAAGTTGTGTCTCCCTTAACAGCTATTATCCATCATACATCTGAAGCAGACCCCTCTACATGTCCTGCTAGCTTCCTCTCCCTGAAATCTCGGCCGAGATAAAAATGACTCATATTTTATGACGCCCTCTGTTACCTCACATACGGAATTAAAGTTAACTTTTATTTCTAACTAAGATAAAATAGATTTTTTTTTATCATAGTGATTACTTGTAGTATAAATTACTCATATTAATTACTTGTAGTATAAATTACTCATATTAATTATAAATTTATCAAAATTTTATGCATTTAATATTTTTATAAATTTATTATTTATACAAAAATTAATATATTTGTAAACTATAAATATCATTTTAAATATTAAAAAAAATTGCATTATATTCTATTTTTTTTATAAAAATGATATGTAAAAAGAAATGGAGAAATTAATGAAGTCACCCATGCCTAAGCCATGTGCACAAGGAATTAATAAATTTATTTTGTTTATCCAAATCTGAATTGAGGGGTAGATGTGGTTGAATTAAATTCTTTCTTTTATATTATTATCCATTGGTCAATGGAAAGCTAAGCCTCAACAACTTTATTTCAAAAATTGTAGCAAAGATAACAACCTGTCTAACATGATTATTTTCAATGTCAAACATATCACATCATTCTCAAGAGAGAACATTCACATGAACCTTTGAATTTGTGAGCTATGAATGAACTAAATAGTGTTCCAGAAAAAGATGTTGACTATACTGATTCTTTGCAACAGCTTCCAATTATTGACCTTGGAAAATTATTGTCCGAAGATATGAAGGGGGCTGAATTGGAGAAGCTTGGTGTTGCATGCAAAGAATGGGGTTTCTTTCAGGTTAGTTTTCATCTAAATCTCCCCCTTCTTTTTTATCTAAGTTTTTTCTTGAAATTTTGATTCATCTTATATTAGTATAATATGTAGCTACTCAGCAGTTATATAGAATGACATTCCACACTTTACAAATCGGTTGGGTAAGGGATGAATCAGACAAACTTTATTTCTGACAAATAAAACTGTGTGGTTATGTGTAACAGCTTATTAATCATGGACTTAGCATGGCATTAGTAGAAGATGTGAAGATAGGTGCTAAAGAACTTTTCAATCTTTCAATGGAAGAGAAGAGTAAGCTTTTGCAGAAACCAGGAGATATGGAAGGGTTTGGAGAAATGGTTGACTTTTCTAAAAATGAGCCATCGGATTGGGTAGAGTCGTTTTACATTTTCACACTTCCTTCCCACTTAAGGAAGCCTCATTTATTCCCTAGTTTACCACTTCCATTTAGGTGCAATTCTATCTCTTTTCCTTCTGTTTGTCCTCTTTTCCTTAATTATTTAATAATTAAAATATTATTTAATTAACCCAAAATTTAACATTTTAAAAGTTGGATATATATATATATATAATATATATATATATATATATATATATATATATATATATATATATATATATATATATATTTATATATATATATATATTATATATATGATAGAGAGAGAGAGAGAGAGAGAGGAGAGAGAGAGATAGAGAGAGAGAGAGAGAGAGAGTAGAGAGAGAGAGAGAGAGAGAGAGAGAGAGAGAGAGGAGAGAGAGAGAGAGAGAGAGAGAGAAGAGAGAGAGAGAGAGGAGAGAGAGAGAGAGAGAGAGAGAGAGAGAGAAGAGAGAGGAGAGAGAGAGAGAGAGAGAGATGAGAGAGAGAGAGAGAGAGAGAGAGAGAGAGAGAGAGAGAGAGAGATGAGAGAGAGAGAGAGAGAGAGAGAGAGAGAGAGAGATATTTAAAAAAATTATCTTGTCTAGTAACAAAAATCAACCATGTACTTATTATTCTGGTAAAAACAAGATTTACTTTAGATAAATACAATTCATAGATATTTGATTGCAAGGATGCTGGTTTGAAGTTGCTTTCATTTACTCATTTTGTGAAGAGTTTTAGAATGCCACCCAATGCATGAGTTCATTTAGTTTAGTTGTTCAATACTACATTGATAATAAGTTATTGTTGATTGCTGCAGGGAAAATTTAGAGGCTTATTGTATAAAGATCAGAGAACTTTCCATCAACATTATGGTTTTTATGGGGAAATCTCTTGGCATAGAATCAGATGATATTAAAGAGTCACTAGGAGAAGGTGGCCAGTCAATTAGGATGAATTACTATCCTCCTTGTCCTCAACCAGACAATGTCATTGGCCTTAAGGCTCATACCGATGGCTCTGCCCTTACAGTCCTTTTCCAAAACAATGAAGTTGAAGGACTCCAAATAAAAAAAGATGGAACATGGATCAGTGTTAAGCCTCTCCCAAATGCTTTCATCGTTAGTCTTGGAGATGTTATGGAGGTAATTCATTTCATCTTTTATACAAGTTCATTGTTGTGGATTTTATTTGAATGTGAATTTTTATGATAGGTAATGACAAATGGTGTATATAAGAGCACAACACATAGAGCTATAGTAAACTCAGAAAAAGAGAGACTATCTATAGCTACATTTTATGGTCCAGAATGGTGTGGAAATATAGGTCCATTATCATGTCTTGTAACTCAAGAAACACCACCATTGTTCAAAACAATTGGTGTAGCTGATTTTTACAAGGGATATCTTTCACCTGAGCATCCTGGTAAATCATATATAAATGATGTTTTGAGAATCTAAAATAAAGACATCAAGTACTAGCTTTTTAAGTTGAATCTGTTTGTGATTATGAAAAAAATAATAATGTAATTCTTGACTTGGAGTGTGAGTGGTTTGTAGTAAGAATTCTTGGCATTTCAAATAAATGTATTAGTTGATCATCACAAGATTTGGAGTATGAGTGCTTTGAAGTAAGAATTACTCAGTATCCTCCTTATGAATACTAAATTAAAAATATCAATGAACTTTATTTACTTTTTAAAATATAAATAGTCTTTAAAAATCTTCATAGAAAGAGCTTTTAATAAATTAGTTTTACATGAAATAGTTATTTTAAATTTGGAAGCTAAAGTGTTAGAATCCGAAAAAAAGTTTAACACTATTAAGAAATTTATGATAGATTTTAAAAATAACAAGAATGAGAATATAAAACCTCTTAGGTTTAGTTGTAAACATTGTCATGATTGACAAGAGGAGATAAAATCTATTCAAGTCAAATTGGATGATGCCTTACAGCTTAAGATTGCATTTGCACTACAAGAAATATTGCAATTTCCCACATAGTATTCACGTCACTAAATTGTGACATGGAATACACGTCACAAACCACCAAATTAATTGAAAAAGTTCTCACGTGAAAATCACGTCACTAATTAGTGACGTGAAATTCACGTCGCAAATCACTTTTCCCAAAGTCCCTGCAGCGCGTTCAGTATTGCAACATGCAAGTTTTTCCATGTGATTTCCATGTCACTAATTAGTGACATGGTTTCCATGCCACAAACTAAAATCTGTTTTAAGTTTAGTAACTTTGTTTTCACTTCACTGTTTAATTTAATAATAAAAAAAATATTAATGAATACAACAAATTAATGAATAATAAAATATAAAAATTTAAATGATTTTTAATTAAAAATTTTAATTTTTTTAATATATACAATTATTAAAAGATATAAATATTTAGTCACATTATATTTACGTCACAAACATAAAAAATAATTTAAAAAATTATCACGTAATATTCACGTCACAAACATAAATAATAATAAAAAAAAAGTTATTCATTGTCACTACTAAATATAGCATCTTCATCTTCTTCATCATCTTGGACAGAATAATTCGATTGTGAGGCAAAAAAATGTCGCATGTGTGTCTGCTGTTGGTGCAAAGGTGAATAAATGATGAACAAAGGAAATATTCTATTAAGAATAACGGCTACAAAAACATGATGATAAAAGTTACAATGATTGTCACCCTATTTATAAGCTAAAACTAGGGTTACTAGAATAAAATAAAATACTAAAATACCCTCTAACAAACTTAGGGGCTAAGGAAAATAGTACAACTAAATAAATATGAATTACTATTAATATTCTAATACCATCCCTTAATTCATATTCCATCAAAACTTGTAACACCAATTCCATCCCTTAGTCTGAGAAATTGATCAGTCTTGACAGCTTTCGTCAGAACATCTGCCAACTGCTTCTGAGTGCTGCAGTGTACAACTTCTAACACTCCACTCTAAATTTGATGTCTCAGAAAATGATACTTGGTCTCAATATGCTTGCTTCTCCCATGCAACACTGGGTTTCTGGCAAGATTGATTGCAGACTTGTTGTCAATCATCAACTTCAGAGGTTTGTCTACTTTAATCTTCAGATCCTGCAACAGATTCAGAATCCACACAGCTTGGCATGCAGTAACAGCACCTGCAATGTATTCAGCTTCACAGGTTGACAACGCCACAACAGGTTGCTTCTTGGAACACCAAGAAATGGAACCTCCCAGAAATTTGAACAAGTACCCAGATGTACTTCTTCTGTCAACTCTGTCTCCACACCAATCAGAGTCTGAATAACTCAGAAGTTCTGACTCATTATTTCCTCCAGAGGGAAATAACACTCCATACTTCAGAGTTCCTTTGATATACCTCAGAATCCTGACAGCAGCTTGGTAATGGGACCACTTAGGTTTACTCATGAACCTACTAACCATCCCAACTGAGTAGAAGATATCAGGTCTGGTATTGCACAGATATCTCAGAGAACCAACCAACTGTTTAAAGGTCGTAGCGTCCACATCCTTTCTTTCAGAGTCTGAATCCAGTTTCTGATTTGTATCAGAAGGTGTGACAGCCATCTTACAATTCTTCAGATCAAATCTCTTCAGAAGTTCTAATTCATACTTGAGCTGATGCAAAATGATACCTTTCTCAGAATATCTGAACTCCATCCCAAGAAAGTATGTCATTTTGCCTAGATCAGTCATTTCAAATTCATTCATTAGAACCTTCTTGAACTTGGCTATCTCCTGTTCAGAACTTCCAGTCAGCAGTATATCATCAACATATAAACATACCAGAGTCATATTGCCTTCAGAAGTATGCTGAACATAGACACCGTACTCCATCTCACATTTCTGAAAGCCTAGCTTCTTGAAAAAAGAATCAATCTTCTGATTCCAAGCTCTGGGTGCTTGTTTCAGTCCATATAGAGCTTTGTATAATCTGTACACCATCCCTTCCTGATTCTTTTTCACAAATCCAGGAGGTTGTGACACGTAAACTTCTTCTTCTAATGGACCGTTCAGAAATGCAGATTTTACATCTAAATGCATCAGAGGCCAATTCCTGTTAGCAGCTATTGCAATCACCATTCTGATTGTTTCATGTCTTGCTACAGGTGCAAACACTTCAGAGTAATCCAGCCCAGGTTTTTGTAGAAATCCTCTGGCTACCAACCTTGCTTTATGTTTGCCAATTGAACCATCTGGCTTTAACTTCTGCTTGAAAACCCATCTAACACTGATGGCTTTCTTGTCTTTTGGAAGTTCTGTCTTTCCAAGTCTTGTTTCTCTCTATAGCATCAAGTTCTTCTTTCATGGCCTTCAGCCAGAGCTTCTGCTTAAGAGCCTCTTATGTACTTATGGGTTCAGAGTCTACCATCATGGCACACTGAATAACTTCTCCTTCAGAGTCTACTTCAGTGTCTTGCAGCATGTCAAATTCTGCAAATCTTCTGGAAACGCTTCTGATTCTTTGTGGTCTCTGAACTTGTTCAGAGTCTTGATCTTCATAGTTTGAATTTCCACCAGAATCTGAATTACCATCAGAGTCTGGATCATCAGAGTCACCTTCATCTTCTGAGTCCTCTCCAGAGTCAGAATCACTATCAGAGTCAGAATCAACGTCAGAGTTTACTTCAACTTCAGAAATTCTTAACTCTGACCTTTCTTCAGAAGTTCTAACATCAGAATCAGATTGAAACTTATCCCAATTCCAAACTTCTGATTCCTTCACAATCACATCTCTGCTGAATTCAATTTTATTGGTTTCTGGACAATAGAGCTTGTATGCACCTGTACTGTGGTACCCTATCAGAATCATCACTTTACTTCTATCATCCAGCTTCTGTCTTCTGGCTTCTGGAACATGTTTATAGCAAACAGAACCAAACACCTTCAGATGACTAACACTTTGCTTATCTCCAGTCCACTTCTGTATTGGAACTATTTCCTTCAACTTCTTCATAGGACATCTGTTGAGTACATACGTTGCAGTGGCAACAGCTTCTCCCCAGAGCTTCTGAGGAAGCTTCTTCTCCTTTAGCATGCTTCTCACCATATCAAGCAAAGTACGGTTTCTTCTTTCAGCAAGACCATTGTGTTGAGGGGTATAAGGAGCAGTAACCTCATGCTCAATTCCATTCTCCTCACAAAACTTCTGGAACTCTTTGGAGTTATACTCACCTCCACCATCAGTTCTAAGAATCTTCAACTTCTGACCACTTTGATTCTCAGCCTTCATTCTGAACTTCTTGAATTCATCAAACACCTCATGTTTAAATTTAATAAGGGATACCCATGTCATTCTTGTGAATTCATTAACAAACAACACAAAGTATTTATTCCCTCCAATTGATGCTACTGGAAATGGACCACACACATCAGAATGTACAACTCCCAAGGCATGTTTTGCTCTTGGAGCAACTTCTGACGCAAATGGCAAACGTGGTTGTTTTCCTTCCATGCAAACTTTGCATGACTTCTTAGGCTTCTTAATTGAAGGAATTCCATGTACCAACTTCTTTGAATTCAGATGTTTTAAGCTTCTGAAGTTCAAGTGACCAAATCTTCTGTGCCACAGCTCACTCTCCTTCTCAGCACATGTTGCACTAAGACATTCTGAGTCTGCAGTTTTGGCATTCACCTTGAATGTTCTATTCCTTCCTTGTTCTGACTCCATAATCAACTTCTGATTGTAGTCATACAGCTTCAGAAGATTATCCTTCATGGTAACTGAAAAACCTTTCTCAATTAATTGTCCCACACTCATCAGATTGCTTCTGATGCCAGGTACATACCACACGTTCTAAATCAATGCTATTTTCCCATTGTTCAGAGTCACTCTGACATTTCCCATACCTTCTGCATTAAGATATTTGTCATCAGCACATCTGATCTTTGTCCTCTTTTCAGAGTCAAAGTCAACCAGCCATTTCTTGTTTCCAGTAAGATGATTTGAACAACCAGTGTCCATATACCACCAGTCTATCAGATCCATATCATCAGATTCAAAGGCCATCAATAGCACAGATTCGTCATCAGAACTTCTGGCTATATTTGCTTCTTCTGATTTCTTCTCCTTGTTTGACCAACAATCTCTAGCAAAGTGACCAAACTTCTTACAACAGTAACATTGGATCTTCTTCTTGTCATACTTCTCTTTTCCCTTCTGAGCATTCTTTTGCCTATCAGAGATTGAGCTTTCTGACTTCTGACCACCATCAGATCTTCTCTTGGCTTCTGACTGCTTCTGATACCTCCTATCAGAAGTTGCTTTCAGAGCCTGCTGCTCTACTTCCTTTTCAGAAGTTCTCTCAGTCAAACGCAACTCTTGCGCCTCTAAACTGCTCTGCAGCTCTTCAATTCTCATGGTACTCAGATCTTTGGAATGTTCTATTGCTACCACAATGTAATCAAATTGAGAGGTAAGGGATCTCAATACCTTCTCCATGATTGTTTCTTCAGAAAGAGTTTCTCCACACGCCTTCATCTCATTAGTGATCAGAATCACTCTGGAGATGTATTCAGAAACTTTCTCATTATTCTTCATGTTGAGATTCTCATATTGCTTTCTCAAGGACTGAAGTTTCACCTTCTTCACTGACGCGTCACCACCATAACATCTAACCAGTGTGTCCCACGCAGCCTTTGCTGTCGTTGAATCTGCAATCTTCTCAAACACATTTACATCAACACATTGATGAATAAAGAATAATGCTTTCTGATCCTTCTTCCTTACTTCCTTCTGCGCGTTTTTTTGTTCATCCGTTGCATCTGCTGCTACCGGAACATAACCATCAGTGACAAGATCTAAAACATCTTGAGCACCAAACAGTACACGCATTTGGATCATCCAACGATTCCAGTTTTTACCGTCAAATACTGGAAGCTTGGTGTTCATGTTGCCGTTTCCGTTCATCTTCTACCTTGCATAATACACTCAGATTTCTCACAGTGTTTCCCAATGAATCTGAACCGGAGCTCTAGATACCAATTGTTGGTGCAAAGGTGAATAAATGATGAACAAAGGAAATATTATATTAAGAATAACGGCTACAAAAACATGATGATAAAAGTTACAATGATTGTCACCCTATTTATAAGCTAAAACTAGGGTTACTAGAATAAGATAAAATACTAAAATACCCTCTAACAAACTTAGGGGCTAAGGAAAATAGTACAATTAAATAAATATGAATTACTATTAATATTCTAATACCTCCATGTCGGATTGCCGCTTCCTCATTTCTTCCATTTCAGCATTTTGCCTATTTCTCATATTCTACATTTCGGCATTTAGGGCCACCTCACGTGCCTCCACCTCTCGTCTCGCCTCAGATAGAGCTAACTCTCTCATTGTTGCCAACATTTCTGGTGTCAATTCTGTCGGACGAGATCCTCCTTCTCCATCATCGAGTCTTTGAAATAAAGTTCGGTCCCCTTTTCTATAATCGCCAGCCAAAGACTCAAGACCAAAAAAACACCCATTGACTCCCTTCCTGCCTACTGTTAAATTCCAAATATAAAGATCCACAAGTGGATCAAGCGGTGCATTTCCAATCAGCATATATTGAGGATTTTCAATTAGAAATTGGGCAAGTAAGGTCTGGTACAACTCCTACACACACAAAAAAAATTTAATTAAAATAAATATAGTTTAAACAATTTAATTATATACAATAATAATGAAATAAAATAATTCAAATATAAACAAGTTACCAAGGTTGATTTGGAACGGCCGTCAACAAACTCTCCCGATTTTTTGGTTCAGGTCTTCACAAATAGCTCATTAATTCATGGCTCCCTCCCCAAATCCTTTTTCTAATTAAAATAATAAAGTTTAATTAAATATATAATAATAAAAATTTTAGTCAAGTACACATTTCCTGCAAGTTATATGACAGCCAAATAAAATTTTAGATATTTATATAACAAAAAATAATTATAAAATAACATAACTATAATAAAAATACAATTTACCTTGAATTTATCAAACCATATATCTTTCTCAGTATCTGAGAGCTCTCCGAAAGACTTAATGAGTTTTGTATACATCAATTGAATGACCCAGTTTACAGCAGGCCGACACGGATCAAAATTAAATAACAATAATTTGAATGAGTATTAAACATAAAATGGCAATATATAGTTAAATAAATATTATAAATTATAAATATACCCAGATCCCTCATGCCTAATAAGATGTCGTCCTTCAACCACCAAAATCTCCCCTACAACAGGATTTGTCTGCTCCTCATGAACATCGTCATCCTCCTGAACAGGGTGGTCATCCTGTTCCTGACGCGCAGGTATATGTTTGGGGTGTGGAATGTGGGAGCTAGATCCCCCTGGCTGGTGCATGGAGGGAGTCTACTGAGGAAAACTAAATCCTACAGGATGCGGCGTGAAGGAATACTGCTGAGAAAAACCAGATCCCCCAGGCTGTGCGAAGGAAGTCTGCTGAGAAAAACTAGATCCCCCAGGCTGCTATGTGAAGGAATAATGTTGAGGAAGAAAACTAGATCCCCCAGGCTACTGCGTGAACGAAGACGGTACCTGAGAAAAACTAGATCCCCCAAGCGGATGCATGAAGGATCCCCCAAACGGACTAAAAAAAGATGGATTCCTAGATGGAACCGTTTGGGAGGAGGAAAGTAATGTCATAAATGGCTTTGAAGTGTCTACAAACATTAGATCTGCCTGAGTCTGTGGACGAGAAGCATACATGGGCGAGGGAGGTACCTCACGTACTCTAGCTCTCGAACAGGGTTGGGTCTCCTTAGCCTTATCCTTGTCAGTTCGGGGTGACATTTTATCTATTTTGAAAGAGTTATCAATAAATAAATCAACATTATTATCAACAAAATATATACACGCACTACGTAAAAATCATTTGCATTCATATAAAACAAATAATACATTAATAAAAATTGTTCGAACACATATAAAAACGATGTATTCAAACTCTTCATGCTCTTCATCCATATTATTTTCATCATCTGATCCAATAATGTCCTTAGATCCAAACTCTTCATGCTCTTCATCCACATTATTATCTACCAACAACACAGATGCATCAATTTTATAACCCTCGACCAATGTATCACACAAATTTGTAATTTCTTCAACTTCAACCACATCATTAATTTGAGAAATTTCATCGTCTTGGTAAGCAGCATCTTCCACTAAATCGTCAGTTTCAATATGAACCAATGGTTTTGTTTTGATTACAACACACCATCCACGTTTACGTGACTGAATTGAAGGGCACGGAACATAATAAACTTGTTTAACGATATGTGACATTATGAAAGGGTCATACTCTTTGTACCTTCTGTCCATTTGAATATCAACAGTGTTATACTTCTTATCTATTTTTGTGCCCCTGGCAGATGGATCATACCAATCACAATAAAACAAGACAACTCTATTTTATGAGTCCAAGCAATTGTATGCCAACTCGTAAATATGCGTAACAATGCCATAGAAGTCGTCTTCAGCACCATCTGTAACTCCTTTAACAAATACACTACTATTTATGGTTTTTTTCCCTTTTGTCCGAGCCTGGGTGTGAAATTTATAGTCGTTCACAAAGTATGTGTGCCATTCAATTGCTCTTTGAACAGGGCCTCCAGATAAGTTTCTCAAATGAAGTATTTCTTGAGTCGGTGCAACAATGCATGACAATTGATCCTTGAACCATGCTGGAAAAGATGCATGTATGTAACCGGTAGTTGCTTGTTCACCAGTGCTTTGAAAATATGAGACATTAAATGCCCTATAAAGAAACATACTATTAGTTAGAATGTAATTATTCAATATGTAAAGCCAGATAGGTAGTTACATTAGGGGTATACTTACTCAAGATATGACCCAACTTCAACGCAGTTAATTAGGACATGAACATGTGCAGATTGCAATTCTTTTTGGGTTAGCCAATGCACATTCTCTTTTCCAAAGGCGCGGCCGGGAAGACCGAAGATCGACAAGGTAAATTGACTTCTTTTGTTAACATCAAATTCATTCCTTATGATTCTTGGAGTTAACATCAAATGATTGAAATAATGACTACAAAAACGCGACGTTTCCCGATGCAAGTAATGTGCACATATTGATCCTTCAACTTTAGCTTTATTTTTCACTGGTCGCTTTGAGTCACCCATGAATCTTTCGAAGGGATACATCCACCTGTATTGAACGGGGCCACCAAGATAGGCTTCATATGCAAGATGCACAGGTAGATGCTCCATAGAGTCGAAAAAACTAGGTGGAAAAACGCGTTCCAACTTGCATAGAATAATTGGAATATTTTGGTTCAACATAATGATGCTATCGACTCTTAAAGTTGACGCACAAATATCTCTAAAAAATTGACTTATTTCAATTAGCGGATATAGCACATGGTTGGGTAGTGAACTAAACGCAGTTGGAAGCAATCGTTCCATGAAAACATGGCAATCATGACTTTTCATTCCATGCAACTTCCCAGTTTTAGTGTTAGCACACCTTGCTAAATTTGAAGCATAACCATCGGGCATTCTCAATTCATTTAACTATCGACAAACCGCTTTAGCATCTTTAGAAGTTAGACTGTAACAAGCCTTAGGTTTTAATAATTTTCCATTAGACCGAGGCTTCAACACCAAGTCTTTTCTATTACACAAAATTTCCATGTCCCTTATAGCCTTCTCATTATCTTTTGTTTTGCCTTGAACATTCATCACTGTGTTAAATATATTATCGAAGAAATTCTTTTTAATATGCATAACATCAAGATTATGTCACAATAAATTATCTTTCCAATATGGGAGGTCCCAAAATATACTTCTTTTTGTCCAATTGTGTTTTACCCCATATCCTTGAATTATGCATGCTTCACCATAATTTGTAAATTTTGGCAGTTCAGAAACTCGATTCCATATTTCCTCTGGTGACAATCGAGGAGGAGACAAATCTTTTACTCGTACATCTTTTTTGAAATCAGTCTTGTTTCTTCTAAAGACATGGTCTCATGGTAGGAATCTGCAGTGACAGTCGAACCACGAACTTTTCCCTCCAAATTCCAAAGTAAAAGCCTTTGTAAATTCCATGCAATGTGGACATCCTATTTTGCCATGCGTACCCCAACCAGATAACATTCCATAAGCGGTAAAGTCATTAATAGTCCACATCAAGGCAGCTCGCAAAGTAAAGTTTTGTTTGCGAGATATATCATAAATCCATTCTCCAATCCACAACCTCTTCAAATTATATATTAAAGGTTGTAAATAAACATCGATTCCGGCTTTAGGACTTGACGGTCCTAGAATGAGGCAAGTCAAAAACATGTATGGTTTTGTCATGCACATATCTGGAGGGAGGTTGTAAGGGGTTACGTACGTAACTGGCCAACAGGAACATGCAATTGCGGATGCTTGGACATATGGAGTAAAACCATCAGAGCATAGTCTGAGCCTGGCATTTCTAGGTTCTGCAGCAAAATCAAAATGTACCCTATCAAAATGTTTCCATGCCTCACCATCAGATGGATGTCGTATAATGCCTGAACTTGTTTTGTTTGTATGATACCATGTCATTTGAGTTGCACTGTGCATTGAAGCAAACAATCTCTTTAACCTTGGTATTATTGGCAAATAAAACATGGACTTTACTGCTACACGTTTTTGTTTACGGTTAATGGCTTTACTACGAACTTGATATCTCGGTCTCTTGCAGAACTTACATTCCTCCAACGCCTCATCATTAATACCAAACTCATTGTCATAAAATAATATGCATCCATTTATGAAACAATCAATCTTTCGTACTTCTAAACCCAACTTCGACACCAACCTCTTTGCATCATAATAACTTGTAGGCAAGTTGTCTTTCATAGGAGTTGCATCCAACATCATTTTTGCAAAGTATTCCAAGAACTGATCAGGAACATTCCAATTTGACTTTGCGGCCAATAATCTCACACACATTGATAATTTTTAATTTTCCGACCCCTCAAACAACGGTGTATTCATTTCTTTCAACAAATGGCAAAATCTTTATGCTTCCTCATTCGGCAACTCTTCCCCATCAACATTTTGAGGTTCATCATATGTCACATTTACTCAAAAGGCATTGCCAACCATATTATTGATCAGATTAATTTGTTCCTCAAATTCCATATGTGATCGACTGCTTGGTGTGTGTGTATTAGTTATCTCTGCATGTACGTTACTCGGCAGTTGTTCTCCATTATATGTCAAAACCCAATAATTTTTAATGAAACCCTTCCTCTTCAAATGACGTTATACTTCCTCTAGGTCACTAATTATAGGTCTACATTCACATTTAAGACAAGGACATCTTACTCCTCCTTCACGTCGATAACATTCTTGTGCAAATGCCCACGTGATAAACCCTTTAACTCCTTCCTTAAAATTTGGTGTAAGTACACGTCTTCCTAGTAACGTTCTATCGTACATCCAACTACGATAGTAACAAAAATATTCCATACTGCACATTTGTACTATTATTATATATCATTTTAATTAAATATGTGATTTTAATATTGTTGTACCCCAAAATTTGCCTAACCTTTTTCTTACTTGGTTTATGTTTCATTGCATTAGCATATCAATTTTCTAGCATCCATATTGCATAGTCATGTTGCATTTTACAGGGGATCAGGAAAGGTGTGCCTAGACAATGGAGGTTATCAAAGGTTCAAGGCCTAATCAAGAGATTATATTCAAGTCATCCGGTGCTTATCATCATCAGAAGCAAGTCTAAGTCCTTGAAGAAAGGCAAGCAAGTGAATGTGGTTCATCTCTTGTCTAGGAGCCTATCTGAGGATCATCTGAGGATCAAAAGCTCATGGTTATGGATGGATATTGTCATTGAAGCTCATTGGAGGCCTTGAGGGTCATGGTGGAGTTCAGCCAAGTGTTCATGCCAAGTATGGAAAGTCACAGTTGAGGCTGTTGCAATTAGGGTTTCATCTGGTTAACCTTGAGTCAACTGTGCTATTAAAGGAGATCAAGACTCAATTCTAAGTCTTTGTAGTCATGGGATGTTGTGTTGAGGAACATGAGGTGTTATTCCAAGATCAATTCAAGAAGAATTCAAAGTGTGAGGAGTTGCTAAGTCAAGGTTCTCAATGTAAAATCCCCTGTTTAGTGCCTAACTTCAAGACCACTTATCTCAAGATACAAGTTTCATCTCAACTTTTGACCAACATGGAACTTGTAGAGCATGTTCTTAGTTTTAATTTGAGTACTAGAAGTCCTTGATTGGATTTATATAACTCAAGTTATGGCTCAGACAAGTTACAGGTCATCAGATGAATGTAAAATTTATCTGTGAAAGTCCACCAACTTCCAAGGCACTTTTGACCTAGAAGGATGTTTATCCTCAACTTTTGGCCAAAATTAAAGTTGTAGGTCTTGGTCTTAGCTTTCCAAAATGTACTAGAAGTCTTTCATCTGATTTGTAGAACTCAAGTTATGAGGTTTACAAGTTAGGGGTATTTTGGGAAAAAGAGATTACAGGCCATTTTGGATTATGGGTCATTTCACTATCTTGTGAACCTCAAATGAAGTTTTGTCCAACATGAAACTTGCTCAAAATGGGATTTTAACTTCCATTAAGTATTAAGGATGCTTTGATTTCGCTTAGAATAAGAGTTGGTTGGAAGGAATTTGACAAAGGCATTTTTAAAGGCATTAAAAGAGAAAAAATCCAAAATAATTCACAAGTGTTCAAAAAATGGCAAATGAGTGCATATTTTGATTGGAAATAACATTTTGAGCATAATGACATCGCTAGAATTTCAATTTGACACATAATTCATGGCATTCTTCTTTGTTACTTCATGAGAAAGTCACACATCACAGATCCACCATGGGATGAAATTGAAGGTGCAATCTGATCCATTCATTCTCACCAAGGCATAAGCAATGTATTTGAAGCTTCTTGAAGGCAGAAACAAGGGAAATTCGTGGATGCCATGATCAAACTTTTGAAGGAAAATTGAAGTTTGGATATCCTAAATTGGGCTTTCATTGGGCCTGATAACTGTCCAAACACATCATATATAAACTCAGGGTCCATTTCAGATCAGGTTTTGGTGGCATTTGGTGAAGAAATCAGTTACAACGGTTAAAGATTGAAGCTTCCAAATACAAAATCGTGTTTGCTTTTCCAGAGGATTTCAAGGCCAATTGTGGATCCTATTAGCTTCAGTGATCATCAGTGAAGATTTCTGCACGAGTTGGAAGCAAGATTCACACTGCAACTACCTCAATTGCAAGCTTTTTTCCAGGTTTGTATTCTTCAAAATTCCTCTTGATTTAGACTGTTTTAGCATGAATTGAACATGTGGCTAGGCTTAGGGAAGAACATAGATGGATTTAGGATCCTAATCTTGAGGTTTAGAGACAATTTAGGTCATGGTGCAAATTCTGTTAAGCTTCGAAATTGATCATTCATGGAGAATTAAGGAGATTTGGTTAGGGATTCATGACCCTTGTGAAAAACCGAGTAGAACGGTACCAGTTTCAATCATTTTGGTGAAGATTTGAGGTATAGCACTGTAGAGCCTCGCCGGAGAAGACAACCGGAGGTCTTCTCCGGCCACCACGAAAATTCCCTCTCTTTCTCAGATTCAAACGAGGACGATGAGCCAGAGCCATTAGATCTAGGTCTTTACTTGACTATGTCACCAAATCATGCGCTTGGTATTCGCTTTTGGAAGTTTGACCTTTGACCAGAGGACGTGTCTCACTGATAGCCTTAGGATCACCATACTTTTGCAAACAACGCTCCTGATTAAAACCTACCATGTGCTTCAGTCAACAACACCACATCAAAACCCTGACCAAAATGTTGCGCTTCATTTAATGAAGTGGCATGCGCGTGACCTTCAGATAGGTTGACTAGTCCACAGATCTAGTGGTTGTGCATTTTTCCTGGCTTTTTAATTTTGTTAATTCATTTTCCAATTTTCTTTAATTGCTTTTATTTTCTTTAATTCATTTTAAATTAAATATTGGTCAGAAAAATGTGGAAAAAATATGTGGATGATCCTTGCTTTATTCCTGATTTTTTGATGCTCTTAGATTTTATTTTGGCTGAATTTCCAATTTATTTGCCATTTTTCCATTTTCTTTAATTCTTTTAATTTGACATTTTATCCTTGTTACTTGCTGATTTTTGTATTCTTTTTTGGTATAGAATTAGGACTTGATATTTTGCTGGCTGGTATTAGACATCTTGACGAGGTTATAGGAATTTTATTCTAATTTTTAGATAACTCTAAGTTCTGTTTTGGAGTAGGTTTTTAGAGGCGTCCCCTTTTGGCCTTTCCTTTGACATCTTTGTACATTTGCCTTTAGAAAGTGACCTTAAGCATTGAATTAGGTTCTGATCTTTTTACCCTAGGTTTCCAATACCTTTAGGATCCCTTACAAAAATTCATAGATTTTTAGAAGTTGATTTAGTATTTTAATTAGATTTAATACTTAGGTTGTTTTAGGGTGCTTCTAACATAGTACTTCCCTAGTTGAACTTCAAAAGTGGCCATTAGTTCATGATAAGTTTCCAAATCTTTTTTGATGGTTTAGTAGGCATGTTGATGCTTCTATAGACTTAATTTTAAGGTTTAATTTGGTGCATTGATTCCCTTTAGAGAGTTGCTTTTAGAGCTTGTAGAACTAGGTTTTTTAGAGCCTTTAGGAGTTTCTTCCTTTTTCATAATTGTGGTTTGATTTGGTTTGCATTCCATTTCCCATCAAATGATGCAAGGTTCCTTTGTGGGAGCCTAGTACCTCCTTTGGAAGGACTAAAGGCCTACTACAAAAGGTAAAACCTTTGAGGATACCAATCTTAGATGAGTGGTTGAGTGCCATGATGGATTCCCTTGGTTTCCTTCATGCTTCCCCTTATCATGCAATAATCTTTGTGGTGATTATCATCTCTTGATGGAGCAAGTTGAAGCTTGAAGGTGAAGGCCTTATTCCCTTTTCTCTTGAGGGATAGATTGGACATGAAGACAACTACAGACTGTTGGGTTGCTTTGCTGCTAGAAGACTGCTTTGCTGTTGAGTTGTTGGCTTGCTATTTTGTTTGTTGTTCTTGTTGATTGACTGTATTTGTATGAATGTTTGTTTTGGTGTGTTGCATTAGAATAGGCTTTCATGTAGTTGATACTAGGCCTAAGTGCATTGAAAGGTTGAGCTTGGCTCCCTTTGCTTGTTTGCATCAGAGGTTGAGTCTGTCTCCCTCTGCTTGTCTGTTACTGTTTGACTTTGCTTGTTGGTTGAAGGTTGAGTTTGTCTCCCTTGCCTGTGTGTTGTGTTGCTTTTTCTTGTTTGCTCTAGAAGTTGAGTTTGTCGCCTTCTGCTTGTATTACTGCATTGCATGCATTTTACTTACCGTTATTCTTTCAGATTATTTTTTTTGTTGTTGCTTTCGTTTGCCATGTTCCCCTAGGGACTCTAACTTCTCTTGCTCAAGAGAAGTTATGACAGACATTAGGGTTCTAACCATGCATGATAACATTAGATAGTTCCCTCCTAACTTCAATCATAGGATCAACTTTGCATGACAACTTTAGGATTGGATTAGTTCCCCTTTAGTGCGTCCTTTCTCTTCTCATATGCAAACATCTTTAAAACACTTAATAAAGATTAACGCATGTTGTACGCTACGAGCCTTAAGCACTTGAGAAAGGGTTGTTGGAGAGTTTATCTTCAATAGCTTGGGTGTTTAGCATGGTACCCTTTGGGTGACATGCGACGCATTCACTCTTAAGTTCAAGTCTTTAGTGCAACATGAGTTACAAACGAAACCCAAAACACTTCTTCTCTAAAAGACTTCAAAAACAAAGATCAAACATCTTTTTGTCCTTTGGGACCTTTAATCCTTGGAAACCATTTTCAAAAGGAGAGTTGTGTTAACTCTCGGTTCTACAGCAAACGGTAAACGCCTAAATCTCCAAAGGTCGAGCTGCATACACCAACTGCTAGAACCGTTTGTTAACCCTACTCGGGTAAAACATCTTGAACCAACCTGTGGTCTTGTTAGCCCGAACTATGTTTGCTCTGATCTTTCATGTCGTGTGAAAGTACGTAGGCACGAGATGCGATATCTCGGCGAGCAACCTTCCCCCATTTTCACCCGTAGTTAGCCGAACTACATTGACTCTGATTTCTCGTTCTCTGACGAGAATACGTAGGCACGAAGCGTGACGCTTTGCCGAGTCATTTTATTCTCTTTTCAGACCAGCCTTGATAGGTAGATAGTTAAACCAACCCGTCAGATAAACATAACAAGCATGGATCCCATCGAGTACGATGGACGTGAGGGGTGCTAATACCTTCCCCTTGCGTAACCGACTCCCGAACCCAGACATGGTTGCAATGACCTTGTCTTATACCATTTCGTCAGGTTTTTCCGATCATTTCCTTTCCCTTTCTGTGGGATAAATAACGAAAGGTGGCAACTCTTCTGTTTTTCCGGCACCTTCTTTTCGCAGTAGCGACAGCTGGCGACTCTGCTGGGGACTCTGGTTCCCTATGTGAGTCAATCCTAGCGCTTGCGTGTTTATCTGTTGGGTTTGCATTTATTTATCGCATTTTACTTTCCGCATTTTATTTTTAGTATGATATCATTATTGTGTTGTTGTGGGAGGGAGGCTCTGATGAGTGATAAGCCAGACCCATGCTTGAGTGTATACATAACATTAGTTGTGGAAAGTAGTGGGCGCGTGCATGCTTTGCATGTACTAGTGTCTCACAAAATCCACGCTCAGACGAGATTCTCCCGGTTGACTTCTTTTTCGGCCCTTTGGGCTTGAGGGGTTGTTGGTTTGGAGGGTTGTCGACTCTGGGGACCGATCATTTGTGACTAAACTAAGTGAGGCCTCTTTAGGGAGTGATGATGCCAAACCAGAAATGGTGAACGCGTCATCATTTCGTGAAAGTCTGTGACGCTGGGAAATACATAGGATGCCATCCCTGTGTCAGTGGATTAGGTCCATACCTGTGAGTAGGGTCGGGTTGTTGCAGGAGACCTTAACCTTCAGACAACCTGGGTTTCTTGACAGTGAATCAGTATTGTTGGTATCAGAGGGTTCTTATCATCAGAGATATGTTTGTTCTTGACAGTGCATAATTATTGGTCCTCATCAGGGTTTTATTGTCAGGACAGTGTTGTGATTATGTTGGAACAGAGCCTTGATCTCCTCAACAGCACAATCCTGATCTCCTGTTGCATGATTGCATCTTGCATTTTTGCATACTCATTTGCATACCATTAACGTGTGTCTGTGTTACAGGTGCATATACTATCCCCCGCTTCTAGTAATCTTGCCCTCTGTTTGCTAGCATGGGATCATTGAAGAAGAATGTGGCTTACAAGCTTCCTACCCCAAATGTTACTCTGCTGCTTCGTTTGACTGCTTTGGCAGATGATACAGTGAAAGGGGAATTCTGGAAATCTTATGGGAAGTTGCTCAATCTAGTTCGTAAACTTTCAGTCTATGAGTTGAACGGGTTGTATGCATTGCTACAGTTCTATGACCCTCCGTTGAGGTGCTTCACTTTTCCAGATTTCGTTCTTGCGCCTACTTTAGAAGAGTGTGCTGAGTTGTTGGGTGTACCGGTTAAGAATCAGATGTCGTTTGTTCACATGGATGCTAAGCCTAATCTGGCTAACCTAGCTGTTGCTCTTCACCTGGATGCCTCAGAGCTGCTTTTGACCTCATGGAATGGAGTTCCTGGATTTTCTCTACAGTTTATGGTGGGGAAGGCCCAACAGTATGCTAAAGACGGTTGTTGGATCGTATTCAACGTTATTCTCGCCCTCTGCATCTATGACATCATCTTGTTTCCCAACATGCCGGACTTCATAGATCTGGACGCCTTCCATATCTTCGCATCGGGAAATCCAGTTCCCACCTTGATTGGAGATGTATATCATTCCGTCCATTACAAGAATGAAAATAGAAGGGGTAAAAATGTGTCGTGATGTGCGCCCTTACTCTACAGATGGTTTGATAGCCACATGCCCAAGAAGGGTCTCTTTGTTTCCTCTGCAGCCACAGCTGAGTGGTCTGAGCGCCTGATGGGTTTATCAGCAGAGAGCATAGTTTGGTTTGATCGGGATATGCTAGGTACTGAAGTCATTTACAGCTGCAGTGGTTTTCCTAATGTGCCCTTGATCAAAAGAAAAGGATGCATTAACTACAATCCCTCATTACTTATCAGACAGTTTGCGTACGCCTTGAGAGGTTCGCCAAAAGACGAAGAGGTGCAGGAATATTTGTACCTCACGGGGCTTCTAGAGGGGGATATGTTAGCTAAGCTCCAGCGTGCTTGGAATGATGTCAACAGACGAGGGAAAACATTGTTGGGTAAGAGCGATAGCCAGGCTTATGCTCCTTATGTGACGTGGATTAAGAGCAGGGCAGAAACAGTAGGGATGCCTTTTCCACCTGCTAAGCAAGAGTGCCCTCCAGTGGTTGAAGAACCTACTACGGTGTCTATTCAGAAATACAATCAGGTATTAGCTGAGAAGGAAGAGCTGAAAAAGACCAACGAGGAGTTGGAGAAAGAACTGGTACTACTTAGAAGCGAAAAGAACGAAGCCGTCTATTCCTTCAAAAAATAGACAGAGCTGGTAAACCGGCTAGGCATAGACTTGACCAAACAGATGGCTGAACGTGAACGTTTAGGTTTGGATTTCAAAGCTGTCAACTATGTGCTTGCCACCAAAAAGCAGAACCTGGATGACGCATACCGGAGAATCTCCAAATTCAACCAGTAGTGGAATGCCACTATAGCCAGCAACAAAGAGCAGGAGGACAAGCTGAAGCAACAGATCTCCAAGTTGAAGGCTCAGTTGAAGGCCAGTTGTCGCGGTGAAATTTGGATACCAAACTATTGATTAGTTTGAATCTTTAATTCAATTTGCAACCGAACTTTGATTTGTCCAAAGGAAGGGATAAAGATCAAAATTCCCACAATGCAATGCAAATGCAAGGTTTAGAGACTTATAGGTTCGGGGTTTGGTTAAACTTAGGGAAGTTGCTAGCATCCTAAGTTTCTGCAGTACTCTACAGGAACCTCTTGTTTTATGTTTGTTTATTGCTATAGTTATCTACTTAATGGTTGAAAGACCTAGTGGTTTATATCTAACTATACTCGATAAGATGTCGCATCTTATGCCTACATATCCTTTACGGGAGTGGAATCAGAGTATTTGTAGTTCCCCTAAAGGGTTAAGGAGTTCTTTGACTGTGGTCAAAGTTCCTACGGGTTTAGGGTAGTTGATCGATTGATTTTAGGAGAAGAGATGCGTTATCATTTTAAGGGAGATTTAACCGCCACAAGTTGTAGGAAAATAGTCTTTGCATCATCTTAAGAGAAGGGCTTAAGTACTCGGATAGGGATCGACGAGGTACGCCTCTATCTCTCTTAAGACAAAGTTCCTACGGTATTGATTGTGTTGATGTGGGATGGAGATTCTATCTCGCTTAAGATGATTTGGCATCTTTCTCTAATGTGTTTGAATATTGTATTGAGTTGTATTTGTTTGCCTATGTTGTAAAATAAAGACGAAGGTCCTCCTATGGGGTAAGATCTGTCCTAAAAGATCAACTTGAATGGGATCAAGGATCATGAGGGGAATGATGCAAATGAGATGCATACGCGCAAGTTTCACGTTACGCGCAAGTTCTTCCTTTGGACATAATGCAATGCGATAAAAAATAAATAACGATAAAAATAGATTGCTGATGAAGTAAAACATACAAACGCATGAAAGCGCTAAAACATACAAGTGAGTGAATTGTGAAAGTGGAGACGTCAGCATGCGCGATGGTTGTTTATGGATACTGATAGGTTAAATTGTTTTTATCATTTTTTGAGAATATTGTCGAGTTAAAATTAGGCCCAAGTCAAAAGAAACGTTAAAATGGATTAAGTTGGAATAAAAATATTAATTTTGAGTTTGGGAAAAAGTTTTATTATTTTTTTGTATTTTTAAGTAAAAATATTTTTTTGGTTTTTTTTTATGTTATCATAAAAAAAAAGGTTAAATAAAAATCTAAATCTATGTTTTTTTTCTTATTGAAATTTTAATTTTAAATTTATTTTTAATTTAACTAAACTTAAAAATCAAACCAAATAATAATATATAAAATGTCTGAGTAATGATTGATTAATTAAATAAATTAATTAGGTTAGGTTAATGATTAGTTAACGAATTAATTAGTGATTAGTTAGAGATTAATTAGAAAGTGGGGCGGATGATTCTGTATGGATGTATGTGCGACGATGCGCCGTGGGCATGCGTGTATGATGGTGTGATCTGGTGATTTACTTATCCGATGAGATCAACGGTTGTGATCGTGATGTGCACAGAAGTTATAGTGAGTGTGTGTGCGATTACAACATCAAGAAAATTATAAAAAACAAAATAACAGAGAACCCTAAATCCTAAATTGGATCCTCTTCTCTCAGCCGATTTCCTCATCGTCTCTCCTATCTCCCCGTTCTTCTCGCGATTCTTCCGCCGTCTTTGTGCTCCTTCTTTCTTCTTTGCAACTTCTTCTTTTCTCGGTTCTTCTCCTTCAACTTAAACTCTTCGTCTTCTTTCCCTAAACCTGAAACAAAAACAAAGCAAGTCAGAAATCAATGCGTCCAACAAATTAAATCTCAAAGGATTGTACTAAAAGGAAATCGTTGGAGTTTGCGACGAGGGTGACGGCGGTGTATTCGAATCGTGGTGATGGCTTGCGAAAATGATGAAGGATAGCTACTTCGACGGTAGTTTCGTGAAAGATGGATGGTTTCGACGGTGACGGAAGCGTAAAGAGATAAGTTCCTCCTTCTCTCTTAATTTGCCATGTTAGGGTTTGTATTTTGTGAATCGTGCCTGTATTTTGTATGGGTTTTTTTTTGTGAATGTTGCGTTCTCTCCTTGAGTCTTGATTGTTCTCCTTTTTATAGTCGTATACGGTTTAAACCCCTTGATTGCAAATTGATTTTTGACGATTTTCTTCCATATCTGTCTTGATCTGTTTGATTTGTGCTGATAAACGCTTTGACTCTTCCTCTAATAGTGATTGCTTGTGATGAAATCTTTCCTATTTCATATGATTTTGATATGATTGGTTTCTTGTTTCCGTTTTCGAAAACTTCCTATTTCCATCGTTCGTGAGTTGTTTGAGAAGGTTTGAATAAATTAAGGATCCTTCCTTTTTCATGTTGACATTTATTTGGGAAAACTTGCTGGTAATTAACATAAGCTTGATTATGATTCTGCAGGTTGCAGACAATGTACATTGGAATGCCGTCAAACTGGATTGGAAGCCGCTATAAGCTGAGTGGTTCATCTTCGTTGATTTTTTTTTGGGTTATAGGAGTCGTTGTTTTGTTATGGCTTGAGTTTCCCAGCCAAGATGTCAACGCAAGAACTGGTGATGAAGAAGGTGTAAGAGGAACTCGAAAAAAAACAGGAGAATTCGGAACAACAAGGGATGCAGAACTCTGGGAATATGTTGTCATGTGAATGTCCAAATTTCCTTTGATACTGTGAAAGCTAAACTCATGTGCACCGAAAGAGACAGAGTCCTGGTCAGCAATATCACCATCCAAGCTTCGAGCAATTTGCGTGTCTTCATGAAGAAATTTATTTGATCCTAACTCGGTGGTTGCTGTTTTGGCAGGGTTGATAGGTATTAAATGACTAAGGAGGACTAACAACTTCAAAGTGATTTATGTTAGCTGTGGTAATTGACCCTTGTTCTCTTGTGTATTATGCAGGTGGTTTAAGGGCTGAATTTATTACTTAAGTCCAAACAAACTACTGTTGTGGATAAGTTGGCTTTAGGCGGTTCTAATGAATGCCGGCATGGAGAAGTCTCGTGCAACAGGTTGCAAACGGCATATCGTATTGTGGCTCTCACGGCAAACAAATGGGAACATAACTAATTGAGAGTGATGAAGCTTGACAAAGAAAACCTGCTCGGAGTGGTCGCTGAGGTTTACGTGCATAAGGAAGGTAGTATGGTTTGAATTCCTTTCTACATTAAGTTTTCTCAAAAACACATTCTAAACCTGAATGATATGTCAGCTCCCTTTATTGAAATGCAGGTTGAGTGGACCTGTTACCGTAGTTCCGTCTTCGTGTTTCTTTCAGTCTCGGTTTGGCTTGTGAGGAGATTTTTCTTTCACCGCGAAACGCTTGTAGTCAGTTAGTACCTTCTAGGTTGTAACTTCTTTTTGCTCTTTGTTCGGTAACTAGTATCGTATTAAATTGACAAACTATTCTATTCTGCAGGTGAAATTAGGAGAGGCACAGGAAACCTCGTTGTCTCCGGAGGTGCTCATCTCTTCGCAGACTAGTAAGTGACCTCCAAAAAACTAGCCGCCACGCGAATCCTTATTTCTGATATTTGTCGCATAAACACAAGCCCATGACATGAGTTTTTTTCTTAGAGTGAGTAATGTAAGGATTACTATCTTGCAGGATCAATATGAGGTAGTGGGTCGTAGTTGAGTTTTGGCACAAGAAGGGGCGGGAATAATAAGGAGAGACAAGTGGTCTGAATGTTAGTGTCACTAGAACAATTTTTTGACTGTTTGAGAGGTATGGTGACATTGGTGATTTTATCTCCTTTTAAAACTCTTTTTGAATTCAATAATATTCGCAAATCTTCTTCTGATTAGTCTCTGATGTGGTTTATGAATTATGGACTGGTGTGAACAATGTTTGGACTATTTTAAACAGGTTTAGATATGGCTTCGTGTAGAGACGGTGTACGAACGGTGTGTGCGGGTGTCGGTGCAGGTGCAGATGCTGCTGCACAGAACTGTTCGGCGCTGCTGTGCTTGTAGGAGGTAATTCCAGTGCTAACAGTTTCAGAGCTTCACGGGCAATTTCACCTTGTGCTGTAGCATTTGCAGCATCGATATGTTCCAAAAACTCTTTTGCGAATTTCACTATGCCCTGAACACCTTCAACTACATCTTGTTTTTTTTATCTGTTAAATTAAGAATGTCATTCACACCAAGCCCAGTACCATCATGTCCTATATCCCGGCTGTTAATCATAGTAAGAAGACAATGAAGAGCTCTCTTCAAATCATTGTTCTTCATTGCCAAATCAAATTCCAACCTCTTTGATAATCCAGGTAAATGAAGTACTTCAGTAGCATAGTCCATTCCTAGCATAAATTATGCTAAATCATCATAGTGTTCTCTTATGATCAACTGAAACAGGTGCACCGAAAGTGAACTTGACGAGAAAGCCGGCGGGACTGGTAAGGTATAGAGGTCTTCTTTTTCTGTTGGTTGTAGCCTTCGATTCCTTCTTCCTAATATATAAGAAGGATTGCTTTCTCCTTTGCGCAGGTTTTCGTTGTTGCGGAACTATCGTGAATTGCACTTAGAGGGTGTTGTCTTAAACCGAACCCGTTTATTCATGGCGGTATTGGAAAATGCCTTTGCCATCTCTGTGTCTTGGGTTCAGGCATGAAGGAATTTCTTGATATCGACGGCGGAAGTTTACGGTTATGCCACCGTTTCAGCCTGCGAGGTGGCACATCCTGCATTGGGAAGGCCTTTGGTGTTTAATCAAAAGGATAGTCCAGATGGATAACTTTACTGCAAATCTCTCGCACAGCCCAACATTAATACTAGAAGATTTGTCTTAGCTCTAGTGTAAACTTATGATGTTTTAATTAATTGAGAAATAGCAAAAGAATGTTTGGCTGGATGAGAACCGCAAGTACTTTTCTTATGTGTATTGGGTTCGGTGGTAACCTGTAGACATTTAATTAAATAGAGATTTATAACAGTAAAAGGTTTTTGATTCATAAGTCTATAACAAAGAACAAACTTATGTATTGAAACTCTCCTTATTAATGTATCTGAAATTAAACACTCCTAAATGACCATAAACCGGTTTTCGTCAAATGATGCCCTTGATGCCTGCGGCCTTTCGTAAAAGAGTATGTTACGGGCTTCATCCTGTAAGGACCTCGCAGATTGGCTCATGGTGGGAAACAACGAATTAATTTGTCCTCGAGGAAAACCTTTGAATCTTACAAACACTCTCATGCTTTTGAATCTTGATACCCAAAAGGCTGGAGTCTCGCGTTTGAACTTGGGATGTATGACACCGAATTACATTTAGTGAAGACGCATGTATATGAATTATCCCCTGCGGATCGAAACTCTTAAAATTTACGTATTTGGAACAACTTAAAGTTTGTGAGTCAGTGGATTAAATTAACCTCCGTCTTGTCAATAAATTACCCAGAACTGCCCTTTTCTGTTAATGCTGACAATATCAAAGTTGATGGTGTAATCCTGGTATCCGAACTAAGTCTTAAAGGAAATCCTCTGGGGAAAATAATGAAATCCCAGAGAAACCTTGGAGAGTGACCAGTAAAACCGAGATCCCTATAATCCGATGGTCACCTAGGGGTACTGGACGGTACAAATTTATACTTGACAATACCGCACCTGCACAAACGGGTCAGCCATAATAAATGCGCGCGCAAGAGTCAAAATAAAACAAGTAAGAAATAAGCACAAGGAGGCGGGATCTTATGGTTAAAAATTAGGGTACGACACCAGTGAGAAGAAGTTTGATGATGAAACTTCTCGTAGGTACGCCACTGAAGACATGTTAAACAAGGCTATTGCGAACCTGAGGGACCGTAAGCAGATTTTTGAGTCTAAGAAGCGAAGGTTAGAAGACTGTTTTGGCAAAGGGGCGTGGGAAGACTCCATTGAAGGTCTTCAGTACACCGTTATGCAAAGGGAGTTACTTGTCAAAGGGTTACTCACTCAGCCTGAGCATCTCAAAACGAAGGAGTTGCTAGAAGAGTTTTGCGCCCGTTGCTGCACTTGACTATCTTGTAATCCTTTGTATTTTCTGATCATTGTTGTATGCTGACCATCACCAGACTTGTTGGTCGAGGTCATGTTGTTGATTCTCCATGTATTCAGTGACATTGTATGCTGCCTTGTTGGGCTTTATATATATACGAGACGTTATTTCCATGATTGGATCCGGACTTCTTATTATCAGAACTGGCACTAGAATCGGGGGAGAAATCTCCCTAAGGCATAGACACACGTTTGCATTTGCAAGAATCATTTGCATAACAGGTACCTCGAGCTGTTTTCCTAACCCTTTGTTGATGCAGGTTGTTTTAGGATTGCCGATCAGCGAATTCATCGTTACTCTACAAGAGGTAATTGCAAGAAAGCTATGGATCAAATGCAAGCTAAGATGCAGGAGATGCGCGAAAGGATGGCGCAGTTCATGCAGGTTATGGAAACTGTGGCCAAGGGCCAAGAGCAGCTTCAGACTCTGGTGCAGCCTCTGATTGCACGAGTCGACGGTAATGGTGTGCTACATGGTGGGGTTGCTACTAATCCTCCTCATTGCGAGACTCCTCAAGCGGGTGATGCTGTACCAGTGGTTGTTCTCAATGCTGGTGAGAACGGTAATGGAGCTGGGAATGGGAATGTAGCTGGTAATGGTAACGGACGTGTGGAAATCAATGGAAATGTTGGAGCTGGAAAAGCTGGTTTTGGTGTTGGTGCTGGAAACACTGGTGTAGGTATTGGTGGTGCCAATGTAGGCTATGGCAATCAGGGCTTTGGCAATGCAGGTTTTGGCAACGCAAGCAACAACGGTGTTGGGATGGGTGCCTATAACGCTGGTTTTGGGCCAGGTGTTGCTAATCAGGGCTTTGGTAATGTGGGGTATGGTCTCAGGTTTAATCAGAATGGCTTTGGTCCTAATGCCGCTTACGCTGGGTATGATAATGTGGATCCTCATTGGGGCGAGGATCGTCAAGAGGATGCTTTCTCTACGCTGGGCATGGGTCTTGAGATGCCCACAGAAAATGACCGAAGGTTCAGGCTATTGGAGGAGCAAGTGAGAGGTCTTGCCAATCAGAATTCCATGGGGTTAGACATGGCTAATATGGGGTTGGTTCCTGGCTTGAGGGTGCCACTCAAGTTCAAAGCGCCTACTTTTGACAAGTATAAGGGGGACACCTGCCCAAGAGTTCATGTACGGTGTTATTATCAGAGAATGTCTACTTATTCGAGTGATGAAAAGATGCTGATGCATTTTTCCAAGATAGCTTGTCTGGACCGTCACTGGAGTGGTATATGGGGTTAGAGCCCACTCAGATTGGTAGCTGGAAAGAGTTGGCGGAAGCCTTTGTAAAGCAGTATCAGTATAACAGCGACCTTGCTCCAAATAGGGTACAACTTCATAATCTTTCTCAAAAGAATGGAGAGAGTTTTAAAGAGTACGCCCAGAGGTGGCGTGAGCTTGAAACTAGGGTGCAGCCACCCATGGTAGAGCATGAGTTGATGGATCTCTTTGTGGGCACTTTCTCTGGTATGTATTATAACAAGCTTCTCGATTGTACGATGGGTAGTTTTTCTGATATGATACTCCTGGGAGAGCGTATAGAGAACGACATCAAGATCAGAAAGATTCAAGCAGGAGAATCCGCCTTAACTGGAGGAAGGAAAAGGGTATTTGGAAATAAAAAGCAGGGAGGCACTAATTCGGTATATAGTGCTCGGAAAAAAGATAGAAGTCAGAATTATCGCAGGCAGCAGGTTGCCAGTGTGACAATTCCCGTACCTCAACCGCAATAGCCGCAGCAGCAATAGAGACAACAGAATTCTACTCCGCAAAGGTTCCAAGGCCGGGATAGGGCCGTGAAAAGAGTATTTGATGTGCCTCCAGTGCCGTATGCTCAGCTTTTTCAAACTTTATTACAACTGCAGCTTTTTGAGAAAAGGACGTTAGCTCCGCCGAAGGGCACGCCTCCTTTTGGTTATGATGCCAATGCACATTGTGAATTCCACTCCGGGGAACCCGATCACAGCATAGAAAATTGTCATGCATTCAAGCACAAAGTGCAGGACCTGATAGATAGTACGACTATAAACTTTGATCATGGTGCACCCAATATTGAGAAAAATTCAATGCCGCCTCACGGATCTACAAAGGTGGGTGCTATCTTGGAAGATATCAGTCTGAATTTGATCATGAATGTAGAGGAACTGAAGACGCCTCTAGGCTGTGTAAAGAGCAGGTTGCTGAAGGGGGGAGTCCTCCCTGGTTGTGATGCGGATTGTGTTGACTGTTTAGCCCGGCCTGAGGGATGCGATAGCTTAAGAAGAGGTATTCAAGGTCTGATTAATGAAGGAACGCTGCAATTCGACCATACTGCTGAAGAGAATCCTGTTGAGGCTATAGTTGAAAAGCAAGGCGAAGTTGCAACGGTTACGATCCCGTTTAAGACTGTCACGATATCGGCGCCTCCCAAGCGGCCGAACATCACCATAACCAAAGCTGGACCCATTCCATACGAAAGCACTAAAGCCATCCCTTGGAATTTTGGGGAGGAGGCCTACTGTAATGGAGAAAAGATTAACCTGGAAAGCCCGCCGGTAAGGTCAGTTGATAACCTTGTGGGAGCGAGGGGCATAACCCGCAGCAGTAGAATTTTTGCGGCAGCCGATTTAGAGGCTGAGAGAATCGCCAAAGGGAAGGGTAAAGTCAATGAAGGAGGATCCTCTCAAGAGAAGGAAAAAGAAGCAGTGACTAAAGATGTGGAAGAATTTATGAGACTAATCCGGAAGAGTGATTATAAAATTGTTGATCATCTGCAACAGACGCCTTCCAAAATCTTGATTTTGTCATTGTTGCTTTGTTTCGAAGCTCATTGGAAGGTGTTGCTGAAAGTTCTTGACACTACTTATGTACCCCAGGAGATATCCGTCAATCAGCTCGAAGGAGTGATTGCGAACGTGAACGCGGGGCATGGCCTTGGATTTACAGATTTCGATTTAACGCCAAAGGGCCGCAACCACAACAGTGCGTTGCATATCTCAGTCGAGTGTCGGGGCACTATTATGTCTCATGTCCTCGTTGACACTGGTTCATCCTTGATTGTTTTACCTAAGAAGGCGCTTTTGAAGCTGGATACCCGAGGCATAATATGCACGCCAAGCGACTTGGTGGTGATAGCTTTTGACGGGACTAGAAGGTCCGTGTTTGGGGAATTAACTTTACCAATCTAGGTCGGTCCAGAGGTGTTTGATACGGTGTTTTACATCATGGATATTCAGCCATCTTATAGTTGTTTGCTTGGACGACCTTGGATTCACTCTGCAGGGGCTGTAACGTCTACGTTCTACCAAAAGCTCAAGTATATGGTCGGTGGTAGCATTGTCACCATGTGTGGGGAAGAAGATATATTGGTAAGTCACCTGTCGTCATTCAAATATGTCGAAGTGGATGGCGAGATCCATGAGACATTGTGTCAAGCTTTTGAAGGGGTGCAGATCAAAGAAAAGTCTCCTGTCATAAGCGAAGGGCCAGAAGTGGCTATGTCTTTGTACAGAGAAGCCCAAGCGGTAGTTTAGGCCAAGGAAACTAAAGGTTGGGGTCAAGTTCTGGAGATTCCTGTTAAGCACGACAAGTTTGGCTTGGGATATCACCTGTCGTCGTCATCTTCATCACAAAGCACGCCACAGTTCAAGGGGACGATTGTGTTTACTCCAGGGGGAGTCAATTTTGAAAGAATTAATGATGTGTCTGATAGCTGAGATGAAGATAGCGACTGTGACATGGATTCATGGATCAAGCCCAGCGTGCTAGGACAAAGCCTATGCAACTGGTCTATTCAGGACTTTATTCAAGTGACGAAGAAACAGTAATGCTTTGTTTTTTCGATTATTATACAATCCTATGTCCTACCCGAGGCATAGTGATTTGATTTCAGGGCCTACTTGTTTATGTGTATGCTTTGCTTTAATCATCAAATAAAGGCGTTTTTCTCATGCAAATTTTGTGATCCTTGTTTTTCTGTTTTTATTTTAACAATAAAATGGCAACGTGGTTGTGTGCTTTGTTTGCATATCATTTGAAGCATTTAACCATTTCCCTTGTAGGATCCATATTACAGATGACACCGATCAAGAACTCCCTATGACTCGCTTCAACTTTGAGCATCTGATATTTCAAGCCGAGGAAGAGATTGTTGAGGATGACGACTTACCAGAAGAGCTGACTCGACTTTTAAGACAAGAAGAGAAAATCATTCTGCCTCATCAGGAGGAAATTGAGGTCGTTAATTTGGGTTCCGAAGAGGTTGTCAGGAATGTCTGGATAGGGGCTGCGCTGCAAAGCGATATCAAGCAAAGACTGATCGAGATGCTTCGAGAGTATAGTGACATCTTTGCTTGGTCTTATGAAGATATGCCTGGGTTAGACACTGATATTATGGTCCACCGCTTGCCATTGCGTGAAGAATGCCCGCCGGTCAAGCAGAAGCTCAGAAGAACGAGACCAGATATGGCCGTAAATATTAAAGAGGAAGTACAGAAATAGTGGGACTCTGGTTTTCTAGCTGTTACAACTTACCCTCCTTGGGTCGCCAATATAGTACCTGTACCGAAGAAAGATGGTATGGTACGGATGTGCGTTGACTATCGGGATTTGAACAAGGCGAGCCCTAAGGATGACTTCTCGTTTCCTCATATTGACGTATTGGTCAACAATACTGCTCAATTCTCTGTGTTTTCCTTCATGGACGGCTTTTCGGGCTATAATCAGATTAAGATGGCGCCGGAGGATATGGAGAAAACAACTTTCATTATCCCGTGGCGAACATTCTGCTACAAAGTGATGCCCTTTGGTTTGAAGAACGTTGGGGCAACATATCAGCGTGCTATGACAATGCTCTTTCATGACATGATGCATAAAGAGATTGAGGTCTATGTTAACGATATGATTGCCAAATCCCAGACAGACGAAGAGCAGCTGGTGAATCTTCTAAAATTGTTTGAGAGGCTTAGGAAATTCAGGCTGAGGCTGAATCCTAATAAGTGCACGTTTGGGGTGAGATCTGGAAAGCTATTGGGGTTTATTGTTAGTGAAAAAGGAATTGAGGTTGATCCTGCAAAAATAAAAGCTATACAAGAAATGCTAGCGCCAAAAACAGAGAAAGAGGTTCGTGGCTTTTTGGGGAGATTGAACTACATTGCTCGGTTCATATCTCATCTCACAGCCATGTGTGAACCAATGTTTAAATTGTTGAAGAAAGATCAGGCAATTGTCTGGGATGAAAATTGTCAAAAGGCGTTTGAAAAAATAAAAAAATACTTGCAGGAACCTCTGATATTGATACCCCCAGTAGCCGGAAGGCCACTAATCATGTACTTGACGGTTCTTGAGAACAGCATGGGTTGTATTCTCGGTCAACATGACGAGACTGAATGAAAAGAGCATGCGATCTGTTACTTGAGTAAAAAGTTCACAGATTGTGAGTCCCGTTACTCAATGCTCGAAAAGACGTGTTGTGCATTTGCTTGGGCTGCCAAACGTCTGAGACAATACATGCTAAACCATAAAACCATGCTGATTTTGAAGATGGATCCGATCAAATATGTCTTTGAAAAGTAGGAGCTTTCAGGAAGGATTGCCCGATGGCAGATGGTACTGATAGAGTACGACATTCAGTATGTTTCGTAAAAGGCTATCAAAGGTAGCGTTCTGTCAGAGTACCTTGTCGAGCAGCCAATCGATGATTACCAGCCAATGAGGTTTGATTTTCCTAATGAGGATATTATGTACCTAAAGATGAAAGACTGCGAGGAGCCGTTGCATGGTGAAGGTCCTGAACGGAGTTCCCAATGGCAATTAAATTTTGACGGTGTTGTTAATTCATACGGAAGTGGAATTGGGGCGATCATTACTACTCCCCATGGGACTCACATCCCGTTCATTGCCAGATTGACATTTCCAGTTACCAACAATGAGGCCGAATATGAAGCGTGTATCATGGTTCTCGAGAAGGCTATTGATTTGAGAATTAAAAATCTGGATGTGTATGGAGACTCCGCGCTAGTCGTGAACCAGATCAAGGGAGAATGGGAGACTCGTCAGCCTAATCTGATACCTTACATGAATTATGCGAGGAGGTTGTTGCCTTTCTTTGACAGAGTAGAATTTCACCATGTGTCGCGGGCAGAAAATCAGATGGCAAACGCTCTTGCGACGTTGTCTTCGATGTACAAAGTTAACTTCTGAAATGAGGCTCCCAGAATAGTTATTTCTCGCCTTGATAGGCCCGCTTTCATATTCGCCATTGAGGAAGCTTCCGATGGCAAGCCGTGGTATTTTGATATCCAGAATTTCCTAAAGAACCAAGAGTATCCGACTGGGGCATCCAGCCGCGATAAGAAGACTCTTAGGAGATTGGCTGGCAACTTCTAATTGAATCCAGATGATGTTCTGTACAGGAGAAACTACGACTTAGTGCTATTGCGATGTGTGGATGAGAAAGAAGCTAATCTGCTTATGGAAGAGGTCCACAAAGGTACTTTTGGCACGCATGTCGGCGGACATGCTATGTCTCGAAAGTTATTACGAGCAGGGTATTATTGGCTGACGATGGAAACAGATTGTTTCAAGTTTGTGAAGAAATGCCATAAATGCCAGATTTATGCAGACAAGATTGATGTGCCGCCAAGCCCTTTGAATGTTATGGCGTCCCCGTGGCCTTTCTCCATGTGGGGCATTGATATGATTGGCAAGATTGAGCCCACCGCATCCAACGGACACCGGTTCATCTTGGTAGCAATCGATTACTTCACCAAATGGTTCGAAGCAGCATCATACGCTAATGTTACCAAACAAGTAGTAGCCCGGTTTATCAAAAAGGACATCATCTGTAGATACGGAATTCCCGAAAGAATCATTACTGACAATGGTTCGAACTTGAATAATAAGATGATGAAGGAATTATGCCAGAATTTCAAGATTGAGCATCACAACTCATCTCCCTATCGGCCCAAGATGAATGGCACTGTAGAAGCGGCCAATAAAAACATCAAGAAGATAGTTCAAAAGATGGTTGTAACATACAAAGACTGGCACGAGATGTTGCCCTTCGCTTTACACGGTTATCGTACGACGGTACGTACATCAATCGGGGAAACTCCTTTCTCACTAGTGTATGGTATGGAAGTTGTCCTACCATTGGAGGTTGAGATTCCTTCTTTGAGAGTTTTGCTTGATGTCAAACTTGATGAGGCAGAATGGATAAAGAATAAACTGAATCAGCTCAGCTTGATGGATGAGAAGAGACTTGCATCTATAGCTTATGGTCGGTTATATCAGAGCCGGATGAAGAAAGCTTTTGACAAGAAGGTGCGCCCTCGAAGCTTTCAGACGGGCGATCTTGTGCTGAAGAAGATTCTCCCACCACAATCAGATCATAGGGGCAAATGGACTCCCAACTATGAAGGTCCATATGTCGTTCGAAAGGTCTTCTCTGGAGGAGCCTTATTGTTATCCACCATGGATTGTGAGGATTTTACATCCCCTGTAAACTCGGACGCAGTTAAAAAATACTTTGCTTAAAGAGACCCGCTGGACAGCAAAAAGAAAGTCCAGGCAAAAATTGGGCATCCCGGCGAACCAGAAAAAAGAGAAAAGAGGTTCAGGCAAAAATTAGGGATAAAAATTGAAAAGATGTACACCCGCGAAGTCGAAAACCTGAAAAGGCGACTTCAGCAAAAAAGGGTATCCCGGTGAATTGAAAACCCGAAAAGGGCGATTCAGGCAAAAGTTAGGGATTGAAGAAGCAAATGACTGCGGTCCGAGTTTGATACTACATCGCTCAGTGGTTTGGGAGTACCTGAGGGTCGATTATCCAAGTCAATCTCTTTCGAAGCTGGAGCATCGGGAAAGCGTCGAAGTCAAGCGAGTCATAGGAGGATCAGCTCATGGTGTTTGTTTGTACCACGTTGCCGACATGTTTACAAATTTCTTTGTACCTATGTACATATCTGTATTGGGTTCTGTGTAACTTCCTCTTTTCAGGAGTTGCATCCATTATAAAAAAAACTTTGCCTATTTACAGGCCCGTTATCAATAAACGCATACTCTTCAGTACTTGATGTTTGTTTCTTGTTTTAACTTTTACTGTTTTGTTTATGAAAAACGCCGATGTTTTGATAAACTTGCACGTGCAAAAACTTGCAGACCTCAGCCAATAATTGTTAAAACTTTGAATTAACTGAACAATTGTCACGGATATTGACCAAGATAGTTCCTTTTGTATAGAATGTATTGTTTTTGTTCATAGTTTGCAGGGTCGTTACCTTTGAAGCAAACAGCCAAAGGATCGTGTTTCCCCAGCCAGAGTCCCTTAACGTAGGAGCAGGTGTTGCACCCCAAATTTTGACCCCTTAAATCTTCATCATCATTCTAGGATCATTTTCATTTGTTTATCTAACCATAAAATATTTCAAATATTAAGCCTCATTTATGTTGTTTATATTGATAATGAACATTTGCACATCAATTACCACGAAAATGACACAAAGATCAAAGGAAATCATTATTTAATGCAAGTTGCAAAAGTGAATAGTGAAGAAAGAGAAAAAAGGTGGCTACCCTTGTCAAATCATCAACTTTAATTCAACAAGTCACCTCCTATCCTATCAAGCATGATGAAAACAATATATGGGGCATGGAGAATATCTTAGTAGAGTGGCTTAAAGACAAAGATGAAGATTGCATTGGAAAACTCAAAGATTTTCATGATGGAAGGTTAAAATTGGCAATTTGCTTCACTTTTACCCATACCTTGATCCAAGGATTTTGGCTATAAATAGAACTCAATTCCTACATCATAAAAACACAAGCTTCATGCTAGAAACCATCTAGAACTCCATTCCTTACACAATCAGAAGTTCTTGCAAAATTTCATTAAGTTTCCAAAATCCCTCAAAATCTACTTTTGCAAAACACCTTTCAAAACCATTTCCAAACTTCTTCCAACTCAAGAAACACTTCAAACACATCAAATATGATGTATTGAAGCTATCCAAATCACTTCCATATTTATGTAACAATATTCTAGTGAGTTGGTCTTTGAAATCTTTGGATTTTGGAGATTTTCCTTCATTTACAAGGAATTTCGTCCACTAGCTTGCTTGGAGGTTGTTTGGAGCATCTATTCATCATCCTAGGAACATTTGAAGATCTTGGAAGAGCTTTCAAGATCTCTGGTTTTCTTATTGCTTAATCTTTCTTCAAGAGGTAAACCTAAAACTCATAAATGTGAACTTTCCATTTGCATTTCACATGCTACCATGACTGTTTTTAGGGTTTTTACCATGATGTTCTTAAACTTTTTCAACTTGTAACTTGATTTTCTTGTGATATTGATCTTGTATTATTTACACATGTTTGTTAAAATGTTTAAATAATCAAATTTGTTTGATTCATTGTCTTACCATGTGCATTTTATTCTTTTTATCATTTAGATTTTTATGTTTTGTTCACAAACTTAAAAACCACATAACTTCTCCATTTTAAATCATTTTTAAGTGGTTCTTTTTGCAAAATTATTGTGTTGTAACACATTTCCATATAATGTTTAAAGAATTATAAAAATCCTATTTTAGAAATACTTTGCATTATGAGCAAGTTATAACCCATTTTAGAGTTTTCACCCTCCTATCTTTCCTTCTTTATTTCAAACATTTGGATTTCATTCTTTTTGAGTTTTTAATTTGAGATTATGAACATGGATTGTTATCTTCCTTGGGCATTTAAGTTTGAATTTCAACTTTTCTTGTACACATTTAGGTGGTTAACCTTTAAAAACTTTTGATTATCCCCATGAGGTTTTGAACCTTTTGTTTACATTGTTGTGACATTGATGGTTTACATATGATATCATTTACCTTTACCCCTTTATCCTAACCTTAGGATTGGAGTCGCCGTGCTCTATTTAGCGTCCCACCGTGGACATTCTTTACCTTTTATCCTAAACCTTAGGATTGGAGTCGCCGTTCTATTTAGCGTCCCACCATGGATATTCTTTACCTTTTATCCTAACCTTAGGATTGGAGTCGCCGTGCTCTATTTAGCGTCCCGCCGTGGACATCTTTTCCCCGTTATCCTAACCTTAGGATTTGAGTCTCCGTACTCATGTTTAGCGTCCCGTCGTGGACATTCTCTACCATAACAATATTAACTTAGATTCAGGAGTCGCCGCACTCCATGTAAGTACTTCCCTATGAATGCTTACATCCCTCAGGAACCTTGACCACAGTCAAGAGTTCCTCACCCCTAACCAGGGGAACTACGAACGCTCTGATTTCTCGATGAGAATACGTAGGCATAAGATGCGATGTCTTAGCGAGCCAACTAACAACCAACATTTTGTTTCTCCCTCACTAACAACTAACTTCCTGTTTACATTTACAACTTAGAATTGGAGTCGCCGTGCTCTATTTAGTCGTCCCTCCGTGGACATTCCCCGTGTTTACATTTACAATTTAGAAATTGGAGTCTCTGTGCTCTATTTAGTCATCCCGCCGTGGACATTCCCCGTGTTTACCTTTGCAACTTAGGCTTGGAGTCGCCATGCTCTATTTAGTCGTCCCACCGTGGAAATTCCCTTCTTTGCTAACTTAAATTTAGTTTAGAGTCACCGCACTCTATGCAAGTGTCTTGCTACAGACATTTACTTTCCCTTTGGAACCTTGACCATAGTCAAGAGTTCTTCACCACTAGTTAGGGGAACTACGGTTGCTCTGATTCCATTCCCGTCAGGATACGTAGGCACAAGATGCAATGTCTTCGTGAGCATACTTTACCAAACTTCGTATATACTTTAAACCTTTACCTTAGCACTTTTCCCTTAGCAAGAAAACTTTAGAATAACACAAATACTAACAAGAGGTTCCTGTAAAGTACTATAGATGTTTAGGATGTGAAATACCTAGCCTAGGCATAACCAACCCCCGAACCTTTAGATCTCTTTGCTCTGCTTTAGGCCTTGCTTTTTTGCTTTGCATTTTTATAGGTTTTTCTTTCTTTAAACCTTTCCTTTTTGGATAAATTAAAGTCCGGTTTTGAATTTAAGAATTAAAGATTCAAGTTAATTCAATAGCTTGGTATCACGATTCTCACCGCAACAGCAGGCTCTATGTGAAACTTATTCCTCCCCAGCAGACGGAGTTTGCATTTTATCCCCGGAAGAGTTGGATACAGGCTAGTAAGCGGTCAGACAGGTATGTGCATTCCCAGCGGTTGGTCATGTGCGCATTTAATCCCTAGTGAAGTCCTCACAGGGTACAACCAGGTTGTTGGTGGTTTGAAAGGATCATCCCCACGCAGGATTGTTCTTTCTGTCCTCCAGCAGGATGTCTTTCCTCCAATAGGTTGTTCATCCTCTGTAGAGTTCGTAACTCCGGAAATGTTGAGATATCCCCTAGCAGGATTGTTTCTTCCCCCAGCGGAAGTTTGACTTCATTCCTCCAACATTTATTTTGCTGGAACGCCTTTTTGCATTTGCATCGTGCATAGCAGTTACCCAAACGCGTAGCATTTCCATTCCGTATGGAGCATTACGCCATTTTTCAAACATATGCATTTTGAAACATAAGCCAGGTTCGTTACCTCTTTGTTTTCAGGTGTTATTGCCTGCAAGTGATTGGAATTATTGTTCAGGATGGCTTTCGGATATTCAAATTCTTGACATGAGATATGTGATGATAACGTTCGTCCTATCATGTGTGCCCTCATCAGCGTTGCTTGATTGAGTTTCTCTTCTTCCCTGGCGGAGTTTTCCTCGGATTGCTGTTACGTCAACATTAAAACATTTCGTGGATTAGACCCTTGAAGTCGTTACCTGTTGTCGTTTTAAATAGGTGTCTGACAGTTGACGTCAGAACTTTCCCGCAGAGTTTCTTGTTCAAGTCTTCGGATGCCCGATTCGCGCTTTACGTAGTGCATGCCCGTTTTTTCGAAAATGGAAGATCAAGGATAGTATATTGATGACGCGCTTTACGTAGTGCTTGCCCGTTTCTTCGGAAATGGAAGATCAAGGATAGTACATTGATACCGCGCTTTTATTTAGTGCTTGCCCATTTCTTCGGAAATGGAAGATTAAGGATAGTATATTGATGACGCGCTTTACGTAGTGCTTTCCCGTTTCTTCGGAAATGGAAGATCAAGGATAGTACATTGATACTGCGCTTTTATTTAGTTCTTGCCCGTTTCTTCGGAAATGGAAGATCAAGGATAGTATATTGATGACGCGCTTTACGTAGTGCTTGCCCGTTTCTTCGAAAATGGAAGATGAAGGACAGTACATTGATACCGCACTTTTATTTAGTGCTTGCCCGTTTCTTCGAAAATGGAAGATCAAGGATAGTACATTGATGACGCGCTTTACGTAGTGCTTTCTCGTTTCTTCAGAAATGGAAGATCAAGAATAGTATATTGATGACGCGCTTTACGTAGTGCTTGCCCGTTTCTTCGGAAGTGGAAGATCAAGGATAGTACATTGATGACGCGCTTTACGTAGTGCTTGCCCATTTCTTCGGAAGTGGAAGATCAAGGATAGTACATTGATGACGCGCTTTACGTAGTGCTTGCTCGTTTCTTCAGAAATGGAAGATCAAGGATAGTACATTGATACCACACTTTTATTTAGTGCTTGCCCGTTTCTTCGAAAGTGGAAGATCAAGGATAGTATATTGATGACGCACTTTACGTAGTGCTTGCCTGTTTCTTCAGAAATGGAAGACCAAGGATAGTACATTGATACCGCGCTTTTATTTAGTGCTTGCCCGTTTCTTCGGAAGTGGAAGGTCAAGGATAATATTTTGATATGGTCCTATGGCTCGATGCCCGCTTATTGTAGCTTATATTTGAAGATTGATTGTTGTTGATCTAGTATGTGGATTCAATGCCAGTGGTGTCACACAGGTGGTTGATGGTAAAATCAGGTTTTGTATCAGATGATTGATCAATTTGTTGCCGTGACAACCGGATTCAATTTTCTGGATATTCTTCCCCCAAGCAGTCGTTGCAGTTTATTTCTTTGGTTAGCAAATTTCCGGGTTCTTTGGTATTCAACCGTCTTTTACCTTGATTGTATGAAAGTTGTTCGCTTTTCATCCAATCAGGTCTAAGTCGCTTGAATAGGGGCAGCTGTTGTACCCTAAAATTTGCCTAATCTTTTTCTTACTTGGTTTATGTTTCATTGCATTAGCATATCATTGTTCTAGCATCCATATTGCATAGTCATGTTGCATTTTACAGGGAATCAGGAAAAGTGTGCCTAGCCAATGGAGGTTATCAAAGGTTCAAGGCCTAATCAAGAGATTATATTCAAGTCATCCAGTGCTTATCATCATCAGAGTCAAGTCTAAGTCCTTGAAGAAAGGCAAGCAAGTGAATGTGGTTCATCTCCTATCTAGGAGCCTATCTGAGGATCATCTGAGGATCACAAGCTCATGGTTATGGATGGAGATTTTCATTGAAGCTCATTGGAGGCCTTGAGGGTCATGGTGGAGTTCAGTCAAGTGTTCATGCCAAGTATGGAAAGTCACAGTTGAGGGTGTTGCAATTAGGGTTTCATTTGGTCAACCTTGAGTCAACTGTGCTATTAAAGGAGATCAAGACTCAATTCTAAGTCTTTGTGGTCATGGGATATTGTGTTGAGGCACATGAGGTGTTATTCCAAGATCAATTCAAGAAGAATTCAAAGTGTGAGGAGTTGCTAAGTCAGGGTTCTCAGTGTAAAATCCCCTGTTTAGTGCCTAACTTCAAGACCACTTATCTCAAGATACAAGTTTCATCTCAACTTTTGACCAACATGGAACTTGTAGAGCATGTTCTTACTTTTAATTTGAGTACTAGAAGTCCTTGATTGGATTTATAGAACTCAAGTTATGGCTCAGACAAGTTACAGGTCATCAAATGAATATGAAATTTATCCGTGAAAGTCCACCAACTTCCAAGGCACTTTGGACCTAGAAGGATGTTTCTCCTTAACTTTTGGCTAACATGAAAGTTTTAGGTATTGGTCTTAGCTTTCCAAAATATACTAGAAGTCTTTCATCTGATTTGTAGAACACAAGTTATGAGGTTTACAAGTTAGGGGTATTTTGGGAAAGTGAGATTACAGGCCATTTTGGATTATGGGTCATTTCACTATCTTGTGAACCTCAAATGAAGTTTTGTCCAACATGAAACTTGCTCAAAATGGGATTTTAAATTTTACATAGTATCAAGGATGCTTTGATTTTGCTTAGAACAAGAGATAGTTGGAAGGAATTTGACAAAGGCATTTTTAAAGGCATTAAAAGAGAAAAAATCCAAAATAATTCACAAGTGTTCAAAAAATGGCAAATGAGTGCATATTTTGATTGGAAATAACATTTTGAGCACAATGACATTGCTAGAATTTCAATTTGACACATAATTCATGGCATTCTTCTTTGTTACTTCATGAGAAAGTCACACATCAAAGATCCACCATGGGATGAAATTGAAGGTGCAATCTGATCCATTCATTCTCACCAAGGCATAAGCAATGTATTTGAAGCTTCTTGAAGGCAGAAACAAGGGAAATTCGTGGATGCCATGATCACAATTTTGAAGGAAAATTGAAGTTTGGATATCCTAAATTGGGCTTTCATTGGGCCTGATAACTGTCCAAACACATCATATATAAACTCAGGGTCCATTTCAGATCAGGTTTTGGTGGCATTTGGTGAAGAAATCAGTTACAGCGATTAAAGATTGAAGCTTCTAAATCCAAAATCGTGTTTGCTTTTCCATAGGATTTCAAGGCCAATTGTGGATCCTATTGGCTTCAGTGATCATCAGTGAAGATTTCTGCACGATTTGGAAGCAAGATTCACACTGCAACTACCTCAATTGCAAGTTTTTTTCCAGGTTTGCATTCTTCCAAATTCCTCTTGATTTAGACTGTTTTAGCATGAATTGAACATGTGGCTAGGCTTAGGGAAGAACATAGATGGATTTAGGATCCTAATCTTGAGGTTTAGAGACAATTTAGGTCATGGTGCAAATTCTGTTAAGCTTCGAAATTGATCATTCATGGAGAATTAGGGAGATTTGGTTATGGATTCGTGATCCTTGTGAAAAATTGAGTAAAACGGTACCAGTTTCAATCATTTTAGTGAAGATTTGAGGTGTAGCACTGTAGAGCCTCGCCGGAGAAGACAACCGGAGGTCTTCTCCGGCCACCACGAAACAATTCCCTCTCTTTCTTAGATTCAAACGAGGACGATGAGCTAGAGCCATTAGATCTAGATCTTTACTTGACTAAGTCACCAAATCGTGCGCTTGGTATTCACTCTTGGAAGTTTGACCTTTGACCAGAGGACGTGTCTCACTGATAGCCTTAGGATCACCATACTTTTGCAAGCAACGCTCCTGATTAGAACCTACCATGTGCTTCAGTCAACAACACCACATCAAAACCCTGACCAAAACGCTGCGCTTCATTTAATGAAGTGGCACGCGCGTGACCTTCAGATAGGTTGACTAGTCCACATATCTAGTGGCTGTGCATTTTTCCAGGCTTTTTAATTTTGTTAATTCATTTTCCAATTTTCTTTAATTGCTTTTATTTTCTTTAATTCATTTTAAATTGAATATTGGCCAATAAAATGTGGAAAAAATATGTGGATGATCCTTGCTTTATTCCTGATTTTTTGATGCTCTTAGATTTTATTTTGGCTGAATTTCCAATTTATTTGCCATTTTTCCATTTTCTTTAATTCTTTTAATTTGGCATTTTATCCTTGTTACTTGCTGATTTTTTTATTCTTTTTTTTGTATTCTTTTTTTGCTTGTTAATTTGGCATTTTTGTATTCTTTTTTTATTCTTGCTAATTTGGCATTTTTGTATTCTTTTTTTTGTATTCTTTTTTTGCTTGTTTGCATCAAAGGTTGAGTCTGTCTCCCTCTGCTTGTCTATTACTGTTTGACTTTGCTTGTTGGTTAAAGGTTGAGTATGTCTCCCTTGCCTGTGTGTTGTGTTGCTTTTGCTTGTTTGCTCTAGAAATTGAGTTTGTCTCCTTCTGCTTGTATTGCTGCATTGCATGCATTTTACTTACCGTTATTCTTTCAGATTATTTCGTTAGTTGTTGCTTTCCTTTGCCATGTTCCCCTAAGGACTCTAACTTTTCTTGCTCAAGAGAAGTTATGACAGACATTAGGGTTCTAACCATGCATGATAACATTAGATAGTTCCCTCCTAACTTTAATCATAGGATCAACTTTGCATGACAACTTTAGGATTGGATTAGTTCCCTTTAAGTGCGTCCTTTCTCTTCTCATCTACAAACATCTTTAAAACACTTAATAAAGATTAACGCATGTTGTATGCTACGAGCCTTAAGCACTTGAGAAAGGGTTTTTGGAGAGTTTCTCTTCAATAGCTTGGGTGTTTAGCGTGGTACCCTTTGGGTGACATGCGACGCATTCACTCTTAAGTCCAAGTCTTTAGTGCAACATGAGTTACAACCGAAACTCAAAACACTTCTTCTCTAAAAGACTTCAAAAACAAAGATCAAACATCTTTTTGTCCTTTGGGACCTTTAATCCTTGGAAACCATTTTCAAAAGGAGAGTTGTGTTAACTCTCGGTTCTACAGCAAACGGTAAACGCCTAAGTCTCCAAAGGTCGAGCTGCATACACCAACTGCTAGAACCGTTTGTTAATCCTACTCGGGTAAAACATCTTGAACCAACCTGTGGTCTTGTTAACCCGAACTACGTTTGCTCTGATCTTTCATGCCGTGTGAAAGTACGTAGGCATGAGATGCGATATCTCGGCGAGCAACCTTTCCCCCTTTTCACCCGTAGTTAGCCGAACTACGTTGACTCTGATTTCTCGTTCTCTGACGAGAATACGTAGGCACGAAGCGCGATGTCTTGCCGAGTCATTTTCTTCTCTTTTCAGACCAGCCTTGATAGGTAGATAGTTAAGCTAACCCGTCAGATAAACACAACAAGCGTGGATCCCATCGAGTACGATGGACGTGAGGGGTGCTAATACCTTCCCCTTGCGTAACCGACTCCCGAACCCAGACATGGTTGCGGTGACCTTGTCTTATACCATTTCGTCAGGTTTTTTCGATTGTTTCCTTTCCCTTTCCGTGGGATAAATAACGAAAGGTGGCGACTCTTCTGTTTTGCCGGCACCTTATTTTCGCAGTAGCGACAAATATATGCAAAATAATATAATTCTTTTCACATTGTTTTAACCTAATATAAATAAAAATATTACTTCAATATTACTTCATATTATACAACAACATCTAATTTTGTGACATTATTTCAAAAATATTTTCTTACTATAAAAATATAAATACAAATATAAAACATAAAATCTAACTATACATTTTAACGTAATAAAAATAAATTTAATATTAATTATTTTCGAATTAATATTTTTTCTATTTTTTTTTTAATATTATACATTTTACGAATTGTTTTTGTTTTAAAGTCTATTTTTTAAAATAAATTTCTTTTATCTATTGTGTTTTTAATAAATCTATATAACATTTTTTTACAAGTAATTTTTTCTAAAAAATACTTCTATTTACTAAATACTTTTTCTAAAAATATTTTCTTACTATAAAAATATAAAAATATAAATACAAATATAAAAATATAAAATCTAATTATACATTTTAACCTAATAAAAATAAATTTAATATTAATCATTTGCAAATTAATATTTTTTCTAAGTGGAACTAGGTCAAAAATCCCCTCAAAGTTGGCTGAAAACATGCCTAAAAAGGCCAGCAACTTGGAATTTCTTTAAGTGTTTTCTCCCTCTTGTGATGATTTTGGCCATAAATCCAAATCTATGCATTTTCTGTCCATGGACCACTGTGAGACTTTTGTAGAAATTGTCAAGACCTTTCAAACAAGCTTTGAACCAACTCAATTGGATGTGTGGTTAGGGAGTTATGGTCTGGCTCCTTACAAAACCCTAATTCCCGACTTTTGTGATTACTCCCCAATCTTTGATCCAATGGTCATGAAACTTCATGGATAAGTGTAATATGACATTAGGAACATTTTTGATTCACACTTTGAGGTCAAGTTCTTTATAGTTGGAGAGTTGACTTTTTGGTCAAAGAAACGATCGATCGATGACGATCGAATCGACTGTTGTTGTTTTGGGTCTTCTGAGGCCTTAAAACATCTTGAGGGGACTTGAATAAGTCATATGAGCTTCATGGACCATAATTCCATCATTGGAACACCTTTGAATCAAAAGTCAAACCATAGTTGACTTTTCCTGATCAGAAACCCTAATCGGGGATCCTGAACTACACAGTTTTTAATCTTCGGGTGACAATCTCAAATTGGATTCATACTTGACCCAATGGAATATTATTGATGGTGTAGAGACTTTCTTCATGGATAATCAATCCAAGGCATTGACTGATTAAACCGTCAAAACTTCAATTTCCGATTGTACAGAACCCTGGTTCACCTGTATCTTAACAAAGACAAACTTGAAATAGATTAAGGTTAGATAAACAAATGAAGATGATCCTAGAATGATGGTGAAGATTTAAGGGGGTCAAAATTTGGGGTGCAACAGTTACCCTTATTTAAATATCTTCACCAGATGGTAATGAGAGATGATAATCCTCATAGAATCGTAGCAAAAAGTATTTAAATATAGCAAACCAGAAATTTTGTCCCTTAGATCGGATGGTATGTAAAAGGACAAATGCTGAAATGCAATGAATACTAAATGATGCTTGGATGCAAGACAAATGCAGACACACGAGGAAAAATTAAAGAACGACAATACGACGAGTAATTACTCACAGGGGACCCGACACATTGGGGAACCACCAGACATCATCCATGAACGAAATTGGATGGAAAACAGTCACAACATTTAAAATATCAATGAATGAGGTGAGGAGAAACCTCAGAGATACAACAGGGACACAAAAACAAACATCAGAGACATTCGGAAGAACATCGAATGAACTTTGAAATATACCAGAGATACTCGGAAAAATATCAAATAAACTCCGGAACATATCCAAAGAAGCACATTGAAGACATATATTTTGAAGGTTCATCTGAAACATTTTAGAAGGGTATTTGAAGACATATCTGGGAGAACATCAGGTAATCAAACAAAGGAGTTCTAGAAGAACATCAGAACAAAGATATATATATATATATATATCCGGAAAAACATCGGAAAGATTCTGGAAAAACATCAGAATTTAAAGGGAGTATCTGGAAAAATATCAGAACAAAGATTCAATCTGGAAAAACATCAGAGAGAGAGAGAGAGAGAAACATATCCGGAAAAACATCGGAACCAATGGGAAATATCTGGAAAACCATCAGATAAGTTCTGGAAGAACATCAGAACAAAGACTCAATCTGGAAAAACATCAAATAGAGAAACATATCCGGAAAAACATCGGATAGATTCTGGAAAAACATCAGAATTAAGGTAAATATCTGGAAAAACATAAGATAAGTTTTGGAAAAACATCAGAACAAAGACTCAATCTGGAAAAACATCAGATAGAGAAACATATCCGGAAAAACATCGGATAGATTCTGGAAAAACATTAGAATCAAGATAAATATCTGGAAAACCATCAGATAAGTTCTGGAAGAACATCAGAACAAAGACTCAATCTGGAAAAACATCAGATAAGTTCTGGAAAAACATCAGAACAAAGACTCAATCTGGAAAAACATCAGAGACAGAAACATATCCAGAAAAACATCGGATAGATTCTGGAAAAACATCAGAATCAAGGTAAATATCTGGAAAACCATCAGATAAGTTCTGGAAAAAAATCAGAACAAAGACTCAATATGGAAAAACATCAGAGAGAGAAACATATCCGGAAAAACATCGGATAGGAAATGTCATATCTGGAAGAACATCAGATAGACACGACACAAAAATCTGTTTGGTAGGTGCCAAGTGAGTTGGACTTTGACCACAAGGTAAGACGTAGATAAAATACGACCTCAGGAGAAATGAAAATGAGGATGAAAAACCCATGTTATGCATATGTATATGCATTATGCAGATGGTATATGATCAAATGCAAATGCAAATGCAGACGACAAGGCTCGACTCTTTTAGTGAGAAGACAAGACTGGAAGACTGATTCCTCAACACAGAGATCACTTTCGTTCTGCTTAGGGACCAAAGATGCTACTGCTGAACATATCTCTACCATACTGGTAAACTGTGTCAAATTGATGATCCTTGTAGGAAGGATGAAGAGCTTCCTATGGATTCTTCAAGTAAACTGTCCCAGTTTAGCTGTCTATTGTAGGTAAACTGATAATCGCTTCAGCTTGTTGAATATGACTCATCCGCTGGGTGCTTGGAAGGCTTGCGCTAGTCTGAGTCATGAAATATCTTCTGGATAAACCACATTTGAGAAGACCTTGCCTTGAACAAATATTGAACGGATTCTTCGACAGGATGTGAAAAGAACTTGCCCCTGATAGGATCACCGACCAAGTTTCTCAACTGTGTGAAAATTCCTTGAGAGGAAAGCCAGTTTGCAAACAAAATTGTTCATACAAACACGGTAATGCAAAGTTCATGCAAATTTTGAAATCAAAATCATTTTTAAAAGATGCAAAGTAAATGAGTCATTGGTCAGAACACGGTGGTTCAAGACACTCAAAGTTTAAAGGTAAAGCAACAAGGTATGATGCCGAAACAAATGATCTGCAAAGATATTTTGGAGTCAGTTTACGCAACCATGTTGTAGTATGCTTTCAAAATAACCTTGTTTCAGTTAGGTCTTTTGAGGGTTGTATCGTGGCTTGGTTCACGGATTAGGAAACAAAGGATAAAGGCTCAAAGTTTATTTGTGCCCACCCAATCTACGTGATTATCTTCAGTCCTATGCTCAGCTAACTCATGCTATTTGCTCAGGTTCCCATAAGAATTGCACTGATTATAGCCATTATGATGGTTCAGAAGTCTAAGGGACTCTTGAGACGACAGTCACTACTTCCTCACAGCATTCGGTTGTCTTGAAATTAAAGGACTTTCAAGGTAAGGATTTAAAGATCTCCTCTTTTATTATCCCTAACTTTTTCCTGAACTGTTTCTTGCGAAGACTACAGTCAGCGGGATGCCCCAGTTTTGCCTAAGTCTCCTTCATAGGTTTTGACTCAGCGGGCCTTTTCTTTTCATTTTTTTTTGAAGAAAGAGAGTGATTGTATGGCTTAATGATTACGGTGAACCATCATCGACTTTTTGGCTTGAAAAACATCTTCGACACTTGTTTGTTGTGTGCGAAGCAAAAATTGTGAATGCAACCTTTATATGAAAGGTGTCTCGCATGAACATACAACCGAGTTAACTGAGAACTACCCATCCCAAGGTTAAAATTGTGGGTGTTTGTAAAGAAAGAAACTTCAACTTCTAAGCTCGAAGGGGTTAACGAGGGATTATCTTCCTTATTACTCCAGTGTTTGGGAGTTGAAACAATGCTTACATCGTCAACAAAGTTTGATTGAAAGCATACTGACAGCAGTTATGGGTATAACATTTTCATCATCCTCCATCAAATATTTGCATATCAAAAGTTTAAACAAAAGACGCGTATTTCAAAAGATAAAGCATAAAGATGCAAATACTGGATAAAATGAATCGAATCAAAAGTTGCAATGCTCATTTCATTAACACAAAAGTACAAACATAGTTTGAAGGCAAACAACTTAAACAAAATGAAGGAAAGTACAAACAACGAGAAACAAAAGACCTAGTGACTAAATCAGAACGAGGATGAGCCGTCTTGTCTGAAACACTAGCGTTTAGGATGACAGTCTGCTGGAGTCAATCTGAAGCTTTGCCTTTGATGTACTGGCAAGGGATTATTCTGGACATTTGAATGACTATCCATAAAATCAAGGATTCCAGTTCTAATCAACTCACGCACTCTGGATTTCAGTGCATAACAATGTTCCAAGTCGTGGCATGGGGCACCCTCATGAAAAACACAATGGAAGTTAGCCCTAAATTTAGCTGGAGGAGGATTAGAAGGTTGCAAAGCCTATCAGCCCTTGTTGGACCAAGTCAGGATAAAGTTCTGTGTATGTCATGGGAATAAGATCAAATTGATTCCTATTTCGATACTGGTTCTGTCCAGCAGTTGGATGTTGAGGAATCTGAGTTGGTCGTGGAGCAGTAACAGCAACAATAGTAGGAGTAACGACAGCAATATCAGAGTGATTATACCTTGGTTGGGGACAAGGATTTCTCACTTCAACCATGACAGCGCTGGTTTGCTCTTCTTTCTTCTTATGGAAGGTCCCAAAGGATTTCTTCGCACCATGGGAAGATTCAGCAGCTTTAGATACCTTATCATTTTTCAATCCTTCTTCTAACCTTTGACCAATAGTCACCAGATCTGTAAAGCTTGAAGATACACTTCCAATCATCTTTTCCCAATAAAGAGGGGACAAAGTATCCATGAACATTCCAGTTAATTCCTTCTCTGCTAGAGGGGGTTCAACCTGAGAAGCCAACTCTCTCCATCCCTGGGCATACTCTTCGAATGACTCTTTCTCATTCTGAGACATATTTTGAAGTTGACGGTGATCAAGAGCCATGTCCAAATTGTATTTGTATTGCTTCATAAAAGCGTTGGCGAGATCCTGGAAGTAGTGGATGTTGCTCTACTCTAAGTTCATATACCATTTGAGAGAAGCACCACTCAAGCTGTCCTGAAAGCAATGGATGAGCAGCTTCTGATTGTTGGTGTAGGCTGCCATCTTTCGGAAGTACATGACCAGACGGGCTCTTGGACATGAGTGGCCCTTATATTTTACGAACTCAAGAGTCTTAAACTTAGCAGGCATAACAAGGCCAGAAACTAAGCACATGTTGTCTGCATCAACGTTGAAGAAGTCAGTACCTTCAACAACTTTGAGTCTCTTGTCTATGTTCTAAAACTGTTCACGGACAATCTCAGGCTCAACAAAATATTCATGGTCTTCCCCTTGAGCACTAGCAGCATTGTACTCATAGAGAGGATTCTCAAAGGGAGCTCGGACAGTCTGGTTAACAGCGTGGACCACAGGTCTGGGCTCAGCAAAGACAGGAGCTTGAAATACTGGTCTAATAGTCTGACCAATCATAGCAGTAGACGCAAGGGGTAGAGAGTAGTTGTAAGGTAAACCAAACTCTGGCCAAGTTGAAGGTGGCATTTGAACAGGACGAGGATCAGCACTTGAAACTTCCTGAATGACAGTCCTTTGAGATTGTCCTCTGCCATCAAGACTTGAAGCATTTCAGTGAGCTTAGTCATGCCTGATTTCAACTCATCGATCTGCATTCGGATCTCTGCGTTGTGTATTTCCTGCTCTAACATCTTGTGTCTATAGTTAGCTCTAGTCTGATATCGGTGTCGAGGAATCAGCTTGACGACTCACAGGTACACTGGAAGATAACGACAGCTGGGCATGAGTCACTGGACAAACAGAGGTATGCAACGAACCATGCACATATGTAAATGCAATGCAATGCGATGCAAGACGGGATGCAAAACACACATAACAGGATCAAAGGTTCGAGATCATAGCATGAGGTCTGGGTAACGAACCAAACATAGGGCGTGTACTATGGGTAAAGCACCTGCATAACGGGTTCTAACAAAGTTCCCAGAGTCCTCGACCCATCTTTCGGATATTATCGACACACCAACTACTTGGAAGTCAATAATATTCTTAAGAGAGTCTCGTCTGAGTGTAGTATCGCGTATAAACTACTTTGGGAATACTCCCTCATAGCCATCGCACTACGTCCTAAAAGGCTAAGTGGGGATAAAAGGTAACTAAAAGTCCTCAGTGTTACAGGCTCCTAGGTTGAAAGTAGTAATGTTTTCACGAATACTCGTTAAACAAAGCTACTCTCAAGAGGGCCTCCACTGAGTGGTGGTTTCTCAAGTCAGCTTAGTCGGGAATCAACTCCCTATAAGCCTTCTTGAATATACCACCTTCCTATCATAGGTTAACTCAAGTCCGGGTATAGGACTTTATCCTTACCACTCAAGGTAACAATCTTATATACAGAAAAAAAACCAGGCAGAAACAGATATATGTACAAATATACAAGTATAAAGCAAACAATCATATAGCAAACACAAATATAAACAAGTTGGGCTTGACCCTCTTAGGGGAATGTCCCCAGTGAAGTCGCCATTTCTGTTGCGGTGAGAATCGTGATACTAAGCTATTGAATTAACTTGAATCTTTAATTCTTAAGTTCACAACCGGACTTTAATTTATCCAAAAAAGGAAAGGTTTAAAGAAAGAAAAACCTATAAAAATGCAAAGCAAAAAAGAAAGGCTTAAAGCTAAGCAAAGAGAGATCTAAAGTTTCGAGGGTTGGTTATGCCTAGGGTAGGTATTTCACATCCTAAACATCTGTAGTACTCTACAGGAACCTCTTATTAATATTTGTGTTTGCTAAAGTTTGCTTGCTAAAGGAAATGTGTTAGGGTAAAGATCTAAAGTATATATAAAGTATGTACGAAGTTTGCTCGCGAAGACATCGCATCTCGTGCCTACGTATCCTGACGGGAATGGAATCAGAGCAACCGTAGTTCCCTTGGTTAAGGAGGAGGAACTCTTGACTGTGGTCAAGGTTCCAAAGGGAAAGTAAATGTCTGCGGCGAGACACCTACATAGAGTGTGTCGCTACTGCAAAAGATGAGTGCCGACAATGACAGAAGAGTCGCCACCTTTCGTTATTTATCCCTCAGAGCGGGAAAGGAAACAATCGGAAAAACCTGACGAAAAGGTATAAGACAAGACCATCGCAACCATTGTCTGGATTCGGGAGTCGGTTACGCAAGGGGAAGGTATTAGCACCCCTCACGTCCATCGTACTCGATGGGATCCACGCTTGTTGTGTTTATCTGACGGGTTTGTTAAATCTATCTACGCTAATAGGTCTGGTCTGAAAAGAAAAGAAAATGACTCGGCAAAGTATCGCACTTTATGCCTACGTATTCCCATCTGGAACGAGAAATCAGAGCCAACGTAGTTCGCCTAACTACGGGTAATGGGGGAAGGTTGCTCGCCAAGATATCGCATCTTGTGCCTACGTACTTTCACACAGCGCGAAAGATCGGAGAAAACGTAGTTCGGGCTACGAAGAACACAAGTTTGTTCAGCATCTTTTATCCAAGTAAAATTAACAGACAGTTCCAGCAGTTGGTGTTTGCAGCTCGATCCTTGGAGACTTAGGTGTTACCATTTGCGGTAGAACTAAAAGTTAACAGAACTCTCCTTTAAGAAAAAGGTTCTCCTGATTAAGGGTCCAAGAGGACAAAAAGGATTTGACGTTTGTTTTTTAAGTCTTTTACGGAAGAAGTGAATTGAGTTCTGTTTGTAACTCGTGTTGCACTAAAGACTTGGACTTGAGAGTGAATGCGTCGCATGTCACCCAAAGGGTACCATACTAAACATTCAAGCTACGTGAGGGAAACCCTTCCACAACTCTTTCTCAAGTAGCATAAGGCTCGTAACGCACAACACGTGTTAACCTTTATTAAGTATTTTAACTGTATTTGAAGATGAGAAGAGAAACAGACTCTCTACAGGGAAACTGACTCGATCCTACGGTTATCATGCAATATTCGTCCTACGGTTGTGGTTAAAAGGGAAACTAACTAATGTTATCATGCATGGTTAGAGTCCTAATGTCTGTCATAACTTCTCTTGAATAAGAGAAGTCAGAGTTCCTAGGGGGACATGGCAATGGAAACAACAGTAAACAGAAAAACTATACAAGAAATTACTGTAAACAAATTGCTGTAAATAAAATGCATGCAATGCATTACACAAGCAGAAGGAGCCAAGCTCAACTTCTAAACAAGCAAGGCACAAAGGCCACAAACCACACAGGCAAGGGAGCTGAGCTCTACCAAATACCAGCAAGCAAAGCCACACAGTAAAAATACAAGCAGAGGGAGAAACTCAACCTCTAATGCAATACAAGCAAGGGGAGAAGCTCAACCCTTAAGATTCTCTTAGGCCTATGATCATCCTCATGAAGCCTAAATCTAATGCAACACTCCAAGCAAATCATATCAATACAGCAAAACAAGAAGAAAACAGACAAACAAGGAAAACAAGCCAGCAAACTCCACAGCAGAGCAATCTTCTGACAGTAATCCAATCCAAAGTCTGTAACTGTTCTTCAAGTCCACCATCTTCAAGAGAAGGAAAGGGATACTCCATCTTCAAAATTTAACAATGCACTCCACCAAGAATGAAGAGAATCAACAAGATGAGTATTTGATGATGGGAAGCAGAAAGGAAACCAAAGGAATCCTATCTGACACTCAACCAGTCATCAGAGAAAGGCATCCTCAAAAGTTCTACTCATTGTAAAAATGTCACACATCCCTCTAAAGGAGATATGAGACTTTAACATGAGGACTTTGAATCATAGGATAGGATGGAAGGTGAATGAAACCAACCATGCTTATTTGAAGGAAGAAACTACTTCTAAAGTTCTCTCCTAACAACCCTAATCTTATAAGCTACAAAAAAGCTAACAAAAAGGGAAGAAAAGCTCCAATCCAAGCTCCACCAGCCACTCCACAAAAGCTTCATCATGCTCATGACATCCTCCAATAAGAACCAGAAGCCCAACATGCAAGAAAAGCCCACTTTGAGTCCACTCCAAAACCATCACCAAAGTTGAAGCACCAAATGAACAATCAACTTGAATATTCTAACTAAAATATCAAAACACATCCTAAAAATCTATTTTTTTTTCTATGGGAACATGCATTTGTTAATGATCTATAGTTCAAAAATCAAGACCTAATTCAATTTCTAAGTCCTCTAATAAAATCCTAAGTTGAAAGGTATCAAGGGAAATCATTAATGGGGAAAGGCTCTAAACCTACCTCTAAATCCTATTTAAAATGATCTAAAAAATCATGACAAAAATCACACAATACCAACAACATGTATATAACCAGCATGTAAAATCTCAAGATCAAACTCAGAAGTATGGGTGAGAAATAAAATGGACAAAATCAGCACACAATTATCACATTATTAAAAACATATTGCAAAAGAAAATATGAAATAAATGGAAAATGCATGGAAAATTAAAATAAAAAGCATGATAAAATTCTAAACATCTCAGTTTATATCCACAAATGTTTCCAGAATTTATTACCAACATTTACTATTTTTTCATGAATTAAATCTAACAAGTATTAAAACAGAAAATAAAGAAAAGAAAATAAAAGGAAATAACTGGGAGGGGTTCAACTAGCAAGAAGCACAAGGCTTAATGCGTCTAGGCCCAATGCAGGGGGGTGTAAAAAGCGCCTGAGCACTGGGCCCATTTGAGTGAGAAATCAGCAAAATCTCATCTTATTAAAATAATGCCAGGGGTGCATTAAGCAGGAGATCTACGTGAAATCCATGCTGGGCCTGCAAGGGGGAGGCGCGAATAGTATCAAGCCCAACACAATAATCAATTCAATTCAACTTTACAATTAACAAAAAGAAGCTATGCAAGGAATCGAACCCGCGTCCCTTGGGTTCACACGCGAACTGAAAAGAGCTTGAGATACACTAATTGAAACGATGTGTTTGGCTCCTGCGTGACGTGGCGCACTCGCGTCCTTCCGATTGTATGATCGAGTCCTGGTTCTTCTCACGAATGGACGAAGGAGATTTCATCTTCTCCAATTCAAAAAAAATAACCCGCGTGAACAGCACCATGGCCGGACGGGAATAAAGCTTTTTCCGGCAAACTTCATACCCTCGTAGCTCTCTCAATACTTCACCAATCCAAACGATTCTTGAACAAAAATTGATGGAAATTTCACGAGGGTTACAACTATACCACTTAATCACGCTAAAACCTCAAGATTAGGGAAATCTATATCTCAACCGAAAATGGATCAATCCCTAATTTGTCACTAAACTTCAATTTTTCTGTCCAGAAATCATCTATACCTTAATTATAACCTAACCACATGAATCTAAGCCACTAAAAACACATGAATTGAGAGGAATTTCAAGAAATGGAAACCTGATTTTAAGCTTCGATTGTGGTGGTTTCAGACCTCAATTCTCATCCAACAAGTGCAAAAAGCTTTAATGATTGATGATGGACGTTTCTTGATCACCAATTCTTGATGTAATCCTCTGAATCTCTAAAACCGAAAATCCACTTTCAAGCTTTTTCACCAACTTGCTCCAATGGCTTCTTTCTCTGTTCAGCTCCAATGAATCACCAACCTCCATCCAATTTCGTTTTTGAACATTTATAGAGCACAAAGGAACCTTCTAGAGGCCCAATCCAAAAGATCCAAATCCAAAATTTTCTCCAAAAATTTGATTATGGCAAGCTCCAATTTTTCTCAATAGCATGCATTGGAAGCTTCTAGCATCTTACACAAAACACCTTGAATGAGTTCAACTTAGCTAGAGCCTTGAATTTGGCCTTATGAATGATTTCTTGTGATGTTGCTTATTAGTGAAGAAACATGTCAAAACACCATGAATTATAGGTCAATTGCAAATTCTAATAATGCCAATGTTTCTAAAACATCATTCTGATCAAATTGAGTGGTCATTTGCCTTTGTTTGAGCACATAACAATTTATTTGAATTTCCCACCAAATAAGGCCTTAAATTTCTCTTCTTTCAAAACCACTTCACGCCAATCTTTGATATGAGCCAAACCAATTCAACATGAGCTCTTAGTTGACCTAAAAACCATATTTTGAGCAAGTTCCATGTTGAACAAAAATTCATTTGACATGTGCAAGTTGGAGATTTTGACCTATGATTGAAAATGGCATATAATCTCACTTTCCCAAAATGCCCCTGGCTTGTAAAGCTTATAACTTGAGCTCCACAAATCAGAATGAGGACTTCTATAACTTTTTGGAAAGCTAAGATCATGAGGAACATCTTTCATGTTTACCAAAAGGTAAGATGAAACCTCCTTCTAGGTCAAAAATAGCTTGGAAGTCAGATGATTTTCACAGACAAATTTCAGATGCATCTGAGGACCTGTAACTTGTCTGGCTCATAACTTGTGTTCTATAAATCAGATGAATGACTTCTAGTACTCAAATTAAAGCTATGAACATCCTCTAAAACATTCATGTGGAGGCCAAAGTCATATGAGGCTTGTATCTTGACTTACATGGCTTGGAAGTTTGGGCACTAAACATGGGATTTTACCCTAGGAACCCTGACTTAGCAACTCCAACCACTCTTGATTCTTCTCAACTTGATCTTGAAACAATCTCTCATATGCCTCATCCTATCATTTCATGATCTCAATTACCTAGAAGTAGGCTTTGATCTTCTTCAATTGCTCATTTTGGCCTAGGATTAACCAGATGAAACCCTAGTGACACCAACTTCCACTGTGACTCTTGTACTTGCTACAAACACTTGATTGGGCTCTGTTTTGATCCTCTAGGAACTCCATGAGCTCTATCCATATACTCTATACATTATCAAAGCTTTACAACCCCCTGATGATCTTTAAATGGCTCCTCATGCTAGGAGATAAACCCCATACAAGCAACTGACCCTCTTAAGAACTCAACCCTTTATCTGATGATTATGGTGACTTCTCCAACTTGAATAATCCTCTGGCTAGGCTTCCCACTTGATCCCCTGTCAAATGAACATTTCTATGCTATTCAAATGCTAATGCAATGATATGCTAATGCAAATGAAACATAAACCAAGTAAGAAAAGGTTAGGCAAATTTTGGGGTGCAACAGAGTGTGGCGACTCTAAACTAAGGTTAAGTTAGAAAAGAAGGGAATGTCCACGGCGAGACGACTAAATAGAGCACAGCGACTCCAATTATAATTTGTAAATGTTAACAGGAAGTTAGTTATTAGTGAGCTAATGGGTTAATTGGAAAAAATGTGAAGTTGGCTCGCCAAGACGTCGCATCCTGTGCCTACGTATTCTCATCGAGAAATCAGAGCGTTCGTAGTTCCCCTAACTAAGGGGGGAGGAACTCTTGACTGTGGTCAAGGTTCCAAGGGGATGTAAGCATTCATAGGGAAGTACTTACATGGAGTGTGGCGACTCCTAAATCTATATTGAGATTGTTATGGTAGAGAATGTCCACGGCGGGACGCTAAACATGAGTACGGCGACTCAAATCCTAAGGTTAGGACAAAGGTTAAAGGATGTCCACGGCGGGACGCTAAAAGTGAGCACGGCGACTCAAATCCTAAGGTTAGGATAAAGGTTAAAGGATGTCCACGGTGGGACGCTAAAAGTGAGCACGGCGACTCCAATCCTAAGGTTAGGATGATGGGTAAAGGATGTCCACGGCGGGATGCTAAATAGAGCACGACGACTCCAATCATAAGGTTCGGATAAAAGGGTAAATGAAGGATATCATACATAAACCAACAATGTCACACAATGTAAACAGAAGGCTCAAAACCTCAAGGGGGTAATCAACGGTTTAAAAGGTGAATCGTTTAAACGTGTACAAGCAAGGAGTTTAAGTCAAACTCAAGTGCACAAGGATACTAACAAGCCAAGTTTCGAATTAAAACTCAAAGATAATGAAATTCAAAGTGGAAATGAAAGAGGAAAGGTAGGAGGGTGAAAAACCATAAAACGAATTGTAATTTCCTCATAATGCAAAGGGTTTCTAAAATAAGAATTTTAGAATTCTTTAATCATCATATGAAAATTCACATTAAAACAAGAATTTGGAAAAAAGAATCACTTAAAAATGAAGGAGTTATGGTAAATTGAAAATTAAATGAAATTTAAATAAAATAAATAAACCAAGTGCTAAAAATTAAAGAAATGCTCACTGTCGCTACTGCGAAAATCGGCGCCGGCTTGACAGGAGAGTCGCCACCGTGCGTTATTTATCCCTCAGAGCGGGAAAGGAAACGCTCGAAGTAAACCTCGCAAAGACGGGAGAAGGTATGGTCATCGCAACCAAAACCTGGATTCGGGAGTCGGTTACGCAAGGGGAAGGTATTAGCACCCCTCACGTCCATCGTACTCGATGGGATCCACGCTTGGTGTTTATAGGTAACAGGGTGTGTTATCTATCTACGCTAATGGCTGGTCTGAAAAGAAAATAAAAGGACAGGACTCGACAGAACATACGGTGTTCTGGGCCTACGTATTCCCTCGTGCAATGGGAAAGTCAGAGTCAACGTAGTTCGACTTCCTACGTCTAAACGGGGGAAAGGTTGCTCGCCAGGACATCGCGTCCTGTGCCTACGTACTTTCATCTGGTATGAAAGATCAGAGCAAACGTAGTTCGACTAACTACGGGTAAACAGGCGCTCTCACACAGCAGTGAGAAAACAAACTGGTCTCTAAGGCTCGGGAACCTACAAATACGATCTGGTCTCAAATGCGCTCGGGCAGGAGAAAGGGACAACAATTAGTCGTTAGCGGGAAAGTCTCGATCGCACAGCCGCGAGAGAACAAAGGTTAGTTGTTAGTGTGCTCGCTAGGATATCGCATCCTATGCCTACATATCTTCGTCTGGTACGAAGAATCAGAGCAGCTGTAGTTCAGCTAACTACGGATCAAGCTACTCAAAAGCTCCTACAGAAAGGAAAGGGAAACCCTAGAACTATACCTGAGAAACAGGGGAATCTACCTACTGCTATCACCTGGTTGACCATCCTAATGTCTATCATAACAACTCCGCAACGGAGAAGTCAGAGCTCCTAAGGGATCATGGCAACAGGGCTAAACTACAAACAAGAAACTGCAACGTAAAGGAATACTGAACATATGCATGAATGCAACAGCTAAACAAACAAGGCGCAAAGGCCGCAAACAACAGAGGCAAGGGAGCTCAGCTCTACCGAATACCAACAAGCAAAGCCACGCAATAACAAACAAGCAGAAGGAGGACCACCTCAACTTCTCATGCACACAAAGTCTACTTCTACAATGCTCCTAACTCAGTACCATCTAGATGAACACCTAAGTCTAATGCAACATAACATCACACAAGTCAAACAATACAAAGAGACTAACCCTGAGCAGGGCCTCTGACAAACTTGAGACAACTCTTAATCTATCTCTAAACAGAACTCTATACAGCACCCTAAGCAAGGATCTAAGCAACAACTCTAATCAAAAACCTAAGCAGGAGGAATCAATCCCAGTCTCCAAGCTTCAGAACAAGCTTACCAGAGAAAGGAAGCTAAGCAGACAAGCTCATAGTGCCTTCCTCAGGAAAGTACCAGGAGGTTACTACTCAGGAGTCATATCCTATGCGGCTCGACAACTGTGATCAGTTTACATTCCTCCTCAGGAGAAATTAAACTCACATGAAGGCTCCGGCATCACTGGATATTTGAGAAAAACCTACATGCACTACGGGAACTAAGTGAACAGACTCATAGGACCTTCCTCAGGAAAGTACTAGGAGGCTGACACTCAGGAATCGTATCCTACGTGGCTCAACAACTGTGATCAGTTTACATCTCCTCAGGAGAAATTAAACTCACAAGTTGGCTCCGACATCACTGGATACTTAAGAAATCCTAGATAAACTAATGGAACTAAGTGAATAGACCCATAGGACCTTCCTCAGGAAAGTACTAGGGGGCTTCCACTTAGGAATCGTATCCCATGTGGCTCAACAACTGTGATCAGTTTATATTCCTCCTCAGGAGAAATTAAACTCACAAGTTGGCTCCAACATCATTGGATACTTAAGAAAGAGGTGAGAAGAAAGAATGAAAGTCATTCATAGTGCCTTCCTCGGGAAAGTACCATAAACTCCCTTCAAACTTCAGGATCTCGAACCTCACAAACGGACAACAAACTCCTAGACTAAGCCTCAATCCAATGCATCTTTGCAAGCTCCAACAGGACCTCCATCAGCTCCCACCTTCAAGAAGAAACCCACAGGCCAACAAACCACAAGAGACTATCTCTGAAGTTCAACCACAGTTGAACTTCAAAGTCAGAAGTCACCAAGACTTCTCCTATCTTCAGGCTCAGACAAATCACATCAGGACACCCTACAAAAATCTAATAAAAATCTAATGGGAGACCTACATGGCTCTAGGATAACATACTGACAAATCAGAACAAAATTCAACACCAGATGAAAAAACTAAAATCAGCAACACAGGCATATCCACAAACCAATTATTCAACATTAATAACAGTGAAAAAATGCAATTAAAATGAAAATGCATGATTAAGCTAATGTTTTTGTACTATAAAATTCTACACTGAATCACGAGTCTACAGAAAAAAGAACGGAATTATTTGACCCAATCTACTATTTTTCATGAATTTTCTAATGATATGCATGCATTAAAAAATAAAAGAAATCAATTAAATGGAAAATATACCAAAATATAATCAAACAAAAATAAAATGTCATTTTTATTTTTATTTAATTTTCTTAACATTTTCATGAAATGGCTGAAAAAAGAAGAATTAAAAAAAATCACCTATTTTCATTTTATTATGATTTATTTGCAATACAAGAAAATATAAAAGAAAATGGAATAAAGCTGGGGGGGGGGGGGTTTAAACAGCAAGGAGTTATGAGTTATTCTACATTGGGCCCTGATTGGGGGGTGCTAAAAGCAATTTGGGCGCAGGGCCCAGCTACCAAAAATAACTAACAAACACAGCAAGCAGAAAAAAACCTGGGGGGTGCCGTTAGCAGCTTATTTCAGTTATTATCATTATGGGCTTGGACGAGGGGGTATGAACAGCAATTAGGGCCTAAAGCCCAAATCAAACACTCTGATCTCACACACGCCAGGGGGGGGGGGGGGACAAGCAATTTGGGGTGTAGTGTTCAGCAAGATACGCTTGGGCCTAAGCCCAATATCCTAACCCTAATCCAATTGGGGAACCCTAACAAACAAAATCAACATCACTTCCATCTCTCTGGCACTGTTCACGCTCCTAATCCCCCAAACCCTAGCCGCTTTGTTCGTCTTCCTCCTCTCCCTCACCCTATCTGCAGAAATCTCAATCAACCTCAAACACCAACCCAGCAACATGATCAATCTAAGCCTAACTGCTCTAAATCATCATCAACCACATTACCAAGATCAAACCCCCAGCATGATACAACAAACCACGCGTCAATTAATCCCTCAAAACCCTAACCAATCTATGAATCGTTGAAGGCAACGCAATCTAACGAAGAACACGCAAGGAGTTTTAGAAAGCATACCTGGGGATTAGTTCGCCTTCTTTGAAGGACTTTTCTGAAGACGCTATAGATGAAGGTTGGAGCGAAGAAATCTGGAAATCTCCTGGAAGCAGACAACGAATCTGGAGATCTGGATGAGTGCGCTTGTGTTCTTCATAGATCCAGATGAAGACGATTTGGACGCATCTGAAATTTGAAAATCTTGGTGGCTTTGTTGAAGAACGAGGAATCTTGATGAAGCTGGGAGGATTGAAGGACTTATGGAGGTTTGATGGCGTTCTGGAGATGGCGTTCTGGAAAAAGTTGTATGAAGGTTTGAGGAACTTCCTTATGAAAATGATGAATATTCAAGCGTTCTGGAAATTCTGGGATGAGGATGATGGCGTTCTGGAAAATTTGATGAAGTTTCAGGCGAAACTTGAGGTTTCCGGCGAGGGATCAGATGAGGGTGACGGAGGAGGAAGGGGGAGAACGAAGGAATTCTGGGAATTTCTGCAGATTCCGGCGATCTAACGAAGTCCGGCGACGGTTACTGCTCTCCGGTGACCGTTACTGATGACCGGCACGGCGGCTGCATGGCCGGCGGTGGGAAGGGGGTAGTGGATCACAGGTGTCACGCGTGTGAGAGGGGGTTGTTAGGAAGGAGCCACGTGGTGAGGTGGCGTGGCGTGATTCTGAGAGAGTCTCTGTGTGTGGTGGCGTGCAGAGTGTGGAACGCGTGGGGCCTCTTCTGAGCCAACACGTGGCTTCTATTTAAAGCTGAGAAAAATTGGCGCCTTCTGGAATCTTCTGGAAGATTTTTGGACAATCTGGACCATTTTTCTGGACTTACTGAATTGATACCAACTGGGCCTCAAACAGAACAACTCCTGGGCCCATTCGAAAATGAATAAAAAAACTGTAAAAAAACTGAATAAAAAAACAATTAACTGAATTTGATTAATGTCTAATTAACACTAATTAATCTAATGATCAACTAATAAACTCTAAACAAAAATTAAGCCCTAATCAAATCTAGAAAGATTAAAACTCTAATTACTCTATTTTAAGCCTAATTAAATCTAAAAAAAAACAATTAACCTAATTAAACTCTAAAAAGTGATTAAAAGTCTAATTAATTCTACATTATCCTAATTAAATCTAAAAAAACAATTAAGATCTAATTGACTCTAAACTTTCACTAATTCTCTATTAAAATCCTATTATCATTTAATATCTATTAAAATCTATCATTAATAAGAAAAAACTATATTATTTTCTATATTACCTAAAAACTATTTAATTTCTATTAACCCTAATTTATCATTCTATTTAATATGCTAAGAAAAATTCACTAATATTCTAAAAATGATAAAAGCTATTTACATTCTATTAAAAATTCTACAAATGATTAAAACCTATTTAAAATATTCTATAAAATTCTAAAAAGAGGATTAAGCTATTAAAATATTCAAAAACCCTATTTAAATTCCAGAAAAATCTATAAAGCCTGTTAAAAATTCACAAAAGCCTATTAAACCCTAAAAATGCAGATGAATGCACATGACCCCCGTAAAAGAGCGCACGAGACCAGATCGAATCGAACAGAGATCCCCGGGCATCAGAATATCCTCAAAATCACTGTGCAAGCTAGAAATCACCGAGGAGCGCACAATTTCCTGAAAATAAAACCCTGGTGATCTGGACTGGGTCTGCCATATCTGATAGACAAAAATCAAGCTGTAAACTCTGATATCCCCTGCTTGTGCACAAAAATCATACATCTGAGCTGTGAATATGAAATTAAACCATGAGTCAGATAGGAGAATCAGTTGGTCAAATTTTAGGGTGCAACAGCTGCCCCTATTCAAGCGACTTGGACCTGAAGGGTTTGAAGAGCGCTCAGCCTTCAAACATTCAGAGGTACGAGACGGTTGAATACAAATAAAACCCGAAAATTTGCCAACCGCGAGCATATACTATCAACTGCTTGGGGAATAAAGTCCAGAAAACCAAGTACAGTCATTGCGGCACCAAACTGATTAATCATCTGATAAAGAACTCCTGATTGAATACCCGTTGCTTGTGATACCCTATGTAACAAAACCCTGAGGGTTGCAACAAAACACCTGATCCTTTCACATTGCCTACTGATAGGCAGGAAGAGAAATATACTCACATCGCCCAAAGATGGACGGGAAGACACCCTGATTGAATACTCACCTCGTCTAAAGATAGACAGAAAGACAACGTTAATCTCCCAATTCACATCGTCTAAGAATAGACGGAAAGACACCATAATCTCCATATTCGCATCGTCTAAGGGTAGACGGTATCATCCTGATTAAATCAATATTCACATCGTCTAAGGATAGACGGGATCATCCTGATTGATGAACAAATCAATATTCTCATCGTCTAAGGATAGACGGGATCATCCTGATTGATGAACCAAATCAATATTCACATCGTCTAAGGGTAGACGGGAAGAAAATCATAATCTCCATATTCACATCGTCTAAGGATAGACGGCATCATCCTGATTGATGAACAAATCAATATTCACATCGTCTAAGGGTAGACGGGAAGCAATAATCTCTGAATTCACATCGTCTAAGGATAGACGGGATCAAATTCTTAATCTCCCTACACACATCGTCTAAGGATAGACGGAAAGTCACCATAATCTCCATATTCACATCGTCTAAGGGTAGACGGGATGCAATAATCTCTGAATTCACATCGTCTAAGGATAGACGGGATCAAATTCTTAATCTCCATACACACATCGTCTAAGGATAGACGGAAAGTCACCATAATCTCCATATTCACATCGTCTAAGGGTAGACGGGATCATCCTGATTGATGAACAAATCAATATTCTCATCGTCTAAGGATAGACGGTAAGGGAAGCACATCCTGGGGGAACCCCTTCTTGAAACCTTACTGCGACCATCCGCAATTTCACATCGTCTATGGATAGACGGAAAGAAAACCACACTCGTACTCCAGACGTCTAATGATAGACGGAGAAATCCACTTATCGAAGGAACACATCGTCAATATGAACTGACGGGAAGAAAAGTCTGTTGACATCAGACGACTGCTTGCTTAAAGCATAATTGTTGTCTGATTTGAGATACAAATAATCTGCTGAACTGTCTGAATGAATACTGTTGCTGGATAAATGCCCCTGAACTGATCACAGAGTAATTCACGCGCCATATGAGGCTGATATAAAACCTGACTTATGCTTCGTATGCCTATGCAAATGCTTTAGTCTTTCTACAGCGTAATGCTCCGTTCTGGATGGAAATGCTACGCATTTTGACCATGATATGCAAGTGTGATGCAAATATGATAATGCATGCAATATGCTAATGCAGGCTCGAGCTGCCGGAGAGGGCCGGGTACAGAAAACCACTTCAGCAAAATAAATGTTGAAGACGAGGCCAACTCTGCTGGGGATAACCCGGATATCACTGAATCGTCCTAGCAAAATAAATGCTGGGAGAGTGAAATCAACTCCGCTGGGGATATTGGGAACTTAACCGAACACCTTGACGAAGTAATACCCTGCTGGGGAATATAACTCCGCTGGAGAATAGCAGACGTGCTGAATATGATTGGACTCCTCTAGGGATAGCTCACCCGTACCAATGAAAAAATTGGACTTTGCTGGAGAAAATAGAGGGAGTCTTCCCGCGCTGATGAAGCTTGGATCTGGAAATTGATGCGCCAACACGGATGGGTTTCACAGTAATCGTAAACATGGATTTGAGCTCTTAAGCTTATCTTACTGGGTCAGATACAACTGCCGCTGGAAAACATTCTTCCTGAATACACAGCCTTTTAGTGAAGAGTCAAGGGATAGTGACACGACTTCCCGCATTCATCTCGCTCTTGAAAATCGACTGCATCTGCTCGAATAACTCTGAATGACCCTGCTGGTACGGAAAAGACCAATCCTTCCTCTTCTGATATGCCCCAGCTTACAGGACATCTGTGGGGATAGTCCTCGAAAGGAAATCTGCAAATCTGAGCCCTGATGGTCTGGTATAACATGCCCCAGTGTTCTGAACTTCCAAGAGATACTTCACCTTGAATGCTTCTCGAGTAACTTCTGCGTGCTTAAGATGGTCTGCCCCTGACTGCAATGACCTTGCCCCGATTATCTGATTCAGAGTAGTACCTCCTGACTACGAGATATTTATCTGAATCTCAACCTGATTGCCCCAGGATAATTGATTTCGAAAAGCTGACCCGACTGGGGATCATAGTAAAAGCTTGCCCCTGTTCTCGGAACATTCGGGCGTTCTGCATTCTATCTTGACCATACTTTCCATTGTAGGAAGCTTTTCTGCTGTCACGCGCTTACTTGCGAGTAAAACAAGTTGTTCTACATACGAGATGTATTAATGCAACACATATGACAGCTTTGACATCCAATCTGTTCACTGGGAAAAGGAAGAACAGTTTATGGCATATGATGCATAAAACATTTACCAACATCCGTACCAACATGGTAAGAGGAACCCTTTTAAGAGTCAGAAACGACGCGATCTTTACCGGAGTATGCTTTCGAAACAACCTGCTTCAATTAGGACTTTTGAAGGTTGTAACGTGGTCAGGTTCATGGTTTTGAAGGAAAGGGTAAAGGCTCAAAGTTTATTTTAACCCACCCATTCTCCTTGATGTTCTCCCATCCTACGTTCAGCTAATTCGACCTTAGCGCTCACCTCTCAGAGGTTGAAAGATAGGAGTGATAGCCCGAGAAACTTTTGGATTTTGGGGTGACAGCCACTCACTTTTCGTCTTTGGCACTTGAGGTCACGCGACTCGTATTTCATTTGAGGATTTTTCTTTTGATCTTTTTCATCTTTTTCTTTTCATATCCCTAACTTTTGCCTGGACTGACTCCTTTTGAGTTTCTGTGATTTTTTAAGTCCAGCGGGATGCCCTCATTTTTGCCTAAGTCATTTGTTTTGCAGTTTTCTTGACTTAGCGGGCTTTTGACTCTTCTTTTTTCGTTTTTTTTCTTTCTCTTTCGAACAAGTCGTGTGACATTGGTTGTCTGACTCTTTGGGAAACAATGTGGCCGTCACACTCTTGATTGAACCACTGTGGTCTTTTAGGCACGACCTCTAGGGACGTGATTGATCCTCGAACGGACACTCCTTTTGCAATTTGGACGCTTGGTCAAATTAGCTAACACCTACCCTGCCCCAGGTTAAGATTGAGGGTTTTTCGTTCACAGAAAGAAACTCCTACTACAAGGCTCAAAGGGGTTGACAAGGGATTATCTTCCTTATATCTCCGGTGTTTAGGGATTTGAAACAATGCCTGTACATCATCAGCAGGTTTATTTCAAAAGCATACAATATCGGTAGTTGCATGTCGGTCATTTTCGTCATCCTCCCCAAATTCTTCTTAACCAAGCGTTGGACATTTGTAAACACAGTTAGTGAACATGAATGGATTTAATCAAAACATGCATATTTATTTCATTATCATCAGTTGAATGAAAACAACAGGTTTTACAAACAAGATTACAAATTCAAACAGGAAAGCAACTACAAATGTAAAGAAATGACAAGCTAAAACAAAGAAAATATGCTAGCTTCTGAGAACCGGGCTTTTGCATCTGCCCTGCTGCTGAACTAGCTATCTTTATTAGAGGCAATTCGACGTTGTCCTGATCTGCTTTCAACGACTCAACCAAATTATAGAGCCCTTCCTCCTTCATTCAGATGATTTGGGGACCTCTTGGCCCGAAGCTGATTGCTGCACTATCAAGCAGATCCTGCACTTTGTGCTTAAAAGCATGGCAACCTTCTATATCGTGACCCGGGGCTCCAGAATGAAACTCACAGTGCTTGCTTGCATCATAGCCAAACGGGGGAGTTCCCGTTATTGGTGCCAGAGTTCTTTTCTCTACCAGATTCAATCCCAACAATGTCTGCAACAACTCGGCATATGTTGAGGGAGGCTTCTCAAACACTCTTCTCGGTTTACTGCCCTGGAATCTTCGTTGAGTTTGCTGTGCCCCCTGCTGAGGCTGCTGCTGCTGGTATCGGGTTGACCCTTGAACACCCTTCGTAGCAAATGCAACATCGGTTTCTTGATCTTCAATGCATTGATTAACGCTCTCCTTATGCTTAGCCATTTTCTTTCTCAGATCTGCCCCAGGAATAGGCAACAATTGTGGGCCTGGAGATTCTGACACCATGGAGTCCAGGATACGCTTCTGACCCACTGCAGCTTTAGAAACATCTGTCATTTTAGCATCGACCGAGACAGGAGCAATATGCACAGCTACGCCGCCCGGCGTGAATTCAATATCGTGCGAGTCAATCAGGTCTTGAACATTGTGCTTGAAAGCATGACAACCCTCGATGTCATGTCCGAATGCCCCAGAATGAAATTCACATTGCTTATTGGCATCGTACCCTTGAGGAAACGCTCTCGTTGGTGGTGCCAACGTTCTCTTCTCAACCAGATTAAACCTCAATAAGGTCTGCAAGAGCTCAGCATATGTCATAGGTGGTGCTTCAAACATTCTCTTTGGCTTCCCTTCCTGGATCTTCCGCTGAGCCGGATGTATCTTCTGTTGCTGCTGCTCAGGTTCCACATGCACAGGTGGCGCGAGCTTCTTCATTGCGGCTTCGAATAGCTGATCGTCTTCTTTCCTAAGCACATTCTTGACTACCTCCATGATCAAGCTCATTTGGGTCTTCAGCTGACTGTTCTCCTCTTTGAGAATCTTCTGCTCTGAACGCATCTCTTGCATGTCTCTCATCATCTGCCCCAGCTGGCTTCGGACTTCGATCAATTCAAACTGATTCTGTTCCATATCTCTGAAGGAATTCCTGCAATAAACTGGACGATGAGGAAATAAGACCCACGGTTCTGATATACCTGTTAAATGATAATGCAGCGCAGAAAGCAAACACATATTCACAACGAGACAAAGAGAAACTCAAGCTATAAGAACACAGACAAACATCTCCCACACATGTACAACCAACAAAATCAGCAGGTAAGCACCAATGAGTACGAATACAATGACCCCAGCCAACAATCCTGGTGGTGGTCGGCAGACACTAGTGCACAAAAAGCTAAACGGATTAAGCAAAGAGAACAGATAAGACACCCGGCACAGAAACCTCTAGAAACTTCTCCCATATTCAATTGAACTCTCCGATTGACAATCTTCGGAGCACACACTTCCTGTGGAGTCTTCCATGACATTAACTGACGAACCCGCACAACTGGAGGATGGAAAATCATTAATCTGGACAAAACCCTGAGGAGTGATGCAAATACGGCTAGAGTCTAACAGATCTTGAACCTGGCTTCTAAGCACTTTACAATCATTGGTTGAATGCCCCTGTGCCCCAACATGGTACTCACAGCGGGCGCTGGCATCAAAACCTGGAGGATACGGTGGAATCACCGGCTTAGTCTCTTTCGGCACTACCAATCCACTTCTGACCAGATCTGGCAACAACTGACTGTACGACACCGGTAGCTGAGTAAACTGCCTTTCAGGCTTCCTTGGTCTTCGTGGAGCATGCTGACGCGATCGGCGGTAAGATGATCGTTGACTTGAAGTGTCTGAAAACTGATCCTGAGATGCTAGAGATTCTGAGGTGGCGTCATCTCCTTCCCACTCTTCTTGAGAACTGACAACTGACTCAATCTTATTAACTGGGACGTAAGGAACACCTCGAAACTTTCCACTTCTGAGTCCCCTCTCAACAATCTCTCCCAGCCTCATCAGGCCCACAAAGTTTGTGCAACTGAACAATTTGTCAAAATAATGGCCCTTCAGAGTACCCAAGAAGATGTCAACCAGTTCCCTTTCCGGAAGCGGTGGTTGAACACTAGCAGCCAATTCTTTCCATCTTCGCAAATACGCTCTGAATGATTCATTTTTCGCCTGAGATAATTCTTGCAGATCTACGAGACTAGGAGTCAAATCCAAGTTGTAATCATACTGCTTCATGAAAGCTCTGGCTAAATCCACCCATGATCGAATCTGATTACTCTCTAATTGCACATACCATCTCAACGATGCCCCAGTCAGGCTATACTGAAAGCAATGGATCATCAATTTGTCATTTCGCACAAACGAAGTCATCCTTCGACAGAACATCATCAAATGCAACTTCGGACAACTATCTCCCGTGTATTTTTCAAATTCCGGTACTTTGAACTTGTACGGCAACACGAGGTCAGGAACCAAACACATGGCCACAGCATCCAGGTTAACGGCATCTTTCGCTTCTAAGGCTTTCATTTGCTCTTCCAACACTCGGAGTCTTCTACCATCGTCGAGAGCTCTTGGATCTGCTAACCCGGTCACTGGAATATCTCTCCGGTAACTCATCACAGGGAAAGCAACACATTGATTGTTAACAGGAGGATAGCGTTCATTTCGGACAAGAAACTGCTCATGTCGATCTCGGTTCTCAACAGTTGGCTGCACAACTTGGTCTGCAGTAAGATTGTTCGCTTGCGGGAAGCCTTCCATAGAATCATACTGATGGTTGGACGCCATAGCGAACCCTGCCAAAGTGTTAGGAGCCTGGAAATTGCCTTCAGACATAGCTACCGATTACCTGCAACTGACTATGCTGCTTGATTCTGCTCAAATCTGCTTCAGCCCCCTTGGTCGTCTTCAGCACTCTACTCTTGCCTCAAACAATTCCCCGAGAATCACTTTCTGGTGAAAACAAAGGCTGGATAAGTGCTCTGACCTGCTAAATGCTATGCAATATGATTTATGCAAACAGAAATACAAAAATGCTAACGTGCATGTGTGCATTGGAGATATTTTCCCTCCAATTCCAGTGTCAGTGGTAGCAAGACGGGATAAACCATAAAGACAATATTTGGAAGAAACCCTCATATATTGATTAGAATAACTGTCTTGTCAAGAAGTTACATAACTATGCTCCATACAGCTGATATGATAAGGAGGATCCCAGCCAACATGCCTGGTGGTGATCTCAACATACAGAATAAAAGAGAGAAATCAAATACGGGTACGGTTGCGAAAGTCCTCGACCATCTTCTTTGTCTCTGCATGATCTGGTTGGTAAATCAAACCTTCTATCAGTCGATCCCTCTTCCTGACCGTCCCCTGGATGTCTCTGACAAAGTCTTCCCAAGCTTTATCATTAGCACCATCCCCAGGTTTGGGTCTCTTGGCATCTGCTCTATGCTGGAGATCTTCCAAATTCTTCATGGCATCTGTCAACTTGCGCTCGGCCTCGTATCGGCGACAGGCTTCTTCTTCAAGCTCCTCATTCTTCACTTTGACCTGTTCTTCTAACTGAGCAATCTGTGTCTTCAGCTCTTCTTCTCGCTCCTTGCGCTTGGTC